>VZSG01000032.1:1564270-1739507 GCA_013398315.1 Nothoprocta pentlandii
TTCTGTACAATTTTGGTAACATCTCACTTGGAAACTAGAAAGCATTTAATAATATTCCAGCAGGCATCTTTATAAGTGGAAGATGATATATGTGGATTTGCTGGGTGTAATTCATTCTTTATGAGCTGTGTGATTCAGTGATAGATGGAGATAACTTTATTATGAGAGAAGTTGCAGTAAATCTGGCAGGATTAGCATATTCTAACTGTCCTCTTCCACCTGAAGCATTCAGATTGTTCCATCATAAATGACAGGTGAGATTAAACTGTGACACATCCTTCCATAGGGTAAAAGTGAAACCTCATGGGCCTGCAGGGCACATCTGCATAAGCTTAAATGCTGCTAAGGCTTCTAACCTTCATTGGTTCCTGCTTTCTAATACCCTCTCCTGTGGGAGGGTGAGGAATAGTGTGCCTCGTCCTCTTGTTATGTGCAATTTGACTGCCAAATAACAAACACGGAGAAATGGAGACCCACACTGAGCTCATGGAAATAGAACAAATATTAAATTTTTTTTGGAAGAGGAAGTTTAAATTCAAGACTAGCTTAGATTTCTGCAGAACTGTAGCTGCCAGCTCTTGCTTCTCAGGACCCAGCTAAGATGTCCCCTTGCTGCTCTGGGAATTGCCTTCCCTCCTTGATGCAGGTGTGTGTGTGTGTGTGTGTGTGTGTGTGTGTGTGTGTGTGTGTGTGTGTCCTGGGCTGATCCTGAGCACCTGGAGCTACCATGAGGCTTTAGGAAGAGCTTTAATTCCTACATTTACTGGGTGGAAAATGAAAACTTGTTCTTCGGAGGAGATGGAACTGTGCAAAGTTTGTTTTCTAGTAGCAAGCATCACATCCCTGCGAGTTTGAGGTGGCATGAGAAGGGAAAATATTTGTACAGACTTTAACATGTTCAACAGGAAACTTTCAAAGAAGAATGTTATCCCCATACCATGAAAATTATAGGAAGGAGAACCTGGCTTCAGCCTTATGCAGGTACTCCTGTTTAATTGAGAAGGATTTCAGTACTATGTGCGTGGTGAGGTATAAGTGGGAGTTATTAAAATACCTTCCAATATTATGGTGGCACAGCTATAATCAGTGAATTGTCTTTGCAGACAGAATTCAGCTCCTGGGTTTTCCTCTATAATGTTATGGTAATTCCATCACCAAGGGAACTAGGAGCAGAGCTTGCCTCCACAAATTATCTCAAGAAGTGACTTTTCAGAATAGCTGGGGTGCGGGTGCTTGGTTTGGAAAGAAAGAGATGCAGAAAAGCACCTCGCTCAAAAACCAAGCTGCACTTCTGTCAAAGAAAAATGGCGATTCTGATAGGCTCTACTTAATTTCAAAATCTAATTTGGGCCAGTTATAGATTTGTACCTGGTCTATTTATGTAGATTTTAAATATTAACTTTGCATATTTAATAGAATAGTTTCCATAGCAACATTGGGAGCACATGTCTTCTGTAGAGCCAATATATTTCTCCCTAATACATTTGGAAGAAAGCATACTCTTCTTAAACTGTGGTGCTCCTGCCCTAGTGCTGGATCACAGCACTCTGACATCACCTAAAATCCACTGCTTTTATGAACAGCAGGATGTGACGATTTAAGATCAACCTGGAGCATTTTTCAGGTTAAGAACTTGCCAAAAGAACTTGCCAAGGAACTTAAACCCTTAAAAGGAAAGGGTTCCTTGTACTCCCATCTCCTTTCCTCCCGGGCTGAGCTGTTGCAAGCTCACGGCCCCATCAAGCTGCTGGTGATTCAAGGCTCAGCTTGCTGTTCCTGCAAAGCTCTGCTCTGCTGGAAGGTATGTTTCAGTTTAAGGATTATAGGGCACAGGATCTGCTCTAAGACTGTCCTCTCCTGCCGTGGTCACAACTGTATTAGAAGCAGGGGCTACAGACCCAGGACAGAGGGACAGCGAGTGATCTCTGCAGCCTTTACCTGGGCAAAGCCTGGGCTGTCTTGGGGTGCAGGTGTAGTGCTGAGGTGCCATCAGTCCCCATGCAGAGCCTCAGAGATGGTGCTCTTCCCCTCAGAAGACCCTATGGAGCCCATAGGCATCTGGGCTGTCCCTGCCTCATGATATATAGGAGATGGCTGGAGCTGGATGCCGTGGGGTTAGCTGTCAGTCCCTGCCTCTTGGTGTACTAGTAACACACTTGGAGTGTCTTATTGCATTAAGTGACACAGTGCTATTAGTGTCAGAGGGAAACCTCTTCGATGAACTGCAGCTGCCTAAAGCAGTACCCAGCTGAAGGCAAAAGAGTGCAGGTCAAACCGAAGTGCCTCGGAGAAGCCGCTGAGATGTGCTGGTGTGGAGCAGGGAGCGCTCGGGTCAAGATGTGTGTATATCGAAAGCTGGTTTGCAGTCTTGTTCGTCTCTGCACAGCATTTTAATAGAAGCATTGGACTAGACTAGGAGCACTGGCATCCAAAGAGATTTTCTCGTGTTTAGTGTTTTCCAGGAGATATGAAATACCTTAAGATAACACAGACTTGACTGCACCCTTTCTTCCAAGCTATGTCTGTTATAAACGCATCTGGTTTGTGTGCCAGTATATCCACTGCATCCCCATTTCTCTTTCCAAAAGCACTGATCTATTTTTTTTAAAGGTACATCAGGATTAAACTTCATTCTGCATATGGTGATGTTCTATCTCTTGTGGTGCAAGGTGGATCAAAGCTCTGCATAAGCAATATGAGGAGACTGAGTTACTGGACAATCTTCCAAGAAAAATTCAAAGGCAGGGATAGACTATGTCCCATACATTTTTAAGGCTTAAAATAGAGGTGACACCATCTACAGTAGTGTTTGCTCTCATGTGCTTCTCCTGCTATCCTCAAACTTCCCTGTGTTGAAGCAGTCCTATCTGCCTTACTAGTGAAGCTCTTAGTTTTCCAAAGTAAAGATGGCTTATGTGAAAGATCCGACTCCTAAGCCAATCTAGGCTGAAATAAGGAATGAATTGTGGCTAGGAACTTACTGAATGTGAAGTTGTTTGCACGGTGTGTTTGTTTCACTTATCCTAAAGCAAAGGACATATAGTGGGTGTGATGCTTTCTGCTTCAGCAAGCTTCTCTTTAACATGGAAACTACTCATGTTAGCTGGATGATATGTCAAAATGATATTTTAGCTTGTCTGTCTATTCCATTGTGAAGATGTAAGAACTGTAGTTTTACAATTTTAATTCATACAATCACCAAAAGTATCCTATCTGAGCTTATATGCACACATTCAAAACAGATTTAAGAAAACCCTAAAGTTCATACACATCTTAAAGCAAAACAGGAAATGCTAAAGTAATTTGCATATGAGAATTAAGTTCTGTATCCTAGAAGATGAACTTTTTTTTTCCTTTTGAAAAAAGAATGGTTCCTAGAACTGGAACCCTTTAAGGTGACATATGCAGTTGAATTAATATACATAGATTACTGCCTCAGCATGGAAGAAGTATTTAATACAAATAATCCTGGCAATTTGATGGATGTTAGAAAAGCCCCACAAAGCATTTGTCTTGCTGGAAAATGTGTTACCTGTTACAGGGCCTGTTTACAACCCAGAAAACAATCTTAAACTAAAAATAACATGTAGAACTTTCAAAATTGGGCCCTGCTATCAGGGAGCCTGATTTATTTTACGATCTCTATGATTTTATGAAAGTACTTCTGCAAATAATCATTGGAGGTCTGGGAGCTTACTTCACAGTTTATATTACTATTAAATTGCTACAGGCTATTAAAAATATTCTTTTGGGAGGAACCATTGACTTTAATGGAGATCTGCTAATGGCTAAATATCTGTTTATAAAAAACAAGGTCTCTGCAAAGTTTTCATAGATCTCGTTACCAGAGAATAAAGTGCATGGGGTAGGAACAATGCAAATTTATTTTTTTTTTGTTTGATAAAGGAGATGCTGCGAACAGATTTTTGCAGAATTCTCCAATTCTCCTGAGCTACCTTCCACTTGAGGATGGTCCTCAGTGCTGTTCTTGCAGCCGTATCTGTTTAACAGCACTTCTAATTAAATCCCTGCTCTGGGCAGCCCGTTCTACATGCTGTGTAACCCCATCTGCCGGAGACACCTCCTTGTTATGCAGGGAATGATCAGCCTCATCTGCCTGTTGGAAAGTGGGTCTTCCTTGGAAACTTGGGACAGATCCATGAGAGGCTCTGGGCACCTAAAGCAAGGGCTAGATGGATTTTAGCAGGTGAAGTCAACCAGTGTGTTTGATGCTACAGTTTGTGCATATGAGTTTCCCAGATGGAAGGAAATGTATAGAATGGAGAGTTTTAAACAGCTCTTCAAACGGAGAGTTTAAGTAGCAGGGGGGACAGCCTCCAAATAGGCACCTGAACTTTCCAGGGGCTGGAAATGAAAATCTGAATGTGAAGAACTGATTTCTTGTAGTCAGTCATCTATGCTTCAAATGAGGGAAGCCATTTATTTAAGTCCCAGTCATATAAAAATTGGTAATGGTCAGAAGATTTCTTATGAAAGATGAGATGACTGGAGCTACAAAGGTAGAGTTGTTCCCTCTTTAATACTGACCTTGTTAAGAGCAGAACTGGGTCTGTGCATGTTGGACCTGTTTGCTTGATGTGGCTGACTAGATCTAAAACTCACAATCCTGTTGGTGTGAAGGGATGTGGTATAGATGGTGTCCTCTGCTCAGAACTAGGGCTGGCTTAAAATATCCTATAATAGACACTTATAATAACTTGGCCTTCAGAAAGGAGCTGACTTCATAACTTTGTTGCTACTTGCTTATTTCTAGGAAATGCTTGTTGGAGTGATGTGAGCTGTGTTAGCTGCCAGGTATTTCTGGATTGACTTTTAAGAACTCAAAGTAAAAAGGTCATTAGCCTTCTAGATTGTTTCCTGTCTTGACTAATACTTTATCTAAAATGTTGAAGAATTCTACTATTTTTAAAAAACAATAAAATCTCCCAAAATCAAGCGGATTTTTTTCTATGCTACAGTATTACATGAAAATTTTTGTTAGACAGCAACAGTATGCTAGGTTTAAGAGGAAAAATCAAAATTCTTGATGTAGATACTTCTTGGGAAGTTTACATGAGTGTTCTGCACCCACTTGCTGTATAACTAGATGTGAAAACATCTGATTATTGCTTAAATTTTTGGAAAAGCTAAAATAGGTTTCATTTAAGAAATCAAAAATGGAAGTCTAGCTGTCTGAAATTGAGGTTGTCAAAATCTGAAAAGAATTAAAGCTTTCAGGGTTTTCTGCTCTTGATTTTGATTCTATTGACTTCTGAAGAAACACCATTCAGAAGATTGCTGTTGGATGCTTAAAATGTCGTGTGATTTTTACAAGTTCTGCATAACAGTGTTTCTGCAAAGCCCTGTAGGAGGAGCGACAATACGGGGGGAGAGACAGTCTGCAGGACTGGAACCATGTGTTTAGAGATGGGTGCTTGAATTAAGCATGCCAGAAACCGAACAGGAGTATTTTAGAGAGACCTGTGAAACCTGGAAACAAGAAGAGTAAAAAAAGACTGGGGTGTAGGGAGTTGTCTGCCTATACCTACCCTAGAATCAACCTTCTTATCATACTGCTGTTCACCGTACAAATGCTTTTGATCTGTAATACTGAGATAGTAGAGAAAAACTGAACATTTTCTCCATTCCAATTCTAACCTGTGAGATCTTAAGCCTGTTGGACACTCATATTTTTAGAAAACTGTTTATAAGGTGTTGGAACAAATTCACAGATATTAAGATTTCTCTGCTTATTTCAGAGGCAGCAGGGATAGGCTCTAGGACTTCATGAGCCTCTGTCTCCAAGCTGGGAAGGGAAAAAGGACTGGTGATGTTCTGTAAAACCTGCTGCAGCTCATTGTGGCGTTGAGTGTCAGCCCATGGACAAGACGGTTCCAGATTCCTTCTGACACAAAGTTGACGTGATGCTGAGTCTAATAAATCAGTAGCTGTCTTGACAGGGTTACCCTAAATATTGAAGCAAATGGATCCTGCATGCCAAGACTAAGTTTCCAGAGTGAGCAGACAAGCTCCTGTGGCCGACAAAGGAGCAAGACTGCGTAGATTGTGATTTGGAGTCTGAAATAGCAGTTTAGATGGTGGCCTTTTAGGAGTAGGAAGAGTAGCTCTGTTTGTAGCAGCTCTGTAATTAGCTCTCAAAATTAACTCTGTAGCAGCTAATTTTGAAGTAACTCTCACTATATAGAAGTCATGTGAGAAATTAAGGGAAGCTGGATTTATCCCTTTGAAGTAATGTGAAGCCTGAGCAAATGCAATAGGGCTGCAAGAGTGGGTGGGAAGCTGCATACCGGGGAAATACTGCCTCTGGAAATCCTTATTTTGAGCTCTCTCCCTCTCTTAGGAAGTAAGTAAGGGTAAATAAAAAGTGCTGGCCTCGGTGCCTTTCTTGGAAACCATAGTGTCTAGTTATTGTGCTTTTCAAATCATTGTTGAGAATAAATTTGTGTGCAGGTTCCAGCTGACATGGTTGAAAAGCCAGGCATTATTCTCTGAACGTGTCCTGACGAGAGGGAGCAAGATGCCTTTACGAGGAGACCCCTTTTCATGTGCTCGGCAGCTTTAAGCTCTCCGGCAGGGCTGTTCCCTGTGGGCTCATCAGTCCATACGCAGGATCAAGTCCGTGCACTGACAACAGGTCCCGGGCTCGCTGCTGTGGCTCGGATCCTTTTGTGCCTTGGCCTTCAGTCACTCCGAGTGCGCCTGAGATCTTTGCTCTGAAGTCAGTGCACCGTAGTGCTTGAAAGGGGCCGTGCACTTCAACTGCTGTGGGCTTTTTGCTGCCGCAGCTTTGAGCAGAGCCCCGGCCTGCCTAGCGGTCCCGGCCAAGCGAGTCCAATTACTTGCTGCCGTCCCGTAAGGTGAGGCTGAGTGCTTGTTACTGTGATTTAATGGGCTGTAATTCTGTCGCTTTTAACAAAGCATTGTGTTTTGGTCAAGTCCAACTTGCAGTGATTCACTTCATAGCAATATTTGCTGTTTCATGCAAATCTATTTTAATTTTAAAAATGATGCAGCTTCCAAAGGGTCCAGGGGAGTGACCCGTGGCTTGCTGCACAGCTGTAGCATCAGGAAGGAGAAGGTGGAAGGAGTAAGACAGGCTGACTTTGTGTTGAGATGGATGGATTAACAGATACCTTGAGATTTTTATTTGAGGTATGTGGAGAGTGTGTGTGTGGGGAGAGGAAGGTGGTGTGAAGGGACACCTGTGATGCTTTCTGTTGAAGTTTAAACTAGCTGGTGAATGACAACAGACCCAAAAATGGACTGTTGTCTCAGTCTGCTAGTTATTGACTTCTAGTGTTCATCACCTTTGGCTCTCCAAGCAGCACAAGGCACAGTAAGTGCCACTAGCTCTCCTTACCAGGTGGGTGACAGCTGAATGGCCCGAGAAGGTATTCACTGAAGCCTGAGGAACCACAGCCCTTCTCCTGTTTCTGTCTCTGGACTGCTGGCAGCGTGGGGTGCTCTGTAAAGACAAAGGCCAGATCTGCATGCGCGTCCAGCCTGTTTCTCCGAGTATGAGTGAGCGCGGCTCATCTCTGCGTGTGCAGCGAAGCCGCCCGTGCCTTCTGGACGCGGCACTCGGGAGACATCTCTGTTCCAACTGCTCTAATCAGGCAGCTTGCCATAGTCGGGAGTTCTTGTTATTAAAGGTTAGTGCATATGTGGTCCGCAGCCTTTTTGCATTTCATGTGCTAATTAGCGTGCTCTGTGAGCTGTAAATGAGCTGCATCTCTGCTACTTTCCCCTAGTTCCCATGTAATTAGAGCAACCAAGTCAGATTTTGAGTGACCAAAAACAACAACAACAACAACAAAAAAAACACTCCTCAAACCATAATTCGTAATGGGTGCTTCAGGTTGTGCAGCAGTTACCGAACCCAGAACAGCACAAAACTGGATTAATTCACCAGCCTGGTCTAACAGTGTGACCTAGCAAAGCAGTGTGTGAGCTCTGCAGAGCTCATAGCCAGCCTGGCCACCTGCAGAGTCAACTTCTGGTCTGCATGGAAACATTATTTACTTATTTCCTTCCTTCCTTTAGTAGCTAAAGTTCTAGACTGATTTCTCACCTATCCAGTTTCATGCCTAGAATTAACTGTGCTCACATATAAAGCTCAGGAGATGCTCAAGGCTCCAAACTGGATGCTTAGCTCCACTTTGCCTTTTTTTTTTTTTTTTTTAAACTGTCACTAGCAAGTGAGGACTTCTACTGTAAATGCATTTTGGCAGTGAGAGGCACTTTGCTCTAATGGCCTAACACAGCCCAGAATGATAGCCTCCTCCGTGCCTGTGACAAACTATTACTTTGAAAGCTGCAAGCCCATAAAGAAGGGTCTGAAAGTAGGAGGATATTTTAGATAAGTATCTGGATGCTGCATCCAGCTAATGATTTCTGAAGGAGAATGGATTGGAAGTTGAAAGTATTGCTTTTAACTTTTTTTTCCAGGTCCTGAAATGCTAGACAGGCACTAGAGAAACTGAAAAATGGAGCCAGGTTCTGTATTTCCTTCCATCGTGTCAAACAGCATCGCTGCTTCTACCTTATGCCTGCGGTGTAGCTTGTCATATGTGGTGCACATGATTCTATTAACAGGTCTCCTGTAACTCCCTGTGTGTAAGGAACACTTGCCAAAAGCCACCATGCCCTGAGCAGTGAAGGGAAAAAAAAGTGCTCCTTTGTTGCATGCTTAGGGTATTCATGTGAGATGGACAAATGCTAAATCCCAGTTCTCTCTTCTTAATTTACATTTTGCGTTAAGCTGGTGTCATTGGCCTATTTGAGGTACCAACCATCTGCATGTTACATTTGCTTCTAATCTGCAGTGTCCTCCCCACGTCCTGCAAAAATTTGTGATGGAGAAAGGAGATGCCTCTGGTAAATGTGCTTCAGCACCGTCGAGGGTTCCTAATTAAAATGCTGCTAAACTCTGGACCTTCTAGCTGTTATGTGCATCACTCATTTGAAGGGGGCACTTTGCTTCTAAATTACCTTATTGATATTTGCAGGGATTTGCTGTAAAAGGGTCTCGCAGGCTCTTGGGTGCCCTTTCTAAAAATTCTGTTACTAAGGAGGAAGGCATCTAGAAATCCTTTCTCGGCTTTGAGCGAGTTCAGCCCACCTTGAAATCTGCCAAACTTGCCCTGTGCCGGTCGTGACAGCAGCGTAGCATGAACTGCAGCAAAGCCCCCCTTGCTAAATTGTTCAGTAGTCGTGGGCAAGCGTTTTTCAGCATGTAGAGGAATGAGTGAGGCTTATTTATCTATCTAAATTGTTCTCGAGGGAAGGAGGAGGAATCTAGATTATTTTCTTTAGTTCCCTGGGGAGGAGGATAGTTTGATGTAAAACTGCTTTGATTTATGTAGTCATTATAACCTGATCACAATGAATAATGCAATATCACTTGCTCATAACACTAATGTTAAATGGATATTCTGGGAAACTAAAATTGTTCTGTTGCCAAGTACAGCTATATCTTTACAGACAACATGTGGACAACTTCGCTGTTTATTTTGTGAAGCTAGTGAACTAATCTACGTTTGTACTTTTTAAATCACTTTAAACAAATTTCTAGTACAGCTTGAACTAAAGCAACTAAAGCTATTGTGCTTTTTTTATTACATAAAAAAAGGTAGAGAAATTGCTTATGTTACTGACTTGTCCACTGGGTTCTCATAACTGCAGAAGTCAAGGTTTTGGCAGCAGCCCAGACTTTGTGAATGTCATCCCAAGCTCTGTGATAGTATTTTCATTTACTGCTTTTAGAAAGACAAATTTGCAGTTTATTTGACAACACTCCCAATAAATGAATGCCACTGTATATTTTTTGTGTGTTTAGTTTTAGGGCAGAGAGCAGAAAAACAACACAATAAAATGGTTCAGGTTTCCCTAAAGTCTTGCTTGTTGTTGGCAAGACAAATTTGCTAAATTATACTTTGTGCTATTATCCTTGACTTCTCTTTATCTGTGTTAAATGACAAGCAAGTACAAGATGGGGTCCTTTAGCCCTAAAATGGAATAAGCTGGCTTGTCTATTTTTAAAAAATTACATGAGAAAATATGGCTTAGTTTTAATGCTGCCCTGCCCCCTGCTCAGCCCTTCCACTGACCTAACATACAAAAAACAGCCTTATCTCCCAAATTTCTAAACTATGTTTGATATTTTCCTGGACACTTTTTAGATTATTTTTTAACCCAAATATAGAGGAGTAGAGAAAAATCAGCTTGAGCTGAACTGTAAATTCTGATTTTTATCAGTTGGACTTCTGTGTTCTGTGCAGGATTTTGATGTGGTAAAGAATGAGATTTTCAGGCCTTTGAAATCTAGCTCTTTTTGATCACTTTGGAGGTGATAGGGCCTGATGTGGTGTTCCTCTTTGCCCAAGCCTGGTTTTACAGTAGGTCCAGGATTCAGGCAGTCATGGAAGACGGCAAGGCTCTGGTTTGGCTGCCTTGCAAGAGTATTTTAAACCATCTGAACCATGAAGCCCACAAAAGTCAGAGGGAAATGTTTTCACTATACGAAGACAGATGATGGCTTATTCCAGATGAGAGTAATAGCTCCTTGCCTTGCAGTGCATTTCCAGCCTCAGGAGAAGCGGTTGGAAGAGCTGAGGAATCCTGACCCGTTTGGAAGATGTAGAATGGAGAGGCAGTGATCCAAATGCTCACATTGCATAACTCCTTTGAAGTTGCTTCTTCAACTTCAGTTGTGGTAATGACTTGCATCAGCTGATCTTAAGAGCCGAAGATAGAATGGACTGATATGACATGACCTTGGACATGCATGTTGGATCACCTTGCTGGCTTTCAGATGATCTGCTTCGTATGGTCACGTTGTTGTTTCCCTTGACTTTTATGGTGTTGCTTGCTTGATTGGCTATTAGAAGCTGAAATTTTTCAGAGGAGATTACAGGAAGTAGATACTATTTTGTATGATAATTGAATTAAATTTGGGGTTAGGCTTCTCGGAAGGTCTTGCATGGAGTGCTTTGAAAGTTTTAGGAGGTGTTATGCAAACAACAGCTATTGCTTTTCTCTCTGCAACACTTCAGATCCTGATTTGCTCTTTGGCTTATCTAATCATTGTCAGTGCTTGGGGTGGAAGTAATTACAGCGGCGCTTTCAACTAATTCCTATTCATGGAGCAGCGTAGAAAATGTTGATTTGAGGAATAAGTGAGCTAAATATTCCTGACTGAATAGACACCTAGGAGCATTAGGGGCTGGTTCTTGTTAGAACTGTTTTGACAGCAGCATCAGTGTAAACAATTAATGTGTTATCTTCTGCTTGCGAAATATTGACATCTCAGACACACACTAGATCACGATGACATCAAAGACCTAATTACTTGCTCTATGTGTCGCTCATACAGGCTCAGTGATTAGCTCTGTTCTTGGGTGTCACAGTCTCTTCTGTGCATTGACTGGGCTTGCAGTGCTGCGAAACAGGAGCTACTAAATCTGACATTGCTACAGGTTTTTGTAGGTCCTTGTTAATCAGCTGTGGAGGAATACATCTTCTGATGAGAATGCCATTACTTAGATGCAAAAAAAGAAGCTTCTTGTTTTCCATGAACTCTGCTATGAGCAGCAGGGTATGTTTTTGTAGGGAGATAAGCTTCAGCCTCACTTACGTGGAAGTGCGATTTGTGTGTTCATTGTTCAGTCCAGGACAAAATAAGTAGTGGAGCTCCTTAAACAGACCATTCAGAAAGCTAATGTGCTGATCATTAGCCTGGGATGCCACAGAACAAGCTGATTAACTGAAAAGGAGAAGGAAGTTCAGAGGAGGAACCTTTATGACCTGACTATCCTTCCTCCAATTTTATCAGGTTGTGATGAATCATGCACCTCCCTTTCTTCTCGGAAGCTTCAGTCTGAATGATCTTCAGCTAGTGGTGCCGGTATAATGAAGTATTCCAAATTGAGAGGCCTTTTTGTTCTTTCCTCTTTTCTCCCCTTGAACCAGAACTTCAAGTGCAGTATTTATTTTGGAGGCAATAAAATCCCAATGGCACCATTGTGCTCAAATGGAGCCTGGTGTCAATAGTGCCTGATGGTTTTTGGAAGGGTAATCACCCTTCCAAATGTACAAATAACTTGGATTTGTACTCAATCAGAGGCAGAGCAAAAATCTGTATTTCCTTATTACTTTAGGATATCATTCTCCTACTCTGCCCCTACCTGTCTGCGTGCTGCTGAGGTCAAGAGAGTGGCTACAGCTTTGAGTTACCTGCTGGCCTGAAGTGCTTCTGTGCCCAAATGTCTCATATATGTTCCCATTTTGTGGTTGTGCTTGTCCTAGGGCATATTGTGTAATACCTAATGCATTACAAAAGGATTCTGTTCTCCTCTATGGACCTTGAATGCTTCAAGTTAAAAATGCAGCTTTTTTGAAAAGCAAGAAGACTGAGTAATCATACGGGAGACTCTGAGGAGGTTTTGGAAAACTTTTCATGTGGAATCTGATGAGGTAACCTAGGCTCAGCAAGCAAGATTCACAGAGGCAGAACTTTCTCAGTCTAAGTCGGTGCGTACTTGAATTCTTTTTTTGATGGTAAGGTTTCATTTTGGTCAGGGTCTAGTAATTCTTGAACAATTCAATTTAAGCTTTTGTATTCAACAGAACGTGCTGTTGAGTGTCCAGGAAACTGGAAATTTGGATGAAAGTTCTCATGGATTCAGCTGCTCCCTGGCATCCAAAGAGCCTGTCAGTGTGCCAGGTGCTTTTGCAGGCGAGTGGGCCAGGAATGTGAGTGCCCACATATGAGGCAGACCCTGAACACACAATTCCCAGTGGTCAGAATGGCCTTTGGTTCTGTGGTTAAATGATGTGGCTTTTCTGTTACCCAGTAATGTTTTCATATTGATATCTGCCTATATGGGCATGCACAGTTCTATCTTTTCTGCTTGTCTAGTAGAAACTCTATTCCTACCTGCCTGCTCCAGTTTTCTTTGTATCTGCCTTACGCAGGCAAAATTCGAATCATATCGATATCAAGTTAATTAAAATGGAAAGTATGTTACTTGAAGAAAGAAAGCTATTTCCTAGAAATCCTATATTTGCAAGCATACTGATTGTCGTCTTTCTATAATCTTTTATGCAATCATTCACTATCTGCATAAAAATCTCTACCACTATCATAATTTAAAGGAAATGGGTTGTATCTAACTGTTAACCTGACTTTTTTGAGTTCAACCTACCAAGAGCCATTAATTGTAGTGCTGGAGCAAAAACTGGTTTATGAGGTTACCTTACATGCAAATACTAGAGATATTCAAGTCATTGGAGATGCCAAGTTTTCTCTCATCTGTCTCTAGATTTACCAGAGATGCTGGTTGGTGTTCAAAAAAGCTTCAAGCAAAGGGCCAAAGAGGCTGGAGAAGTTCTCAGATGAGCGTGCTGCTTACTTTAGATGCTATCACAAGGTAAGAATTGATTCTATGCTTGTTTCTCAAAATTTGTTTTACATACAAAGCAAACAAAAACTAAGTTGCCATGTATTGCTTGGGCTGAAAATTTGAACTTTATTTGCTCTCGAAGTACTAAACTCACTTGCATGTTCCTTCACTTAGAATTGTAGAGGCATCTCTTACCTCTTATGCTTTACTGCTAGTATATCTTGCTAAGCTAGTGGAATATGTCTCTAATATTTTTATAGAACAAATCTTTTCCTCTCTTGAGCCTAATCCTTTTTGCTTTAGATCAGACCTGAAATACTTCAGAATGATTACTCTTAGTCATAATTAGAATAATAACTGTCCAGGGTAACATGGCATGAATTTAGAAGGTGGGATACTTGAGACAAGTTGCTATTTTGCTAGGATTTTGCATCTGTGGGAGGACACTAGACACTTGCAGAAATGGAGGGCAACGTGAATCTTTTTGTACTTGCAAATTTTTCTTGGAGTGATGATGTGAAATCTTTGCTAAATTCATAATTTTTTAAAGAGTATACCTTTCCTTCTAATAGCTTTACTGAAATTTTGTATGTTGTTCATATTCATCTGAGAATTTATCCATGTTATTCTCCTGGGCATGGAGATGAAAATAAAACATGCTAATTTATAATCATTGTTGGCATAAGCTTTATACGTTACATTAGGAGTTATGTGCATAAATTCCTGGGAATCAGCAAGCACAGCTCAGCTCGAAGCTGATCTATGCTTATATTCACTTTGACACGTATTTAGGAGGAGATCTGGAGGGAATACTGGATCTGAATTCTTGGATTAATCTGCCTACAAGCCACAATTTGTGATTGATTGGGCCTAAAACCCTGTGACTATTTGTACTGAATTATGCTCAGAAATAGTCTGTCCAAACTTGAGGAATTTTCAAAAGTAGCGGGTCTTGGGTATGTCAAACTAAAATAAGGCATGCAAAATCATGGTTTCTAGCAGAAAGCTTATAATCCACCTGTATAAAATGGAGAGATCTTTCTGACACCGTATCATTCTGGCTATTGCAGGTGAGCGTGCAGATAACTTGGCAGCAGGATATTCATCTGTGGGAGCTGATTCTCATGTCGTCAGTGTTCATTCTTTACATCTGTCATTGCTCTCTGCAAGCTCTGTAACTGAAGCAGTGAAGTATTGTGGTTTGAGTTGTTTAAGCACAATTATTGGGGTTGGTGGGCTGCCATTCACCTCTGTGCCATTACCGTTTGGCAACGGGGCTCTGCAGCATCCCCAATGCTTCACTGAGATGCAACCTGAGGCTCTTCCCTAGTTCCGCAGTCAATGCCTCTAAAAGTTGACAGGTTCTGCTTATTTTTACTGAACGTAACTGAGAGGAAGTTGAATATTAAATAGCACTTCTTGGCAAAAATGTGTTAACTCACAAAGAGAGAACATGTGGATAGAAGTGATTTTCATCTTCTCTTAACTAAGCTTTGTAAATGTGTGAAATTCAGAGGTGGTGAGTGATGCAAATACTTCTAACAGTGTTATGCAACGAGGTGTTAAAAAAGAACCATGTGACACTGCTGTATAGTTGAGCTGCTGCTTTTAAAAGCTGTGGCTGATAATTAAAGAACAACTTAGTATGGCAGAGACTTCATCTAACAGCTTCTGGACATTTTTTCTGTGTGTGTGTGTGTGTGTGTGTATATATATATATATATATATATATCTCCTATGTGTGGGCCTGAGTACTTTAGAACCCATGGAGTCATAGCTGCTGCCTTCATCTGTATGCACCTGGCCAGGTGTTGTAGGCATGGCTTGGAGATGTGTAGTCTTTTTGTGACTATTCTAATTTGTCACTTTCTTGCAGTGTGACAGTGAAGTTAATTGTATAAATGAGAAGACCAGTCAGTCCTGTTAGCGTGTCAAGCGTCACTGTGTCAAAAGTTTCTACTAGTGAACCTAAGGACAAATGTGGTGCAGCCTGATAGATGATGCTGTGATAGAAAACCTTCCTTAGAGCTTCCTGATGTTTCAGAAAGGTGGTCACTGATCTCCTACCTGAGTTCTGAGTCCTTGTTCTCCAGCTCTGGTGAGAACAGCTTTGGATTGAGAAAACTGAGGGGTCCCTGTTCACCTCATCTATCTCAGGAAAGTTTAAATTCATCATAGAAATGCAGAGCATGGGAAAAGATAGTGAATGCAGCAAAGTTGTCTTCCAAAGCACCTGCTTCCTTCAATGAAGTGTTGGGGGTGTGGGGTTGTTTTTCCCCTCTCTTGGTATGATGAATTGAAGTGTGAATGTTACTTTCAGTTAAAAGTACACTTTCTGTACATGTAATCCATAGCTAGAGACTTCTCTATAGCAAAGTCACTGTCTAGAGAAATTTAAAAGAATAAAAATAAATACATTGTTAATAATATTGACATGCTCCCTAATTATATAATGCTCCCTAATTGCGTTTTTTAAACCATAAGAAGGTTAGTATACTAAGGATTTGGATAGTTAGGATTTAGGTTCTTTGTTTTCTACAAAGACACAAGTCATCTGAGAACAGTCATCTGTAGCTTATGAAGTACACTAGAAATTTGTATTCACAATGCAAATTGCCCACTTAATTCCTTTGGTCCCACAAGGGAAAGAGAAATTATTAGGATCCAGGCTACAAAATCTGGACAGAAAATTGCTGCTCAGGTAACTGTCTAGCTTTCATTTGGTAAATATAAATAAATAATCATCTACAAATTACCGTATGCTTTAACAAAATAATATTGGGGAGAAATTGTTTCTCTAAAGGGTTTTTGACTATATAATGTACCAGAAGAATCATTAATATTCCAATCTAAGACCAGCTAATTGCATACTGCTGACAGGAATATACAGATTCCTTCAGGGGATCTAAGTTTTAATCCGATTGTATTAATCTTGCCTTGAAACAGCAGGAGTAATTTAAACGGTCTTTCTGTCTAGTTACGGAATAATCCATTTGGAAAATTGAATTGTGTAATTTGTAATTGTTTTCCAGGCTTGCTAATGCAAAACTGTATTGGTAGCAAATTAAATGTTTAAAGTATGACCACTCTGCTAATCGCTGACTGTTAGACATTTATTTTAATGAATAGTATCATTTACTATGAATAAAATGTCTGGTGTGGGGCTTTAAAAGAATTAAAGTAACTTTTCAGGATGCTTGATGTCTTCATTGCAGTGTTGTGTTTCGCGGCTCATGGCAAACCTGGGGGACATGGACATGGTGCTTGTGCAGCGAGAAGGACCCAAGGCTTGACATGAAGCACAGGGTGGTGGCTCTGGAGCCAGCTTTGGCACGCGGATGTCTTGAGGGGCTGTTTCTGGGTTGAGTGAAAAGTGAATCTCAATCTGGTAATTCTTCTTGGCCTGCTTATTTATTTATTTTTCCCCTACTCCTTTTCCAGTGTTTGCATACTTCAATGCGTAATAGCAAATTGCAGAAGCCTGAGTGAGCTGAAATAGCAACATGACAGCAGTGATTCCTGCCTGTGTCCACACCATAGTCTTCCGTGGGTGTATTTCCCCTTATCCAAGGCAGAAGATGAAGTCTTTGAGATGCAAATACTGGATATTTGCAAGTCACAGACAGTGGCAGTTATGTAGAAAAATATTCCATGTGTACTATACTGAAAGGCTACTGATATTTAAGAATTATATGTGATTCGAAAGGATTTGAGAGCTATTTTTTGGTATACTCTTCGCTGGCATTGTAATTATTTATTTTTTGTAGCGAATATGCTGGCACTGAGATGGAAGAACCTTTGCCTGAGCATATCTGGTCAGGGTGAAGCTCTGCCTGCTTGTAATGTCAGTTGAGAAATTAATGTTTAATCCCTGTTCTTGTCATGAGCTCTCACCATAGTAGTTCAGCAGTGTATTATAGATTTTCATCTAGTGTAATGTGTCTCAATTATATAGTTTGTCACCTCAACAAGAAGGAGGCCTGAAAGTAAGAGAGAAATGTGCAAAGGAAAATGTCTTTAATTGCTAGACAAGATAACATTTTTCTACTATTTCACTGTTAAAAACTGCCTTAGGAGTGTATCCTTTGAGTCCTTTTTAGAATTAAATTTATAAACAGATTATTATATACTCTTATTTGTCCTAGATTAAGGAATTAAACCAACCACAAAAACACTTTCTTCCAAGACTTGGACAGGAGGAGAACTGCTGCAAAAATGCAAGGAAGAAGCCGGACTCTGAGATGCTTGCAGGTGCTCGGTGGCTGTTCTGAGCCCTTTCCAAGAGCGCAGGAGAGGGGCTGTTTGCAGCTTGCTGCTCCTGGTGCTAATTCAGCGTGTATGTGCCAGACACTCTGAACCATCTGTTGCATAAGTGCAAGCAACGGGAAGGCGATTTGGGCACATGGGATAATGACAGTATTTTGAGGCATCTTGCTGGGTGACACAGCAGGGCAAATAGCACGTGCTCGCTGAACAGTTTTTTCTCACAGGAACACAGGTGCGCTGTTGAGCCTCAGCAACAGGAGTAATTTCTTTGCTAAAACTGGATCTTGCACAGAGGGACTTCATGCTTATGCAATGTGGGCACTTTTTCAGACCGCTTTTCTGTGTCCCCTCCTTTGTCCCCATATACAGCCCACAGACGAGGGCTGTAACTGCCCTGAGCATTGTCAGCTATATGTTCCTGTCGTATTCCCTTCCTTCCTGTCTTCCCTGCATACCCAACCCGTGGACCCAGAGAAAAGCTGGTCATCCTGAGCTCTGATTTTTGTAATGCTGATGACTCTTGTGCTCTGCATCTTTATTTTGTGTTCCCATGTTGAGAGAGGCAGAGGTTTCTCCTGTAAAGATGATTTTTTTTTTTCTTTGGTTGACATCTAAACAAAGCAAAATAGACCATTGTAACAGATGAGATAAACAATCTGTTTTGTTTACTTCATAATGCACTGTGGTTAGGAGGAGTACCCTAATAAAGAGTAAATGTAGGAGAAAGCATAATCAAATGAAAACAAATTTTCTGTTCAGGAGGGGAATATCTTTGGGATTTCGAGCATGAGCTGCACCTTATAAAACTGCTCTTGGGATACATTTCTCTGTCTTTAAGATTGCTGCAGGGAAGTATTTCATAGCTTTTTCGAGAAGAACTGATAATAAGAAAGAAAAAAGTACTGCTGTTCCTAGCTCCAACAAACCAGTTGTATAATTTTTGTCCATGTTTCTGCACTTGGGCATTTCAAAAGGGAAATGAAGAAGTTTTATGCTGTCTTGACATCAAGTCACCCAACAACTATGATTCTGTTCTTGAGTTTTGTGCAAATAACTAAATATCCACGGAAATGTGGTTCAAACATAAGGTGGTTGTCCTCACTTATATGGAAAAGAAGTGAGAAATATGTTGGGCTTTAGGATGGGGGAACTGAGCTCTGCGCTTGGTGTCAGCCAGGAGAGGCAGTTTGCTGACCAGTGCAAACCTCTCCCGACCTCGTGTAAACCCTGCTGCGGTGCAGGATCCATCGCTCTGGAGAAAACTGCTGTGTTATCCAGCAGTAGCAGTGTTAAATGCTTGGCTTTGAGAAATGAGCTCTTTTGTTGGAACAAATCCTAGATGAATAATTCATTATCAAAATGTATGGCTGAATTCTGCTGCTGTTAACTTGAACTTGCTTAGGTACGTGCTTCATCATTGGTCTCAGTTTCATTAACATGCAGTAAATGTAAATGTGTTCAGTATAAATGTCAGGGTAGCTGTGGCCTGAATGAAAAAGTCTAACACTTTTTTCTTTTTTTTCTTTTTTGAATAATTTTGTGGCACATGAGAAGAATGAGAGTTAAACTTGGCATCTGGCAATTAGTGCTTGACCAGTCATGTGCTGAGTGTGGTGAGAACGTGTTACGACAGATTCCTCCTATTTAACAAAGAGATTTTCAGTGCCTAGTGCTGGGGAATGTGCCTCTATCACAGGACCTCCTGGAAGAGTAAAATGTTCATGCAAACTTAAGCACAATTAGGAATGCTCAGTTTTTACATGTAAAATCTTGAACCTGGAGGCTATAAAACCCTGGTTTCTAAACTTGGCAGCTCTGGCAGAGGGCTTGTGTGTTCTCTGGGGTATGTTCTTTCATTTTGGTACTTCCTTCTGTCTCCTACTGCAGATTGAGCTTCCAGACATGGGCTCTGCTGCTCATTTCCTTTATTATTATCATTTTCTTTAATGAGATTGCCCACGAATTGCTCATTGTCCCCTCAGTTCAGTGAGATTACCTTTTTGGTACCTTTGGATCTTGCTCCAAAGCCTCCTTTCTAAAGGGAATGGGCAATAACTCGTCTAGAAGAAAATGACTTAGGATGAAAAGCCTTGGAGATGAAGTGGGTGTCCTGGTGAAAGCCAAGGTGCTCTGCAGGAATGCTACTACCTTTGCAAGGTTGATTACTCTTTGTAGTTTCTTAATTTGCCAGCTAAGACAATTGCTGCATTCCTCTATTTAGAGTTAATACAGCTTGGTACAAGGTTGTTCCAAAAGGCTGTGGTTGGTACCACCAGTGGGACCACAGGAAGGTACCTCTTGGTTATTCACCTAATTATTAAAAAGAATCAAATAATGATGTGTTTAAAGATGTTATTTATGGGCATGAGGGTGAAAAAAATGACACTAAAGTGATACAATGTGTCTGCAGTATGTATTTACTGGAGCTATATGTAAAATAAAATTCATGTTTAGGTTTTGGAAGGAAAGATATTTTTACAATCATTTTTATTGCCACCCAAGCAACAGTAGCCTGTCTAAAACCCTGAATTGACTAAAACCCTGAAATTTCAAAGCATTTGGATATCTAATAAAAAACATGTAATAAAAACACTGGCTAAAACATTAAGTGGATCTTCAACTTTTCAATAAAAATAGCTTAAGTAGAAGTTTTTAACCTTTGTTACAGGCTTTTTTTTTTTGTTTTCCCGTAATGTCAAAATCTGCATTAGAACTTGCTTCTCCAAATGTGTGAATTTGTTATGGGCATTTAACGTCTATTTGCTTCCGCAACATCAATTTTTTTTTTTTCCCAAATACTTTTACTTATTTTTCCAAGTATTTTTAATCCAGGTATTTCTGAACTGGTGCAAGCACTGATTCTTCTGCCAGCCTCTGGGTTTAAATCCTGTTTGGATAGGTTACACTGAAGGGACTGAACTGGAGGATGTGGCTGCTTTGTCACCCAGAGTCTTCAAGTGGGTTGTCTCTTGTTTTGTTAAGAACACGTTCTTGTACTCACTTGCTCCCTGCAGTCTGCACTTGGCATAATTATTTTCCCTCCTTCTGCAGGCAATAATGTATTTTTAAGACCCTAATCAGAGCTCCAAATCATGTTTTTTCAGGTCACAGAGCTCAATAATGTGAAGAACATATTGCGACTGCCAAAAGGCACGAAGAAGCATGCTGTTGGGATTTATTTCAGTGATGACACATCCAAAACCTTTGCTTGTGAGTCAGGTGGGTAAAATGGCAAAGTACATGAGAAAATATGGGGGCAGTAATTGTGAAATTATAAATGTATTATACCTACACACAGATTTTCTGGGCATTTATACAGAACTTGAGGCAGATGAGTGGTGCAAGGTGTTGCAGATGGAGTGTCTTGGAACACGAATTAATGACATTAGCCTTGGAGAACCTGACTTGTTGGCATCTGGAGTGGAAAGGGAGCAGAGTGGTAGGTACATAAAATGTTGACTTTTAAATGCTTATTGATTTTTATTTTGAAGTTTTATTATTTTGAAGTATTATTTCGAAGTTTTTGAACTGTGATACTAAAACTAGAAGTAAGTTGGTGTAAAAAAATTTTTTTGAGGCAATTTTTTTAAAGCTATTTTCTTTGTTATAGTTGGAGATAAGTATAGTGTTCATACTATGGATTTTAGAAATATTTTGGAATAGCACTTTTTCTCTGTCCTTGAGGATAGGGACTTTCTGTTGTGTGTTTTTGTTGTATGGGATCTGCTACAACAGTTTCAGTCTGTGACTGAGGCTCTTAAGCAATATTGTAATGCAAATAATAAATAATAGTAATTGCATGCAAATCATGAGCCCAAGGCTACTTCACATTCCTATGCAAATAAATTAATTACATGCGCAAATGTGTTTGCAGTGTATTTATTCACGCACACAGTTTTATTAATTGCTTGCAAAGGTCAGGATTATGATGGTGCAATTCCTTTCCGTATCTCAATGCATGCACAAATCTTTTGAAGCCCTTCGTGTGTAGCATTTTGGCTGCCCCAGGCATTGAGTTAGTGGAAGGAGCTGAATGTTTGCTCTTGGATTAATTGTTCAAAGTGGAAATAAAATCTCATAATAGAGGTGAAAAATAGGAAATTCCTTTAATGATTTGTACATTTAATGAGCAGGGATTTTAGACTAACCTTTTGTTTTTCTCCCAGAGAGATTCAATGTGTATTTGATGCCATCCCCTAATTTAGATGTGCATGGGGAATGTACCTTGCAGATAACATTTGAGAATATCTGTCTTTGGGACATCCAGAATCCCAGAATAAAACTCATCTCTTGGCCATTAAGTGCCCTCCGACGCTACGGACGGGACCCCTCTTGGTTCACGTTTGAAGCAGGGAGGTAGGTGTGTTGCTACAGTACGTTGCTTTCCACGGTGGTGTTGGGTGCTGAGCATGCAGCAGACATTCCTCAGGCAGAGGCTACTCTGCCCCCTTTATGAAAGTAGAAAAAAGTGAAAACAAATATAAAATGAAAGCAAATAAAGGGGATAGTCCCATGTTACAGCTTGTATGCAAGCAGGAGCCTGTGGGTGGATGAAAGGGGGAGAAGAGATGGAGTTATTGGGAGAACTGTTGTGTTCAAGAGGGGGCATTTAAATGTCCGTCTTCCCTACAATTAGAGAATTTACTTATTTGTGAAAAAAGTTTTGTTTCTGTGTCGCTGTACACAGACACCACTTAAGTGATCACACATAAGCCATGATGATAAAACAACACAATTGTGAGTGCTAGAAAAGTCTGGAAAGAGTGTAATTTTCAGTGTGGAAGCAGAGCTCTGTTCTTGCTTTACATCCTCTCCCTCAGTATTAATATGTCCCTTGTAAACTCCAGTAAAGTTTTTTACTTTGGCTGAAGTGGATGCTTTGCTGTACACCAATAAAACTAGAACAGTTTCCCACAGGTCCTAGAGGAAGCTTGTGCCCATTATCTAGTATGGAAAATCAGTAGAACAACTTTCTTGGTGCTCTTACGTACAGATTTCCTTGGTTTAATAAAATTTAACGTGGCCATTTAAAATACATGAAGGAAAGGAATTATTTCTTCCCTTTCCAGCACTTCAACACAAACACAACAGACAGCTTCTTAAAGGTAGCTACCAGGGCTCGTTACAGACTGTGTTTAAAAGCCTGCAAGGCGGAGAAGATAGATCAGTTTGGCACATAGAGGAGTCTAAATCTAATAAACAGTCTAAATCTAAACTTTGGGTCTTGAATGTATTCTCTCTAGAGTAAAAAGATTAGTGCCTCTGTTTGACAAAAGATGCACCAAGGTAGATTACAATAATAAGACTAGGCTGGAGTTGCAAGGACTGAGACATAACGGCTTGTAGATAACTTTGTTCTGTATTTCAACAACCCTTGGCTTTTATTACTACCCGCATGATAGCGCTTCTGCAGCAGGGTCTTGAAACTGAGCTTTAAAGATCACCGTGAACAAGGGAAAAACTCACCTTTGGATGCTGTCTGTTCTCGCTTTGGCAGGATGTGTGACACAGGGGAAGGACTATTCATCTTTCAGACAAGAGAAGGGGAAGCAATCTATCAGAAGGTGCACGCGGCCGCTCTGGCCATAGCAGAGCAACACGAGCGCCTGCTGCAGAGTGTGAAAAATTCAATGGTACGGCTGCTAGTTACACTTATTATCTTGCTCTTGGCACCAAATAGTAATATATTTCTTCAGTATGATTTTCACCTTTTGATTCAGAGATAGTAAGTGGTGTGATTCGTTTTTCTTATTCACTTGCTTCTGCTTGAATGTAATATTTAGAGCCATATGTAGCTGGGATTTGCTTATCAAGATTCAAAAGAACAGGAGAAATATTATTTCCTTAGTCCTTTTTTATTGTTTTGTTTTATTTTTGCAAAACCTTCAGTAAGTATTAGATGATACAGAAGAGATCATCAGATCTTGTCAGAGCACATTTGCCATTCTCGTTAGATTCCCTTAATTAATCAGCATCATGAGTCTGGAAGCATTTCTCATCAATTTATTTGCAAAATGTTGTGGCTAATGCTCAGTTTGCTGTTTGTTAATTGATGCTTATACTTCAAGGATGATTTGGAAAGAGTCATATGGTTCTAATTAAAATGTGAGTGGGGGAGAAACAAGATGTTTCTGATCTCCCAGTGCATGTCTGCTTTCCACAGCACATGCCTTTTGTGTCTTACTCTTCTTTTGTGACCCTTGCAACTTTTAGCAAGTGTAGGACTATAAGATGCAGAACTAGCATACAGATTGAAACAGTCTGGGATCTCCAGGAGGAGGAAGGTATTTACTTGGCACCTATACCTAAGTGGGTCAAGCTCTTTTAACTTACCTTTTTTTTTTTCTTTCATGAAAACTTTGAGGTGAAAAGGAGTATTTTGTTTGTCCTGTGGGACCACTCTGTGTTGTCATTCCTGTGAATCCTGGGATGGAGTTTGTATCCTGAGGATGACAAACTTCCTAGAAGGTGTAAAATGTTCACAGTGAGCAGCTGTTCCAAGAGCCTGCCTGTGAACATTTCCATTCTGGGCAATAATAATGGGTTTATATAACTTGTGTAACAAGGCTTATGTTGTATGTTCTTATTGTAAATGTAAGTTCTGCTCTTATCCTTTCAGTAGTTCTTCTAACATGTTGGCTCCAGGGATAAGTTCTAATGATGCATAATGCTGGAGGACATAGAAGGCATAGAATAGAAAATGCCATTAATATTTTGGTAATTCAAAAGATGAAAATGGAATGAATGAATGAATTAGTCCAATTGGAAGTAAATAAGAGGTAGAGGAGTGGTAGAAAGGAAAGTGTTTCCAGGTATCCAGAGGAGTTTTGTGGAACAGGGTAGTTCAGCTGAGCATCCAGACAAATGGGCAATTTTGTTGTAGCTTGTAGAACAGGTGGGATAACTGAAATGGCAAAATAGCTGCTCTTAAAAACGAAATCTCGAGTCTTCTTCTAGGTGCTGTGGTTCATGTGTGTGTGGTTTTTTTTTTTTTTTTTCTTTTCAACAAGAAAGACTAAAGTGACTACACATTTCCAGCTGATCCTACGCTGCTAATCTCTAGCTACTGTTGTTGCTTCTGTGGGAGAGCTCTATGGCTTTGTAAGGCTGAATCACTAATTTAGGTTAGTGTGAGGAATAAAACTCTGCCCTGTGTGCATTTAGAACATGTAATTTTTTTCTAGGCATTTCCAGGTTGGTTAGGAAGAGCCTGACAGTTTGCTTGCTTTCTGTTTCTTTTCAAAAATCTTGGAACTAGCAAGTAAGCTCTGCAGCCAGGAGCATGGGTTTTTTTACCTTCTCAAGTAAAATACCATCTAATACTACCAGAAAAAAAAATCTAATTAGTGAAGGCAATTTTTAATTAAAAGTATTCAAAATATCTAATTTGAGGCAGATGATGTAGTTACTTATCAGCTTAATTTAATTACTGATTATAAATAACCTTGTGTAAGTTGTCATAGCTCACAAAGAAAGACTATTTCTAGCCCATCAGTATTACATGAGACTAGCTTGTTGAGGATAAACACTCGCAAATCAGACAAGAAACACCCACAAAACAACAACAGAAAACCAAACCCACAGAAACTAACAATAACAACAGCAACAAAAAAAAAGGCAGGAATTCATTATCAACGTTCTCCTGAAGTAAAAAGGCTTTTGGGCTACCTCATCTCTGGTGTTTTCACATCCAAATGATAGTAACTTTACTTTGATGAATACTATTTACAGATGAAATGCTGTAAAATTTCTATCTTATGAGTACCAATATGCTGAAGAGATGCACAGTTTCTGTTCATTTCTACAGAGAGCAGCTGCACAATTACTAAAAGCTTTCTCATGAACACCACGTCCAAGCATAACCCCTAAATCTCATTTTATAGGACATAGAGTGCTATGCTGGGGATAAGAACCTATTCCTATCTAACTGAAAGTCACATAATTTAGTAGTGTATATAATTGTTTCAGATGAGCCCATATATGAATGTGGGTTTCTCCAGCCTGTTATAAAAATGTTTTGATTCTGAAATACTCAGCAAGACCTGGTCCTTTTTTTAGGGTACAAGGGTATTTGGATTTAGAGCTGAATGATCTAAAGCAGAGGACCTTTGTATCAAGACAGAAATCAGATGCCTCATTTTGCTGATTGCAAAATATGTTCTAAGCTGCATTTTCATCATTCAGAGTGATTTATTTCCCTTGCATTTTTCTTCGGCTTGAACACTTGAGTAAAGAGTTCATTGTAGATACTTGTGATTCATGCTCCGTTGTCTGAGCTGCATCATGTTTTTGTCACTTGAAATTATTTATCCTGTGCAAGTTTCATGTTAGTGAAGCATGAGCTATCATTTACAGAAAAGATAAATAAAAGGAGAAAGTAGGAGATGGAAAGGATAGAAAGAGCTGGCTCCACTTACGCCTTTCTGATCATTCGGTTACACTAATCTTATTCAACTGCTTCCTCCTTTTCACTTTTGCACTGCCAGGCAATGCAATGGAAATATCTGTCCAAATTATACACGTGTGTTCGTGAAACCCTGGTTATCTAGTTGTTATAAGAATCGATCGGCTGAGACTTGATTGTTGTGACTTGTTTTATGTTGTTTTAAGCACCCTGTGGACCTCCTGCTCCAATGACACTAATTCCCTGGGCTGGCTGCTGATCCATTCCCTCTCCCTAGGTCACTCAGTGGTTTTGAGGGATGGCTTCATGTTGTGTCTTACTGTTTCTTTCCTTCTGCTATTTCTTTTATTTTGAGGACTTAATCCCTGCTGCAAAAGGAGGGAACCACAGTTCAGCCCCTTGGCAATCTTGACCTTCTTTTTTTTTTGGCTTTCATCTCTTCCCCTTCTTCCAGGGGAGGTGGTGAGAGGCTGTGGATTAGTTATCATCTTGTTAGTAAATTGTTATGGTAAGGATACATGGAGTTGGATGTCCTGTCCCGTGCTCCACTTGCGTGTCTTTCAGACATCTTCCAACATATCAATTCCAGTTGTTCCTGAGCTGCTTTTCAACACCAAGAGCCTGTGTAGAATAAAGCCAGGTCATTATCAAGTTATGCCTGTGTTCTTGGTTGCTACAGAGATACAGTAGGTTAATTATGAGATGAAATCATCCATCATTAGAGCTTCCTGTGCACATGGTTTGAGGTGTGGAGATGAAGTCCTTGTGTATTCAAGATGCAACATACTAATTCTTTTTTTCTAGCTGTGGTTTTCAGATTGTCTTCCCCTCCCCTGATTCGGTTCAGGAGAGGCAGTGTACATCTGGCCCTCTTCTGTGTCTACCTAATGTGCTTTTCCTACCAGTTTCTCTCTTTTGCCCAGATATGCTATTGCTTTTTGCTCTCCAGTTAGCTGAACTGTCCTGCTTCCTTAGCTGACCATTCAGCTCACCATTACATGGAGCCATCAAAAAATAATCTACAGTTGGGAAAATGCCAGACTCACACTGCTGATTTTTTTTAAAAAAATATTTTTCTATTTATTTTCTTTGTTTCCAGTAATAGATCCTTCGTTGTTTGTTTCCATGGTGTTGAAATGTGTGTGGTAATATTGCAAGTCCTATTCAGGCTTTATCAAAGGAACTGTAATAAGTACATGGTACCATGTAGGTGGAAAGCTGCATTGTGCAGTGATTCACATCTTGCTGACTGGAGGTGGGTGCATGAAAAGCAAGAGTTCACTTGGTTTATTTATCTTTTTGTTTTGTCTTCTGGATCATAGACACCGTGTCCACAGTAGAGAGAGGAGGCTGAGAGTGGATGATTGCATCTAAATAACTTCCCAATGGCTCTCTTCAAAGATAGCCCTTATCTCTACCTCATCTCATTCTTGCTTGACCTTTTTATTTTCACTCTAAAATATCCTGAGAGTTCTGTAAGATTCAGGTTCTACAGAAATAAAATGTAAAAAGCTTATTCTTTTATAAAAAGTTATTGCTATATATTTGAAAAATTAAATGCAAGATCAGTATATGTTAACTTTTTTTTTCTTTGTTTATTTTGTGGGCACCATTGTTTATTTGGTGGGCACCAGCACCTGGCAGTGTGTGGGACCTGGCAGGGTCCCACTCTCCACCCTAGTCACAGCCATGGAAGGTGGACAGACAGGGCAGGGAGAAGACACCACGATTACTGTGCTAGAAGTTCTTGCAGGCAAGTTCTTGCTGCTCTTGGAAAATTTACCATGCGTACGACTGTCTCCTTCGCCTTGTTTTCCGGCTCTGCAGCTGCAGGTGAAAATGAGCGAGCGGGCCGTGTCCCTGAGCGCCATGGTGCCCTTGCCCCGCAGTGCCTACTGGCAGCACATCACGCGGCAGCGCAGCACCGGCCAGCTGTACGGCCTCAAAGGTAGGCACGGGCCGCGGGACGCCCTCGCTGTGTGCCTGGGGTCACGGTGCACGCGCTGGCACTGCCTCGTGTACGTGATGGCTGGAGGCACGAGCTGGCACTGTCTCACCAAGCAAGCAAGCAAGTTGCCAGTTGCTGTCTATGGTTGATGGAGGTGGGAGCACATCCCACCTCGGTGCGTGACTAGGAGATTCTGCTCTGGGCCCTCTGGAAGCATCAGCACCCGCTGCTTGTGGTGATCACGGAAGGACCCATTCTGGGCACACAGCTGGGCACCTAACGGGGTGTGAGGTGGGGGACGGGGCACCGCTACCCAGCTCTGTGGGAGCACCAGCTGAGCTCTCTCTGCTGAGGAGATGCCTCTTTGTTTCAAAACAGGCGTCAAAAATAGGCTTTATGTCTCCTGAAGCAAAGCAGTGGGAACACTGCCCAAGTGTTACCCTGTGCTTGACGCTGGCATCGCCAATGCAGAGGAGCCAGAGGAGCAGGGGCTTGGTGCCTCCTGGCCTTATGTGACTGTCTTGTGCATGCTTTATCAGTTTTTTCTTTCTTTCTTTCTTTTTTTTTAAAGCCACTTTAAAAGATTCTGGGTTAGAAAAATGAGCATCACTCATTTTTCACTCGAGTATCACTCCCCCGCAACCCACTGCCTCTTATTCCCCTCTTATTTTTATGCCTCTCCCTTCACAGGGTAGGACTTCCTCAAAAAAAAACCTTAGACATTTATTTTACTTTTTTAAATAAAGCTGGGGACAAGCCATCGGAACGTGAAGCATCATGAGTTGTGATTTAAAAATTGAAACCAGTCCTGAGATATATAGATCTACTCCATAGTTATACCCTGCTTTTCAGCAACTTGCAAATAAAGCTAATCATTTTTTTTTTTCCTTTTTTTGGACACTAGAGGGGGCAGGCAACACACAAAAAGCCCTATCTAAACCTTTTTGGAGCCTGGAAGAACAGGAGTAGTGACATGCCTGTTTAATCCTGTTCAATAAATTAGGGCATGGGAAGATGACCTGCTGGTGACAGCCTGTGACACACAAGAACAGGACCGCTGGCAACGCTCTGGCACAATCACTGTGCCTTACTCTAGAGCCCTTTATTAAAACAATATTTCAGCCTTAAGCTGCTATAAGATGACTGCATTGTTGCAAATGTGAGGGAATAGTTAGGAAAATAGCTTGCTCGGTAAATTGAAGATAAAGATTCTGGAACATTCTCATCACGAGCGTGGGTGAAAGTCTTTCAAAAATGCTGACCTTCAAAAAATAAGCCCATACAGGCAGCATTGCAATTAGGAGACTGAAATTATTGTTGCTTTCAGTGCAGTCAGGACTACTATTTCAGTGATATCCTGAGTGTTTCTAGTTACATTAGGTCACCAAAATCTCAGAATACTTTGATTATTCTTGGATAAGAGGAAGCAATCTGTATAAAGTAACTGCTATACTGAGCTATATAATATATACTGTGTGTGTGTATGTATATTTTATTATATATAAAGAACAGGAAAGACTGCAGCATTTTACTCACTGACCGCTATTCTAATTTTGTAGGTATGGAGTGTTTTCCCTGTCAGTTAGAATTGATGGGATTTGAATTGGGTCTCTTTTCACTGTCTTCTGCAAGGAAAATACCTGGGCCTAATGTGAGATAAAGGGTGGCTTTCATTTTAAATACCAAGTTGGAACTCCTTAAAATTAATTTTCTTGAAAAAATTCTTTGTTAAAGAGCTATGAAAGAAAGCCCAAGTCTCCATATTATTTCTGAGATGGCAGCAGCTTGAGCAGATAGTGGGTGTAATTAAAAGGCTGTAATCTGTATTTCACAGTTGCAATATATACTGTTTTTGTAGTGGACTGTACCTTAACTAGTGTTGTTCTGTTTTTGCATCTGACTTGGAGAAGATGTTTCTAGCCCAATGAAGCTTCATCGAACGGACACTTTTCCCACCTACAGATCAGAGCATCGATAAAAGACCGTAAAGAACTTTACAAACTCTTTGTCTTCTGCCCATCTGCCCCCATGGATAGCCGTGACGATGATAAGCAAGGATAGAAACACTGGAAAAATGCAGGTTGGATGAAAAATTCTTGCAATACAGATTTTTTAAACCCTACTAAAAGGTAAATCTGTTCTGTAGATAATTTAAAAAAATAAAAAAAAAAATCAAGCAAACCCTCCAGTGTGTGTTTTGTATCTTACAGCTGTATGGAGAAGGAATTTCTCCCTAAATGTTCTAGATGTTTTTGTATAATATGTATGTTGTAAATACCCAACTTCGGTTTTATAGTAGTATGGCTCCGCTGTGTCCATTAGTGTTGCGGTTCTCTGTGAGCTTTGTAGGAGTGTCATGCTTCATGTTTGTTTTATTTACTTATAAACATAATGAGCCAGCCTAATCCTTGACCTTTGAAATGGTGGCCAGTTTTAAGCAGTTATTGGCTACATTTTTTTTCTCCTGTTTGCAGCCTGATTAAGACTTGATAGATTTTTTTTTTCTTTCAAAAGCACACTCTATTTCCTGTATTTATTTCCAACTCTGCAATGTTTAAAATAAATTTTTTCCCACTTAAGTTGTAGTATTGCATTTACTATTGGGAAATAAGCATTCTTTCAGCTACGCTGTTGTGCAAGAGGGAAGATGGTGTGGGAAAACGAATGGTTTGCTTTGGGTCCTTCTTCTGCAACCGAAGGAATGCAGCATCTATTCAGGTATCTTAGTGCAATAAAGTAGCATATTCAACAGGAATCTGTCAATTCCACATACAATTTTATGGCAGAAAACAATTTGTTTTGCTTGACCTCATCCATATTGTATACTGCTGTTGTAACTGGTACCATGCCAATATCTTAAGTGCTGAAGACTTCTCAAAAATAGTTTGACTCTGTGTGCTATGCCAAACGGTGAGGAATTTATAACCACTGTAGAAAAAACTCTGGGGTATTGCAAAAACACCTGAAGCATTACATTTAGCTAAACATGGTTAAGTCATTTTGTTAGCAAGCTCTGGAGTACAAATGCCTTGTCAGGTTACAAGTCAGGCTGATTATCTCTAACAAATGACTCCTGCTCACTTAGCAAACCTCACTTAGCAAGCTTAAGGAGTGGATTTTGTTTTGATTGTCCCAGTAGGGAATTTGGTCTCTCTGCAGCTTTTTAATTGAAGAAAAAAAATATGGCATATAATGGTAATGACAATAGAATCTGTCTAGGAATGGAGAATGTTACAGCTAATTTGTCAGAAGATATCCTAAAGAAAAGAAAAAGAAGGTAACAGTGGCCTGCATGGGTTTGCAGAGAATAATTTTGTTCAGCATATAGGAAACTTTTTCATTATAGTCTTATGGCTTAAGTAAAAACAGCAGATAACTTGATTTTAAATCTGAATGTAAAGTTTTATAGAACTTTGGGAAAGTATGTTGCTCATGAGCCTCCTGATGATTGTAAAATAAGCTTCAATGCTATAATTAGAAATTTTCAGGAACTCAAAATTATATCTCAGAATATATAATCAAAAATATATTTTGATTGTAGAGCTGCTGTTGATGGTCATCTGTCAGAGGAGCAGCAGAGCTGGAGCGCAGTGCTGTTCTGTCTGGCTCCTTTGGGGCATCACCTGGAACAATAATACATGCTTACTAAAATAATAATATAAGCAATATATATGCTTACTAATAATATGCCTATTAAAACTGCCATCTGGACAAACTTGAGATCAGTTCAGTAGGGACAAGTGCACCTAGGTGAGACCCACCTCAGTGCATGACAGGGAGAAAAGCAAGAGAGCAGCCTGTCAGAAAGGGCTGAAGAGGTGTGCAAGTTGAGTATGCATCAACAGAGTCACGTTGCTGCAAAACAAATACATGTCAAAAGGTATTTAGCTTTCTAAAAAAAAAATGTGTCTAGCTTACGAGACAGATGAAGTTGGCAAGGTCTCAGCTGGAGTGCTGGATCTGGAGTGGTAGATCCTAAACTCAGCTACCTATAAATAGCTGTATACTGTTACACTGCTGACACTTTCTGCATTTCTGAGGGTTTATTGTGTTCTATAGAACCTGTTTACCCTCCTTTATTCAATATACTTTCCTTTTGTAGCTAAGGAACATGGAAGTTTCCAATTCAGTTCAGCTGGATGCTTTGTCAGTCTCCTGAAATAGTAAGATTTTTTTAAAATGATTTTGGTTTAGTATCTGTCTATGAGTTAGATAAATTTACCGTTATGCAAAACACTGGAAGGATGTCAAATGTAAGGTTTCTGCATCTAATAGAGTCGGGCTAACAGAACTGAAGGTGAGGGAAACTTTCCAAAAAGCAGAATGATTACGTATGGTGAAGGTAAATAGTAGTTGTTTCTGAAGGAGAAAAATCAATACACTATCCTTGTTTAAGATGCTCTGTAGTTCTAAGATAAGCTTAATTTATAGCAAATAAGGATTATATTCACTTTATTTCAAAGCTGAGTTGATAACATAAGTGATTGAAAAGCCATGTTATGACTAATAGGTCTTTATCTTTCAGGTTTACTTCTGCTAATGTGTGTGCTCTAGAGCTGACATCATCTACTGTTTTATCATGGCTATGACAGTTCAGTAAATGCTTTTATTCACCTTTTGCTCGTGTGATGATTGATATAGCATGACTTTGCCTGTGCTTGAGCAATCCAATTATAAAGAAGAGAAAGACCACTCTAACCTTGGCCTTTAAATGAAGGAGCTTTAAATCAACCAGATTTGTTATTTTTCTTTCTAGTGAAACTGTCTGTGATGGGTGGCAAAAATAGCCTAAAAATTAAGGCCATCATCATGTATACACAAAAGCAAAGTGTTGCTTTTTTTTTTTTTAAATTTTTGGTGCCTATGAATATGACAATGAATATGACAGATGAAGTACTTTGCATTAGCACCAACTCTTTTAGTTGGCAAGAACATTGGCTAAGACAAGCAAAGGGATTTGCTGCTCACATAGCCACTGGGTTTATGGTGAGGGAAAACTTTTCATTTTATTTGCAGGTCAGTTTTTTAGATGGTACCACAGACGGCGTATGTAAAATAGTGATAATGTGGTGATCCTTTTGTGCCTGCCAGTTGGGTGCTGCTGGTGCCTGGTGTGGAATGAAAATGGTTCAAGTAGCTGAACTACACTCTGATGAGATGTTCTTGAGAAAATATCCTGCAAGTCCATTTGTGGAGCTGTGGGGCTTAAGGTTACTGTGCATTCAAGGATCAGTGATGTGTTTTTTTTTTTTTTTTTTTTTTTTTTTTTTTTTTTTTTTTTTTTCTTTCTTTTTTTTTTTTTTTTTTTTTTCCCCTCCAGCCTCTGCCACATACACAGGCCATTCACTTTAACAAGACTTTACAGTTTCTTGAGCTTTTCCTGTGTGTAAAAGGGTGCTAACATTATTTTGGACTAGTCAACTACCCTTAGCAATTCTGTCACCCCTCTCTTATATGCTTTAACCACCTTCTTTCTCAAATGAGCACAGATCTCTCTAGATAACTTTTTCAAAGGCACAAGGTGTTCTGCAAAGTCATCCACAGCAGCGGCTTTTTGGCTCGGTATCACCTCTGCCATTCAGTGGCTGTAAGGAAAGCTGTGCTACTTACTGAGCTGCTGTTCCTCAAAGATCTGACAGAAATGTCATAGTCTGGGCTTTCATCCTACAAAAGACCAATGACCAGTCTGCAAGTCATAATAGAGGAGAAGGAAGAAGATGTTTTAGAGGTAAAAGAAGTGGTCTGAAAATAAAGTGTAGGCGTTTACCCTGCTTCAAACCCATGCTAAGAAAAGTATGTTTAACTATTGAACAGGCATGAGTAAGCCAGCTAGGAGGAGCACAGTGGGTATATGGAGATGACTCCCACTTCAACAAACTTCTGAGAGTAATGATCTTAAAAGGCTAATCTTGGAACCAAGCCCATTAGGGAGAAAATGCCATAATGTCAAGACTTTGAATTTCATTTCTTTTTGTAGAAATCTTATTACAGGTAACAATGCAAATGCCATTTTCTAAGCCAGCATGGAGGGCAAGGTAATCATTGTGCGGCTATAAGAAATAGGATGGCTCGCATGTTCTCCACTTTTATTTTATAGATAGTGACAAAGTCATTCAAGGACTCGCCAGAACTTGTTCCAAGGCCTTTGCGCTGGATGAGAGGACAGCCTGGTCTGGTCACCTCAAGCACATCTCGTTCCTGCTCTGTTTATCCATCCGTTCTCAATAGTTATGGCTCTTGGTCTCCTGGAGTGTTTGGGTGTTCAGAGAAGGTCCTCTGCTATTGGAAGAAGGCCCCATAGAAGATGAGATCACTAAAGATGAGATTATTTCATCCTGAAGTGCCAAGATATAGTCGAGAGGCTCCATGGGCAGTTGCAAAACTCCTCGGGGAGAAAAAAAAAAAAAAAAAAGAGAGAAGCAAAAATACAAACACTGAGCACCTGCAAAAGCAATGGGGGGAAACAGGGTCTGGGTCTCCACAGCCTGGGCTGGCCCGCCAGAATTCAGGAGGGCCTCTTCAGTAATTTTTATTTCTCACTCAGAAAATTTAATTTATAGAGTAGATTTTTTCCATATTAATAATTCAAATATAAGGAACTTTGGGCAAAATAAAAGTCAAGATATTGAACTCAGGTGTTGTTGGAAAGTGTAAATTACTTCATGTCACTTGAGGAACAAGTTGCATAAAACATGTTAAAGGATATTGTAGTTATGTCTTCTTGAGGGCATTTTTGGAAGTAGGTTTTCTGCATTTCAGAAAGTTCTCTGATTGAGGATTAATGAGCTGTCTATGTCCTGGGATAGGGTTGAGGTCTGGAGCTTTAAAAAAAAATTTTTTTTTTTTTTGAAAAAGCACGTTTGAAGTATAAAGGAGAACTTTTATATTTTTGGCTATTTTATATTTATCTTTCATGTTTAGAAATGTTGTTAGTTGTAATAATAAACATGTTATTCATGTTTATTATTAAAAACATTAAGATTTAAGTTTGCTTTCTGTTCTGGCACATAACAGCAGAATAGCATCATTAACTAATACTTAAACAGATGAACTCCTCTTAAAGCTTGTGACTTGCAGCCATGCTGCTGTTAATTTTAATAATCACACAAAAGAAATTAATGCAAAAAGTTTGGTATCAGAGCCCTGTTGCTGAGCAATGCTGGAAAGGAGTAACAATTCTGCTGCCTCAGGCACTGACATCAGAGGTCAGTATGTGACATTTCTGTGTATTCATTAACTTTCACAAGGGCAGACTGATGTTTCATTTCTGTGAACACTAATGAACTGCTTTTTTATTTTTAGGAAATACTTTATCCCTACTGCTAGCCATGTAGTGTTTAAAGAAAAGCTATTTTCAACCAGAAGGCACCAATTAGAATTTTAGTATCAGCTGTATTGATTGCACTGCACTTTTGCAGTAGATTTACAAATGCCAGCAAATAAACTTGACAGGTAATAGTTTGTATTGGCTTTCCTGTAGTATTAGCTTATACTTCTATTTCTTGTCAAGTCCAAAAAAAGTAATTAAGTGATGAGATATTCAGGATGGAAGTTTTATATATAAGTATTTTCCCAGGTGGATTTCTTAAATATTCAAAATAGATCTGGAAATTGAAGAAAGGATGTTGAGATGTTCATCTTTTTTATGCTATTAAAAAAAAAAAAAAAAAAAAAATTTTTAGTCTCTCTTATGAAATCAATTTCTGGCCTTAGTCAAGGCATGTGCTATTGCAGGCTTTGTCAGACCACGTTAGTGTGAGAACGCAAAGAAGGGATTACCCAAAAATAGCTTGGATTGGGTTTTGATTTATTTGTTCTTTATTTGTTTCAGTAAGTCCTCATTTCTCAAGGGTTACGGATAATCCTGGACCTCAATATTTTCAGTGCAAGTGTGGTCTGTGCTGCAGCCACTGGGTGCCACTGTTTCCATGGGAAAAGGGAAAGGGATTCACTTTATTTACTTTATCGCTGTCTGCTTGGTTCTCTGATCTTCCACTAAACTGAGGTTTATAGCTAATAAAGTAAAAATATCTCACACTTTTTCTTCTTTATCTTTCTTGAGACGCCTTCCACCATATCTTCCATATCAAGCCTATATACTTTATCTCTTATACTGCTTGCATAGCAGTAGAATTTAAGTGAAACATTTGGGTTATTCTAAGAGGGATCTCTATGGCTAAATCTTTTTTTTTTTTTTCTTTGTAATAATAAGTAAAAAAGGTTCCTTTTGTTAAGAAGAAAAGGAAAAAGGATGAATATTCCTTTCTGTGCACTACTGCTACATTTTTTTTTGTGTTATGAAGAGAATTAAGGAGGGTCCCAACAGCTTGCTGCTGGCTTGAGGGAGCTGTTTAGCCAGGCAGGTGGTTACACACCTGATAGGTGTGGCTGGGGAACAGCTGGATTTGCCCAAATTTCCCCTGGCCCTTGCACCAATCTGAGAACTCCAAGAGTGCAAGTGAGCGCTGGTCAATTTTGATGCCTCCAGAAAGCCCCGTTGTGGCTTAAGGAGCAGTGCAAGTTTGAGCAAATCCATCTCAGACCGACACTGAAAACGGTGAATGCAGCAGGCTTTTGCTACTCCCATGTTTCAGGTAAAGCTAACAACCTAAGTGAAGATTATTGTATTCAGCTCAACGGCAGGATGGTCTGATAGGCGCCTGCACCATTTCTCCTGCAGATGGTTTAGTTCTGCAGCTCAGGCTCTAGTTCCAGTGTGGCCTGGGTGCCAGTGTGGCATTCCCATCCTAAGAATGGCAATAGCATGTCCTCCAGCAGGATAAATGTCCTGAGGATAAATGTTCAATAGCAGTAGTGCCATTTCCAGAAACAATACAGTAAGGACCACATAAAATCGCGTAGAAGGGACCTTTGGTCCTCTTGGACAAATTAAATTTTATATGAGGCATAAAACAGACTAACTACCTGTGCTCATTAAGAAGCTTTTTTTTTTCTTTTCTTTTCTTTTAGATTTGGAATTGTACCCTAGCCACACTTAAACTCTGGCAACTGCCTGCATTTTGTCTCTCGTAGATTGACCTTCCTTTACCTCTTGTCCTGTGCTTTTATAATCTAATACGAATAACAACAACAACAGCAACAAATTATACTTCCATACTTCACCCAGAGGTGGAGACTCGGAGTATGAAATCATGCTTGTCGCTTTTATTCCCCAAAGATGGAAAATTACAGCATCTAATAAGATGCTGTCTTTATTCTGAGATTTGGATGAAAGACTTTACAAATAAAGGCAGGACTTGGGAATATTACAAGTTAATATAATATACAATATTTTTCTCTTTGAATAAAAGGTGGTTATTTTTACATAATGTGATAAAATGTATACAGACTAAATGATACACAAAACTTGGAAGATGGAACAGGCTTTTGTAATATATTGTCCATAAAACTGAAGTAAATAATGGTATAGTACTTATTTCTTCGTAAATATATAAAGACACAGCCTTACTCTGTTAATGATGCATGATCTCTATTTTTGGCACATTCAGTTAAATGAAAGGTTGCCTCCATTTAGCATAGATGAAACACACAGATGTTCTGCAATGCAGTAGCAAGGCAGCTCTTCTGCCCAGATGAAACATTAGGAGCTGTAGGGACCTATTAGAGCTGGTGCGCCCAGGTGCCCTAAGATGCCCTTGGTTAACGTCCTTTTGCTCATGTATGTGACAAAAAGTGAAGACCAGGCCAGATATTAATTTGTTTTTTAAAGCTTTGTGGAGTAGGCCCAATGGATTTCCACGTGTTTGGATGTTGGGACTGGACATAAGCATCGAGGAGGAACTGGGGCAGGTATGAGGCAGTTGTGCCTCAGTAGAGCCTCTGCAAAAGGACTTCTTCCCTTCAGCCAGATAAACAGGCACAGGGAAAGAGTAGCTCTGCTCAGTCCCTCCGTAGTACTAATATGCTTGTGCCACTATGATAAAGATTAAAATAAATAAATCAGTCTCTATATCTAGTCTCTGATGAAGTGCTTACACCTCAGCCTGCCTATTGAGGAGACCCAGCTGTGGCCAACCCTTCTTGTGAGAGGATGAATACACGGGGTGCTGGATAGTGCCCTCTTCCTGTTCACCAGATACTGGTTATCACTTGTGATTCTCATGGGAAAAACAATAAATGTTTGAATCCTTCTCTGTCCTGAGAGCCATGGTAGGTCTCAAACATGGTTTATTTATTTATTTTTGTTTCCTACTCCAGAAATATTTAAAAGAACAAAATACTACTGTGGCAGACCTTTGCTGACCTTTGCATCTGGCTCATAAAGCTCTATCAAGGCCAGGGTCCATGTAGAGCAGCAATATACAAAATAAAAATTCCACTCTCTCTAGTCTGGAGCTTCTGTTATTCATAGCATTTATCCCTTGTATGGTTCAATTGACTTGTTTACAGAGTGAAACAAAATCAATCCAAAGTGGCTTTTCCTTTGCCACACGTGCCTGTCAAAGCCTTGTGGAAAATTGCCTGAATTGCACGATCTATCGCTCAAATCGAGAACAGAACACTTAATTAGAGTTTAATTATCTTGAAAGATTTGAAGCCCTCTGATTACTTTTGTTTTACTTAACTTACTCAGAGCTCTCTGTTGAGGAGCACCTTCACGTGTAGTGCGGGCAGGTGCACAGGGTGGAATGGCATGGCTCACCAGCACGGGAGAACGTGTTTTCTCTTCAGTCTTGTGCTTATGTGTCCAACCTTGCAGCAAGAAAGATAAAATACACCCCTTGATTTAGGTGTGATTCTCAGAGCTACTGACTTAGGAAAGCCCTCTGGGCAGATGTTATTTTTCAGACAATGTTTTTGAGGCCAGAGATGGGATTCACTGAAGAACTGGTATTTTTGCCAGTGAAAACCACCACTTACCTAGGTGGTTAAGCTATCGAATCTGGTGCCTGATCACACACTAACTGATCTGGGTGAGTTTTTCCATGGGGATATTTAGAGATTTCTTGGTTACGTTTATTTAATTTGATTTAGTTCCCCAATCTGATTTGCTACAAGGCTTTGGATGGTGCAAAGAGAGTCGACGCAGGGACAGAGGCGAGCAACAGAGACAACTGCTTCTGTCATCAGCACCAGGCCCATGGCAGCTTGCAAAGATCACTGAACTGTGGCACGAAGCCACATTTGATTCGCAAGTGAGACACAGAAAAAGCTCATGGACAGATGTTGACATAGAAAATCTTAACCTCTTAAATCTTAACATCATTTAATGCTGGGATTTTTGGATTTGAATTTTGCTCAGGTTTTGGATTTTTTTTTTTTGAAGTTTCATTTTTCCAAAGGAATGCAGGTTTGTTCATTAACTTCTAACAAGTTAGGCTTATACTATTTTAATAATGACAAAGATTTCTTGATATCAGATATGGGGAGTTTGGCTAGAACAACTTATTTTAAGAGCACAAGGGTTAAGAATTCATTAAGATGAGGAATTGGCAAAGTGTTATTTTTCTGTTTTGCATGTTTTCTTTATCCATGTTGTTTTAGTGAGGATTATTTAAATAAAAGCATGTAGCTGAATTTTATAAGAAAAGGTTGCCTTCAATGTTAGAGTTCCTCCAGGCTCACTCCCTGAGCTACACAGCCAAAAATAAAACCTGACATTTGAGCAAGCCCAGGTGATGTTTGTGTTATTTGCAATAGTCTCTTCTTAATTCAGCCTTAAACCAGGAAAACTGAGCCACTGAAGGTGGCGAGAATCTTTTCCATTGATATTACTGGGCTGGATCAAGCAACCATTTATTAGCGCTCTTGGGATTAGAGGAAGTCAGCATCGAGTGACAATGGCATTATTACCAGCCATCACCGGTAATGTCACTGTGAACATTAGGTCTGTAGCACATAAAATGAGGCAAGAAATCCAAACACTATAGAATGGTGAAATCCAGTCACTATACAATATTTATAGAATTATAGAATAAAGAAAGAAAGTCCTAGGAGAGGAAGGTTCACGATGTTATTCTTAATCTGTCTGAACCCACTAATTGGCTAGTAACAAATCTTTATGTATTTTTGATTATGTTTCTGAGGCAGTTAATTTTTGGTTGTGATTAAGGTTTTTTTGTTTGTTTGTTTGCTTTTTTTTGTTTTTTTTTTGTTGTTTTTGCTTTGTCAGAAAAAAACTGATCTGTCATTATTCATGAAAGGTTTTGAGTGGACCCCTTCATTTTGACACGTGTTTGATTGAACCTTTCCTACCCCGTGAGGTAAGAATACAAACTCAGGTGCCAAGTCAGGTACTGAAGATGTGGTTTTACATACTTTACAAACTGTGGAAAGATTTTGCAGATTCAGAACTCAAATATATTCTTTGCTTGCAGTGGAAAACTATATTTATATCATCTTCTAATTCTATTGATTTTCAATGTTGAATTTTAATTCTACTTGCCTTTTCAGGAGCAGTATCTTATCTAAGGCTATTGCAAATGAAAAAGAAGACGTAGAGGGGTAAGAAAGTGTGAGAAAACTCGTTTAAAATACATCTAGGTAAGCTGGATATAATTAAGCATAAAAACCTCTACTTAAGCAATATGTTAAGCTGGAGGTTGTTGTTGCAAGTTGTTTTATAATGGTAAAACATGGGCAAGCTTTTCTTCAGGAGCTGCTACTGCAGTAGCTCTCCAGCAACGATAACATATGGATCCTTTAGATGCATCTGTCAGTACCTACCACCTATCTGCAACCTCTGCTTTTTGACTGCCTGGAGTTATTAGAAGCAGCTGCAGGTTAAATCAATTCTTGGCTTGCCCCAAGTTGGATTGAGCACTATTTCACTGGGAAATTGCATGTGGGATAGGAAATCTGGCTGCTTCATCTGTGGGCAGGGAAACACTCTACAATCCTGCAGATGCTTTTGGGAGAGGAAGCCAGGAACTGAAATGTGTGGACAGTATGTGAGAAGTTTAAACCTTGTTCCTGTTCTCCATGAAGTTTCCTGCACATTACACTTTTCCTTTTCCAGCTTCGTAAACTGCAGCAGCTCTTTTTTTCCTCCTCACACCATAGAGGATACTGTGATCCAAAGTATTTTTGATGAATCTCATTAGAAAGGAATCATTTAGGAGAATGACTGTCTTAACAGCAGTAAGCCCTGAACTATCAGGGCTCATTTATAATTTTCTTGCACTTTCTTTTTCACTAGTTTTATGGCTTGTGAAGAGGCCAGTGAGCAGTTGCTGTTTAAAAACCCCAACAAATACTGTCCCTCATACAATACACCAAGGTGTGTTTTCACAGTGGTTCAGTAAAAACATTCTGATGGGGCATAAAGAGCCTGTGCCATTCCAGGCCTAGTAGTTTCTTATCCAATTTACATGCTTTTATTTTGCCTTTGTGAAAAGCCAGAGTCAAAGCAGTCGAGTTCCTCAAACAGGTAATTGCACTGGCTTTCCTGCACAGGCAGATTTGAGCTCCCTTGCTGCTGGATGAAGCAGAACATACTTTTTGACATTGCAGCATATTTGAACTCTGCTTGTTTGGGCTCTTCACAAGAGGGAACATTTCTTTTATTTCTCTCCTGATGTCTTCAAAAAGGGAATTATCAGCTGGAGGAGCTGAGAGTACTGTAATTGTCTAAGTGCCAAACTCAGGGTAAAAAGAGGTGATATAAAACTAGATGAACCACACAGCATTGACATTTAAATGCATATCTCAGTAGCTAGGTGTACTGGCATTGGAAGAGGCTGAGCTGCAGGAATTTCTAGCGGACTCTGACTTGCAGGCCTGTGGTGGGAATCACTTTGGTGCACAGAGCAAAGGCTGGATCCAAGCAGCTGAGAGCCCAGACGGTCTTACCTGGCTGTCATGAGGGCGAGTCTGGAATTTGCTAAGTTGTGGGTAGCTCTTTTCCCTGGGAAAATCATTGCCCTGATGTAAATGAGGGTGAAAAGAGCCCCCAGGAGCCCAAAAACCCACTATAGCTACAGTAGATCTGAGAGAGAGCACCCCTTGCCGTCTCTCCCGTGTAACTTATTAGACAATCTTTTTTTCCTATGAAAAATAGATAAAAGGGGTATCTCTGAATATTCTGAAGAGCACTAAGTCTGAGAGCACTAAGAATTCTTTCATTTTATAATTTCCCATCAAAATTGAGTTCCTACCACTCCAGCAAAGTGGGAACCTGCTCAGAGAACAATTCAGGCTCTGAAGTGGGCAGCTGGCCAGTGTGCAATGCTGCACATCTGCAAAAAAACACGAGCAAGAGCGGCAACTTGCACTGCTTCCCTTAAAAGAAAGAATTAATCAGGCACCTTTGGGTGAAATAAGGCAGAAAGGTTGTTTTTCTTACCCTGATGAAACTTAGTGAGAGATTTTCTGCTGAAATAATGTAACATCACTTGTTTTCCCCCCTTTATGCTGTCAATTTTGAAAAACCATGTACTCAAGAATGGAAGGATCTAGTTAGATTTTATTCTCCATCTCTCTTATAGACAGCCTGCGAGGTGCAGTTGAAATGCCCTTTTATGCTCTCCTTCAATGGTAAATCAGCTGGTTAGATCATAAACATCTATAGGGATATCTGAAGCATAGTGATGTAAAAAATACACAGATGTATCAAGATGTCTGTTTCTGCCTAAAATACTGGACTTTCCATTATTCCTTCCATTTTTCCCTCCTCTCCAAGCATTTTCTACAGACACAGAGACAAATGTTATTAAAAGAATCTTCAGATTCCTTTGTCAGTGCCCACCATCAGAAAATGAGCAAAAGGTATTTATGAGCTACTGCTGCAGATCCATAGAATCAAATGCTTTTGTCATTGTCATAAGCCACAGCCTTAACAGCCTTTTGAAAAGCATAGGCCTGATAATTATTTTGTTTATGAATTTAAAGACACTGAATTTAAAGAAGCTATCCCACTGAGGCTGCTTGCATTGTAAGTATGGCAGATTAGGGTGAAATTTAAGTGGTGCAGACCTAGCTCAGGGGAGCATCCCAGATCTTGTCTTCATTTTGCTGTTACTGATGTGTGGAGAAGAAGAAAGACTTGATTGCTGATTTACATGCTTTGTCTTTCATTATGTTATATTGCTGCTGTGCAGGGGGTCACAACAGGGTCCATTAACATCAACCAAGGCAGAAGCGGCTGAAGTTCCTACAATCACATCAGATTCTCTTCAAAATTGATGGTAGTTGCTTTTTTCTCTGTAGTTGTCTCCCAAGTTTGCAGTCTGTTCTCCCAGCCATGACCAGAATTTTAATGGCCTTGCAGCCTGTTGTCTATTAGGGGTTTTATTAGTATTAATATGGTCTATTTTTCTAGCTGTCTGTTTCACTATATTTAATTACAAAATGTTTCTGAAGTACAGGCTAAAGGGCTGCTCTCAAGCCACCATTTGCTGACAGCCCGTTTTAAAGCCATTATTACAAGTCTCCAACAAACCTTCGTGTTAGTTTATGCAGCAAAGACTAAGAACACATCCAGTTGACTGCCCGCTTAGGGAAGATATTCAGAAAGATCTCAACACTACCATAGACACCTAAGTAGAAGATTTGCCACAGCAGTTGCAGTTCACAGCTGAGACATACGGACCATATGTAATCTGCATTGAGTTTGCACTGTGGTTTTGGTCACAAACCGGAGGTTTTCAGCAGAGGGAAAGATTGAAATATGCATTCAGCTCTTACTGGACACCCATGAGATCCTAAGATGGAAAGGTGGAAGTGCAGCTTCCACCTGCCTGTTCACCCCCAGAGCAAGGAAGGAGACTCCACTTAGTTTAGTTGGTTGTAAAAATAATTTGTTTAATCTTGCTCAACTCTTAACTGCTCAACTGCTTAATTTAAGGAATTTAAGGGTTTAATTTAAGGAATTTTAATCCTCCAGTTTAAGAATGAACAGAGACAGTGTTGGAGCCCATCTGGCTGCCAGCTACCCACAATAACATGTTTTCCTGTAGCTTTAACTAAATAAGCTTTTTCTTTCCAGCCCAATATGCTTTTGTTGTCTTTGTTGGCGGCTGCAGGCCTGCAGAAATGCAGCTGCTGTTCTTTTCTGCACAGTGTAAATTCATGGAAAGGAGGACATGGGGAAGACATCACATAAATGTGGAATTCCTGCAATGTGTCTCTTAATTTGATATTTAAGAAGAAAAAGAGATTATGCTTTCGCAACAGAGCAGTTTCACCAGATTTCATAGGAAATACACAAAATATCACAGTCCCCAAAAGTTGCTTTTATTCTGTGCTGACAGCAGGTACTGTGCTTCAACAAAATGCCTGTGGATTCCTGGTGTCCTGGGAATTTCACCTTTACTGTTGTCCTTGTTCTTCCTGGTACTTCTCAAGCGACACATAATAGGGCAAGTGCATTGCAGCCATCAGGCTATAGGACCCTTTGATCATGTGATCTCTAAATTTCTTTCCTTAATCAACATTTTCTTATTTCTGTAAGGTTTGGAACTGCCTTTCTTAATTTGGATGAACTAGGCTTTGATTAAAGCAAATGTGTAGTCCATAGACATTCATGGCATTAAAAAAGGAAAAAAAAATCAAAATACAATTTCATTTGAAAATAACTTTGGCATTCTCTGGTGGGAAGCCTAGCTCCTGTCTCTATTTTTGCATTATTTGTTTCTTTCTGTGTTTTACTTGGCTAGGAAAGGATTTTTCTTTGGCAGAAGCCAGGCAACACAAGAAGTCATCCTTTACAATTTACACATGGCGTGAAAAGCTTTATTTCCTTACTGGCTTCTTTCACCAGCCTGCAGCAAACATTTATCATCCCGTTGCTCTAATGGGATATGACTTGTTGCGACACCATGTTTTGAAAAGCTGCAATTTAGCGGGTGTGTTTTATCCCCCTTACCCCAACACGCATACGTTATGCATAGGCTCTGAGCATTTGAAATGCAGGGCAACCTCCTGGCGCTTGGAGCTGCTGCCAGAGGCTTCTCCCCACTTGCTCACTCATGGCTTTGCACAAGTCCATCATAAATAAACATTGCTTGCATCGGATGCATTCCAGATCACGCAGAATTCCCTGGCTCTGCAATAATGCAGAGCATTGAAATGCAGATCACAGTGGTGGGGTATAAGTTACCGGGAATTAGCTCTATGACATTAACATGGGCACTGAAACCCACAGAAATGAGAACATCGAGTTCCCTGTATTCTTTTGCTTGTCTTCAGCATAAAAGGCCAAAGCAACACACTGATAACTTAAAGAAATATCCATTTCCTCCCCTCGCAGTATGGATCGAAGATAGAATTCGTTCCATCAGGGAAGCACCCTAAGGAAATTCTGAGCTGTCAGCCAGAGCAGCGCTGTATATAAAACATCTCTGGCTGTATTAGTATTTGTGCCGTTCCTGATGAGAGTCTTTAATCGTCACCATCTGATTCAGGGGAGACTGCAACATGCTATATTTTCTTTCCTGAACGAATTATGTAGACATCAGTTTTTTACATTTTGGTTTATTATTTTAAGCAAATAGAACTGGCACTGAACAAATCCTGTGTGCTGCTTTCAGGCAGGTTTTGCAAGCTGGATTTGCCCTCCGAAAGCCTGAGAAGAGGTCAACCCTTGAGAAATACCTTCTTGTGGACCAGCACATGGCAAGGTGAAAACCGTCCCACGCCAGCTCCAAAATGCAAAGGGCTCGGGGTGACATTGCTGCCTTGCAGGGGGGCACCAGCCCTGCAGCCTCCTGTGCAGCCATCCCAGTTAGTGACCCAGCAGCTGCCCTTGCTTTCCAAAGTGGTGCTCCTTGTAAAAAGGGGGAGCGTGCAACGGGGTGATGAGCACCTTGACTTGTCTCTCTTGTGCATGAAGCTATGTGGAATACAAGGGCTGAATAAGCAAGCATGGGGGCTGAGGACTGTATCCACGCTAAAACAGGGCTGCACACGGGCTGACTAGCCCCTTGCTGGGCTAGCAGAGCGGTCACATAAGGAGACTGGTTTGGTGGTCCCCAAATGCTGTAGGTGTCACAGATCTAAATGCCTTGGGCTGCGCAGAGCTGTGGTAAAGCTCATAAAGTGCTGATGCTGGGAATAATCAGCACTGGCAGGTGCTTTCAACCTGTGTTTATAGGGCTTGGGGGTTCCTCGGCTGCCTCCCTGGGGCTCGCCAAAGGGCGCGAGGAGAGCAAGTCACTCGGTTTGCAATTGCTCACTCTCTAGAAATTGCTCAGGGAGTCTGTGTGTTGCAGAAAGGTTAAAAAGCCACATGCCAAGAGACTGGCAGTGCAGGAGAAAGCAGCAGCCTCTTGTGATCCTCAGACGGTTGTTATCAGGAGGGAGAGATTTCTCTGCAGCCTCCCCTGCTCCCCAGGCTTCACTAAGAGACAAGGTGCTGGTGCAGGAGGTCCAAGCACAGCAACATTTGGAACAGTCAGTAATTGACCTCCCAAGGGACGGGTTCACCTCTTTGGCTCCCGCACCGCAAGCCTGGTGTGAATGATAACAGGCAGCCGGGCACATTTGGGAGTAGGATTGACTGCACTCCCAGCGCCAGCGCGGGGTAATTAAAATGGTTTGCGGCACGCTCCTTCCCTGGCATGAAATAGCGAAGAGAAGAAGCAAGAAATATGTGCTACGTCGTGTGAAGTTCGTCATTGCTCTCCAGGCAATACAGGGCCAAATTCAGCAACAGCATAACTCTGTTTGCCTTGCCTGAGTCCCACTGAGGTTATATTAAGCCCACTATATCTACTCGGCATGCAGCAAGACAGTGGGGAATAGGTTTAAAGAATTTGTTAAGAATAACAGTTTTTTTTCATTAGTCATTAAAAAAATATTCCCAGAGCACAAGCTACAAAAGCAAGCCATGTTAATGAGAGCGAACTGTTGTATTTGACAGGCTTGCTTAACCGCCCCCTAAACGGTGCCTTTGGTGCACAAGTTTAATTTTTTTCCCCACACTGTCTGCTAAGATCTCTTTGCTGTCCTTCAGGACCATGCATGACCCTGATTCAGATTTATTTTTTTCTAGTTCACGTTTTCACTAGATCCAGATACTCATTGCCCACTCCTTTTTTTGTTCTTTTCCTCACCCACAGTTAGATCTACTTCCTCCTCCCTTCTTCCTCACAGCCCCATAGCTCAAGGAAAAATTTTGGAAATTCATAGCTATGGGGGATGCATTTTAAAGTTATAATTGGTACTAGGCATTCACAGGCTTACTTTATGCACCTAACTTCAGTGCTTTGCCTAGTCTCTCTGAAACTCCTATTTAGTCAATGAAGGGAGAGGGAAACTCATGTTGAGTGTAATCTGAAATGTCCTGCACTATCTTCTTATTGTCTTTCTAGCAATCGTAGAGAGCCAAGGTGTCTACAATGGGCACCTTTGTCAACAAATGGTATAGTAGGAATAGTTACTAAACACAGGAATCAGGCACCCACATGCACAGAAATAAATTAGGCCAACCAGCTCCATCCTTAGCAGTCCCAAGTTTACTGTCTAGTCAGGTGCTGAGCTTGCTAGGTGGCTGATAGAGCTATCACAGGGCCATGGCCATGGGGCTGCCACGTAACAGGCACCTAGCCCTGGGCAGCTGCAAGGACCTTGTAGTTATCTCTATACCTTTAAAAAACTCAGTCCAACAACCCTTAATAAATGTGTCCCATGTTGAGTAACTAGAGTTTACCTGATATAATGAGTTACTATCATAACCCATGTGGTTTCCATTCGCCAACTGAATTGACCTCTAAGCAACACTACCAAATACACAAGTCTTGCTTCTCCCAAACTCTTTCTCATGAAATCATTGCTGTTGGATCATATTTCAAACAGAACTTCTTACATTTTATCTTTCTTTTTTTTTTTTTTTGAGATATCACCTATTTTCAGTTTTATCCTTCAGCATGTGGAGATGCCTATTGTTTTCAATGAGCACATCTTAAAATTCATAAACAACAAATGTCCTGTAGAAGAGCTTTCCAAGGAGATAATGGTGGCGAACCTGAAAAACTTTCCACCTGTTGTATGCCCAAAGCCTTTGGATATGCAATAGGTTCTTAGCAGGTCATACAATTGGCGAAAGACCACACATAAGGGCCTTTGCCATTTCTTAAGAAGAAAGACAGGAGTGCATTTTACTGAGGACATCTAGTCTTTTTAATCCAGCCTATGTATGTCTAATTGCATAATTAGTGAAGAATGTTACTGCTGTTGGCTCAGGTACAAAGACTGAACTGAGTCAGCTGAGACCATCAAGGAAATAAAATACAAAAAGCCAAGAGGCTCATCTTATAAAAACAGCAGAAGCATGGGTGCTCATTTTTGCCTGGGTTAAGTAATTTTCTCTAAAGTTAAAGGCAAAAGAAAACATCCTTCTGTTGATGTCTTGAATGAGACAGCGCTTGTTGCCATTTCTGCTGCTATTAAAGCTCTATTGTGTGCGTATCCTGTAGAGCAGGAACAGTTTGCAAGCTGGCCCCGGCTCTGCTCTCAGCTAAACTATGTCCTGCCATGGGGAGCTGGGAGCAGGAGGAGCCCATTCTTCTGTCTGTATATCAGAATTTGAGAATGTCTTTACTGACATTTAAGGGAGGACCGAATCACTTCATGATGTGGGATCTGGCAGCACCTCGCACTTTGGGTATTGATCTTCAGGACCGAGTAGCTGCTGCTGAGCGGCCGTGATGAGCGTGGCACAGTTCACAGGGACAGGCAGCGAGCGTGCACAGAAATCACCCCCTCTCCTTCTGAAGGGCTGAGACCCCACGTCTGAGAGGGTAGAATAAGAAACGTGGTTTCCCAGGGTTCGTTTCTCTCACTGCACTGTGAAATGGAGCTGCTTGTTTCCCTGTCTGCAGAGCAACCTCTACAAGAAGAAAATGTTCCCTACCAAGCTAAGACTCATCTCCCCAGGAAGCAGCGTGTGCTGAGCTGCTCTCCCAGCCCTGTCCACGGGCCCAGGGTCCTGCTCTCACCTGTGCAGCCGTAGAGCCTTGATTGTGCATGCAGAGCACGTACCCCCTCTGTTTTAAGATATATGGACTATATAAACCATTTCCTTCTGTGAAGTTATCCCTCACGTCTATATCTTGATATGATGTCCTTGAGAAAAAAAAAAGCAAACAGAAACACCCCCCCCAAATATGAGATTTTTAGTATGAAAGAAGCACCTTTATATCCTACTAACAATGCACATTTCCTAGCTAATATTGACAATACTGAGCTAACCAACTATTTAATTAAAAAGTGTAACAAGAGTTTCTCTATAGCACACAGCAAATTTTAACATATTTGAATTAAGATGCTACTGGTCTCTGCTGTAAACACACCATGCATTTTATTTTGGTGCATGGACAAACACGGAATGAAGCAATTTAGCCAAAGGAAATGATAAGCAACGTAAGTCATCTCCACCCCATGGAAGTCTGCAGAACACCAATAATTTAATAAAACATGTGTTTTCTAGATCAAGTACGTGTAGCTGTCTTTGCTCTGCAGTGAAACCGTGAGATCCAAGCAGAAGGTATGCTGAGATACTGTGCTCTCTGAATCAGTAAATTGCTGAGTATCTAAAATCATCAGCTACTTCAATTATTCTTGGTAGCAGGAAGTATCTGTGTTTAAATAGATATTAGGGCTGTGACTGTAAACAGGAAATGAAAAATAATTGTAAAAAAAAGCTAAGTTGGAACAGAAAAATAAAAGCAGATGATTTCTAGCTAATGTGAGACAACTGTTTAAAACTGTGAAAGTGAGTATAAAAATACAAAATTGAAGAAAAATACAAAGAGCTGTTCACGCCAGTGGTGGTGCTGAGGCTGGCAGGAGAGATGATTACAGGTGAATGACTGAAGCATGACGAATGCATATGGGTATTCTACATCAGTAGTATATGCATTATGTATATGAGTAGCACGCTTCACATGGGAAGTAAATGATGCAGTATGTCAGTACAGGATACTGACACCTCTCAAATTATGTTTGTCACAATATTTATGTATATTGGCTGCAGAATGAATATTTTCAAATCTATGTTCCCATTATGGTTGATGCATATTTAAAATAGGTATTAAAGTGCATATTTAAAATCACAGTGCTTCTCTTATCCTTATTGACTAAACAGGGGAAAAAAAAAGAGTAGCCAAGATCTTGAAGGCAGAGTTCAAGGTCCCACATGCCTCCCCTGGGAGGAGGAACACAAAAGCTCCCCGAGTGAGAAGTTCTGCTGTGCAGACTGCAGCTGAACTTATGCAATGCAAAGAGTTAGTTATTCCATGAGGAAAAGATTTGGAAAACCAGTAGAAGATGAGACATAGAAACCACAAGAAATAGAAACTTGGATGTCTTGGTGTCTGAGTGAACTGCATTGGGAGTCAAAGAGAGGTTCTCTTTCTCCTTCTTTCCTTTGGGAAGGTGATGTACCCTGGGAAAGCAGTGCCTGAAGCTTGGAAGCTTTCACCATCACGAGTGGGGGCAATATTAGCATATTTTAGGGAACTCTGCTATGAATGGTTGCCATCTTTCCCCATGTTAATGCCTCTGCTGCAGCCCTGGGGCTCAGTGTCATTGTGCAGAGCCAGCAAGAACATGGCACATGGGCCACTGGTGCCATCACGATGGGCTGACCCATGCACTGCAATCCCTGTGTCCTGGTGCCCCTAAGAAGAATTTCAATATTCATTCAAGATTTAAAAAGTTAAATTATATACAACATCATGACGTTTAATAGTAACATCCCTGATATGATCAGCAGTAGCATATAATTATAAATTTCTTCTCAAGAAAACACATATTATGAATCATGAAGGATGCTTCTGACTTTTTGAATTTCAGCTAGGTGGTCTAGTTAGTAATTTTCCTGGCACTGTTTTCACCAGCCACGCTCCGCTTCTTTTCCATTATGAAGTTTATTATGTTGACATCCAGATACCATTGCAAAGTTTATCAAAGTTTGTTGCACAATATTGTCAACATTATTCAGAAGGAAAAAAGATCATTCTGCTGTGCTAACACCTACTTGTCTTTATTTTTCTGTTTCATAAAATGTAGAATTTAAGTGCCCAGATATTCTTCCTGTTGACATTTCCTTTCCTCCAAGCTCTAACAAAATGTCGTAGCAGATGGTTAAATTTACTGTATCATCTCAGAGCAGGAGAGAAGGTGCTGACTGCTCTTATTCAGTAACCCAGAGGACTGCGGCAAGAGCAGAGCCAAGTAAGAGCCTCATTCATTAACATGGTTGTTGTCATTTCTGTGAATGTGCTACAGTGATTTTACTGTTTTCTCCCTTGAATTTACAAGCTTTAGTTTCATGTGGGTAGGTGGTAACCAATTAGTCTATGTATGTGAACGATGCTGCTAGAACTGGTAAATCTTATGGCTCAAATAAGCTTTACTTTTTGTGGAGTATTTTGAGATCTCGTGATTTGGTTCTAACAAATCCATCCTAACTTTTCTCTGTGGCATTTGCATGGAAACTGCTCATCACCTCAGTTGCTCTCAGAAAGTGTCTCCTGGTTTTCCCCAGCCTTTAAAAAAGGGTACCATTAGTGAGGTGCATTATGGAGACTTATGGAGGCTTGCCAAGCAGCAAAACCATCTCAGGTGTCTGAAGAGAAATGCACAACATTTATGGCAGCTCTCAGCATCGGCAGGCAGATGCAACCAAGAAAAGCAAGGAGCATTCTCCTGTGCTGCAGAGGACCTTGGTGGACTGAGAGGCCTTCGTTACCTCAAACAGCCTCACCTGGGAGCCCCACCCACACACCCACCCGTATTTAGGGCTGGCCCAGGGCTTCCACCAGCTTTTGTTGCAGGCAGTCGCAGGCTTGGCCCTACTGCATCCTCTTGGCAGTGACTCTTGCTCTTGGACCTGTCTGTCACCATATGCTCATCTGTTCGTTGCTGGACCTGTTGCAGTCACTCCAGTGTGTGGTCCTTGCCCTGGCTCTTGCTGCTCTCATCTCCCCGAGTCGGAGGGTCCAGGTAATTAGTGCTTTTGTGTTTACAGGGCTCCCAGCTTGTGTTATCTTATCCATGCAACCTCTTCTGAGCTTGGGAAACTGTAATCTGTGTTTTTGAAACTGTAGAGTTGAAACAATTAAACTTTAACCTAGAAATGTAAATATTTCCTGGGTTCAGCAGGAGCTTGATGCCTGACTGTTTTCTGAATTTAACTAAATGCTTTCTACTAGACATTTTGAGCAAGACAGAGGATTTAAGTTATTTAATTTTCTAGCATGCTGCTGCTCTATTCTGTAGCAGCTTCTGGAGGTTATCATGCGTAGTAGGAAAAGAAAGGTGGTGCTACTGTGTGTTTTATCATCTGAATCTATGAGAAAAGCCTTTTAATATGTAAAAAGTTGAAACTTTTTTGGAGAAACAGGACAGTAAAGGATACCTGTGTGAGTAGATTCTTTTAATAACTCTGTGGAAATATGACACTTTCATGGTGGCGATAGGGAACCCAAAGACTGGACAGGAAATGTTTTGCAACGAGCTGCTTGGGGGACAACCTGGCTGAAGTCAGGGGGAGCTTGCTGGGAGATTGCTGCAGTCCTCTGGGGCAGGCAGCTCTCCACAGGGCTTGAGTGCTGTGGCTTCTGCTGGTCTCCAGCCTGGGGCAATGGGGACAGGAGTCTGCATGCAGACCACCCCTTGCCTCAAGGAGGTGACAACCAAGGAAAAGCTTTTCTTCTACCTATGCCTAACCTCAGACTCCCCCCAGTCATTTGCATGAAATTGAACTGTCACAGAATGTGATAAGTATAAAACCATATTAATTTGAGGAGGATAATATGTTCAGGTAATATAAGAATAATGATTTAATGCTTCCAATATTGCTATTCATTAAAAGAGTGGAATGATCAAATTTGTGCAACACTGGCTAGATATAATATTCATATTTGTTTTGTCTCTTTTGGTTCTTTTTAGTATTTCATATCTTCAGAGGTCAGTGTATAAACTGGGAGAGGATGGAATGGGAACTGCTCACAGAAGCACTCAGACAAGTGTATGAGAATATTGGTTAAATTTTCATCCCTAGCTAGTGCTCCCCAGCACTGGCCAACCCCTCTGCACTGGGCTGTGTAGATGCCTGGCTTGTTTTTTGGAAATCAAATTGTCCTGCTAGAACTGCCTCCCATCTGTAGCTTTTCTTTTCATCATTGGTGTTACTTTTCAAACTGTGATAATGCATTTCAAGATTTGTTCTTGAGTAAATTTTAAGTTGATAAACAGAAAGCAAAGTCAGTGTTGGAAAACACAGTATTTATTTGGTGTAGATATGCAACAGAAAGGCTTCATGTGCTGGATCAAATAGAGAGATGTCAATTTACAGTATTTGAAGACCTAAACTCCTGCTTACACTGCAAAGCCAGTTGTACCTATCACAGTACTTCCTGGATGGGCACAGCTGCTATACAAAGAGCTGAGAAAAGAATTCATTGTAAAGAAATCCATGTAGCCCTTTTTCTGCGTGTAGAACAACTTTAAGCTTATTGCACTTCAAGTAAATTCATAAGGATTTTCCTTCTCCACTTCTGGATTTATTGTAGATAACAATGTCCAAGCATATTTATTACTGTAGTCTGAGAGGTTGAATTGTGGTTGCAGGCATGATGCAATTTCTTTCCTGGAAGGGTACATATTAGACTCACTTCCAAAAATGCACTACTCTTTTTTTTTTTTTTTAAATAAGAGAGAGAGAACTTGTGAGACCAAGTGATGTTTTCTTTTTATTATTTTCCTGTTGAGACTGAGTATTGGACCCACCACTATGAATTGCACTGAGAGTAGTAAAGCAGTCAGAAATGTTTTGACTTAGAGATGATTAATGTGAAACCAGGGCTCTTGATGCACTTGGATGTCTGTGGCATGGGAGCTCACATGTTTGTATGGACTGCTGTCCCAGGTCCCACAAATCTGCCTTGAAGCTGCTGAGGATTGATTGGTTCTACCTCTCTTCTGGATGACTGAAAATACCAGTTGCAGAATAGATTGTTTGTTTTTTTTAAAAAAAAGCTTCCTCTTATTCTTATAACAAATGTGCCTGAGAAAGTTTTTAAAGATCTGTTGGAAGGGTCATCATGCTGCAAAATTTACTTGCAGGCTGGGCTCCAGCCAGGCTGATCTGGTACAGGCAGAAGGCAAGGAAAGTGTTAGTGCTGCCTTACTATGGGGGTAATGGACCTGCAAGGTTGCTTCTTGATTAGCTGCAATATAAAGACAAAATTCAGAGAAAGGTTAAGGCTGAATCGACTGAAATTCATTCCTCAGTAAACTTCAAATGTAGTTATTTGAGCTGTTGGTAGAAAGATGCCATTACTTTCCACTCAGTTTGAGTGTCTATCTCCCTGTCTTCACAGATCATATTTTCTTTCCTATTTTTAAAAATCTGATTTCTGTTCTGTCAGTGAGATGATTCCCAAAATACCTTGGGGTACATTTCCTTGCTCTGGATGTTCATTATCTGTAAATGCCCTGAGCCCCACATATTTATTTTCTGTAGATCTCAGTCTGGAAACAAAACAATAAACTCTGCGGCTTGTTGTGGCAGTGCACCAATCTGACTTATTTATTAATTTACTTGTTCTGAGTTTTTGTTTTTGTTGCTATCTGCTGTGGTTCAAAGGGCTTTTCTATGTTTTCTTTTCAATATTTTTCCCCCAAAGCTGAAATTGTATTTTTCCAAATGCAGGTCACCTTTCATGCTATCCACCTTTCATCAGTTCTTCCCCAACTCTAAATAGCCCAATAGCAAACAAACCAACCAAATTCCCCAGACCTGAAGACCTTGATCAGTATAAATTATTATACCTTTACTGAAGTCATCTTGGTCTGCCCCTGATTTCTAACTTCTTTATAAAAGATTATTGAATAATATGAAAAGACTCAGTTGAAGCTGCCTGATATAAATAGTGGTGAGGCAAATGTCCTCTTAGCTATTTGGATTTGCCCTCAGAATTTATTGTTGTTGTAGGTTTAAAGTACTCTTCCACGGATTTTACCCAAACCCATCTGCCATCTCAATGGACCCTGTATACCCAGGTTAATACAAGCTTTAAACTCAGCATTGCTTATTTTATGGAGGCATAAAAGAGAGTCCTTTTCCTTTACCTTGTGGGTGCAGCTGGAGCCTGCTCTGCAGAGCTGATTTGTGATAGTCTCCCTGTCAGCAGGAAACCTGGGCGGATTAGTGTTCTGGTCCTAAGCTGCTGCCCTCAATACCAGGCCTGGGATGAGGTCATGAGAAGGGTTTGAGGAGCCCTTGAGCAGCTAGGGTGGCTTGGGCATGCCTGGGACCTCCTTTGAGCAGGGCTAGCTAATTGTCAAAAAATATTGTTATCTAGGCAATCACTTGACTGTGTTGCTATCTGCTCCAAAAAACAGGGCATTGACAATCAAAGTTTGTCCTCACCAAAATCTGAATGAGACCAAATGCTTCTCCAGATGAAGGGAACTGACAGCATTAAAATTTCTCATTAATCTTTCATTCTTTCAGTGCATATTGTTGATAGAAAAGTTTTTTGTAATGGCTGAGTAATGATCTGAAAGACAGGATATTTAAAAGATGGTGACGATGGGTCTGGAGAGCTGCTTTAGCCCTTTAACTGCTGCTTAAAGATAAATTTCTTTGTAATACTCGATTCTTGGTGGTCATTACCATTACATCTCTCACACAAAGATGCTATCAGCTTTAGATGAGCACTTTTTTGGTATACGTGTAATAAACTTCCTATGTTGATGATTTGGGAATATTTACTGCTTCGATCTCTTCATTAGAGGGGAATGAGAAAAAAATCCCAAGCTTTAACTTTCTCCTACAGACATTTTCTGTTATTGCAGACAGTTTAAGTACGTTCAGATGTAATGAAATATTTTTGAAGTACTTAAAGATTCATTATTATATACTGTAAAATATGCAGGACATAGTATTATAGTGAATAATGCAGAGCCAACATAACAGCAAAGATTCTTTCAAAGTTGGATAGTGAATGCTTGGAATACTTTGCCCTTTTGAGATATTTGATTGCCCACATAATGGGTCTCATTGGGAATTCATAACTGTTATGCTATCTTTCAAACTAAAGTTAAAAATACAGAAATTGTGCACTAAAACATTTTTCCATATCTAGATGCCTGAATCAATAATTGTCTTAAAATGATCAGGTGGAAACTGCAGAAGGGGCCCAATTTAACTACAAAAAGAACTAACCTAGAACCTTCCAAAAAAAAAAAATTCTTAGCTTTATTTTTAAGGAGTGAAGACTTTTCCTTTAATTTCCATCTTTCTACCCATTGCAGCTAAAAGTTATTTTCTCCTGATTCTCTCCTCTGTGTGTGTGAGTTTGAGCTAGCTGCTGAAACAGATTTCATAATGCTCCAGCTTGCAATTTATTTGAAATTCCTGTCACACTAGTGGAGTTGAGGCTATTGCAGGGTTTTTACAGTTCATAGGGAGTCCAGGCTCTTCGTGTTCTGCTTGCTGCACCTATATTTGCTCCTCACGTAACAGGGTATGGTACCTACATGGCCAAACTGTACCCAGAGCAGCTCCCAGAGTTCACACTGAAGCAGCAAAATAATTCTCTATTGTGAAAACTGGAGAGTTTAGAGTAACTAATATTAGCAGATGATTGAATAATGTTCATTTCACACATGTTTTTTCTCTTTAGGATCCTTTGGGGTACGCAGAGTTGATAGTAATGCTAAATGTTGTGATTCACACAATTGCTGTTAGGAAATGGTTATAGAAATAGAAAGTACAAGAGTGGGAGACACTTGATAAAGCTGTAACAGGCCTCTGTGGAAAAGGAGACACCATGCACTTCCTTAATGAGTTTTCAATAACTGAAGTGCAGTGGCAAATTATCCTCGAACAGGCTTAAAACAATCTTTATGCTTGTTGATTTTATTTCATGTAGGAAATATTTTTGTAACTATTTTCCCAAATTTGAGATTTTAAATTTACCTTTATGTTCCATGAATTCTCTAGAAAAGTCATAGTTTGATTCTTTGCAATTAAAGAGACTGAGCAAAAATGGTGGCCAGGTGGTTATTACTTTGTTTAAAAAAAAAGCATTACTGTTTCAAAAGTGCTTTGTGATCCTGCAACACTGAATAGGCATTAGAAGTAGTATAAACGTTAACAACTCACAAAAGAGGAAGCACAATGGATTTTAATGACTGTAGTTATTAGGTGGTGTTAATAACGTGGAGCAAGAACACAGTGAGTGTCACCACACACATCTACCAATGGCTACTTTAGGGATAACAAACAGCATCAGTTTCATCCTTTTATATTCTTATGGTTAGGGAAATTGAACAGTATTGAAGAAAATCACTTAGAAGCTTGGAAAAAGAGAAGGAGAAATGAATTTTAGAATTTGTGTGGGGGTTGTATGGAAAGCAATAATAAAAAAGATAGATTGGAAGAACTGGTTTTAGAGGAAGAAAAATCTGACTCCAGTGAAGTCAGTTAAAAGATTTATTGAATCTGCATCAACTGAGGTGACAGATGTGCACGCCATTTGTCATATACACACTTAGGATGTGATGGTAAATGTCATTATATGGTCAAAAGTGTCTTTGCATGAGGACATTGCACTGGTGAGAGTGCTTATGAAAATGTATTTGCTATATAGCAGAATAAAACACTTAACCTGTGTGTTCATTATTAATACAGCTAGTTTGTGAGGCATTATGTATCAGCCTACTGTTTAAATAATAATAGTTAGGAATCTTAACATGAGATTAAGCAGAAGACTTAATACTTCCTCATTTCCTTTGTGCTAAGAGGTACAAGGAAAGAATATAGGTAAGTGTTTGAGAAGCAAAAATATTTACCATGGCAACTCCTGTATTATCCATTATGCAATGCATGTCTGGCAAGTCTTATAATCACAGCAATTAACAGGACAAAGTTGAGGTGGCTTAAGAGAAACAGGGAGAAAGAGGAGAGGGGAAGCCTCATTCATGAAGAGTGCTTTTAAGTAGAAAAGGAGCCTGCGGAGTGGACATATGTTTCTCATTTAAATAAAACTGGTTTGACTCTGACATTTATAGAAGTGAGAGTAATGATCATAGACCAAGCTGTGTTCTCACCCTCAGCAGGGTGGCACCAGATTGCCCTGACCGTGAAGAAGTGAGAGCGTAATCGAGTTCTGTTATTGTCTAGATAATGGGCAGTTGCTGCACGCAGTGTCTGTGTTAATTTTTCCACAATTGAGTTTTATTGGCATAAATACTTAAAGGAGGCCTTCTCAAAATCCTGCATGCATTTATCTGGCAGAATTGTGTTAAAGTATACAAAGAAAATGTAACGTGAAAAGTAGCTGTATGGAGTTTTGTTGGCTAACTCGTTGATCCCCTGCACTAATTCAAAAGGAAGCAGTAGTTCTATGTGACCATAAAACTATTCATTGGAATCTCTAACACAATTATTTCTTGGAATAGTTCATGTCTCTTATAGCATCAACTACCAAATAGTAGGAAAGTGGGTGTGCAGTATGGAAAGGGCAGGTGATTACAATGCGTCACCACAAAGTTACAATTATTTGCCCTGTTTCATTACATTTTCTTGCTGCAGTCAAAAGAAAATTACTCATTTGGTGATTCAATTAGGTCTGTAAAGATAGCGATGTTGTGTAGTCATTTCATTAAGTTTCTGTTTTTTAACTTAATTAAATGTTAATATATTAGGCTAATTCCTCATATATGAAAGAAACTTAATGAGAGGGAGCGAGCTTTATCTTATCCTCTGCCAGTCCTGGAAAATAGCCATGGGGCAGGTGGATCAGTAACACAATTTAGTGCTCTGGCAAGACTTGCCAGAATGATTCCCTGCAAGCCATTTTTGTCAGCCTCAATTCACCAGAGCTGTGGTTACCAGCCTGGTATTCTCCTGTTTTTCCCTGAAGAAGGACTTATTTTGGAAAAGGTAGGGGATTTTGAGCAAAGATTCATGGAGATTCCAGTATTGCAAGGGCGACCTTCTCCAGAAGATGAGTACTAATTATGATGCCTATTGACTTTTCAAACTTAATATATGTATATAATCTTTATTGTATTCATTATATTATATATGTATATATGTGTGTGTGTCTTTAGACTAACCAGGCTTATTTGGCAGCCTGTGGAGGTTATTCTCCCACACTCCAACTCTTGCTTATTCTGGATTTTCCTGATCCCCAAGAACATAACCCATCTCCAAGTTTCATGAGCTTGCAGTATGATTATTTGCTATGAATAGAGACTTGTGCCTGGAAAGAAGAAAATCTCTGGAAGCATCTGGGATAAACTGCAGTGCTAAGCTACAGCTGATATCTGTCTCGCCAGTACAGCTTCTTGCTGCAAGTGTACTGACAACACTAGCCATATTGCTACCACAGCAGGGAATCACTTCTGATGGATCAGATTTTTTTGCTATTGTAGTCAAAGAATAAGATACTAATGATTTCTGGAAGGTGAACCAAAGCCTGTTGTTAAGGTCAATTCATACCTAGAAGCAAAGTTCTCATGGTGAGCTCGGTGACTATTGTTGTATGATTGGAGATAGACTATCTCCAGTGGTGTTACTGATATTAAATTTATCTGCCTATATATATGTTTTTTTCCTTAGAAAAGTAGCTACTTTGAGTCTTTAAGAGTGAATTCATGAGATTAGTTGGTGCTATAGCAACCATTCATCTGACCAAATAACCTACAGGGAATATTCAAGGTATGACTTCTATTATTTATTTTCTTGTTGCAGTTTAGCTCTAGCTCCTGCAGCTCTTGGCTTCAGAAAAGAAAGCTAATGTTTGCTTTTAGGGAGTTGTATTCCTTGTTCCTTCCTTTCCAGGTTTATCTGAAACTTCTTTGTATGTTAAGAATCATATCAAAAGTCGATGGGTTAATAAATCTATTATTGTTATGTGTGCTATTTATGTTTCGGGACACGATGAGGCATAGGACAGGCATATTCTTCATAGCCTAAAGTAGTTTTGTAATTAAAATATTTAGCCAACTACTCACTAAAGTAGTAAAACATTCTCTTTCCATCTGTATCTTCATTGTAAGGGTCAGGGTTGAAGATAAGTGGCCAGTAATAAGCTTAAGGAAGGTGCCTGTTTCTATAGAGACATTTTTTCTCTGTTTAAACACTAGAATAGAGCAACTGGATAGACTTTATAATATTTCTTGAATCCAGAAACCTTAGATTTTATCAAAGTACAGTGGCTTTATTTCTAGTGGCTATGCTTTAAACTGTTCAAGTGAAATGGAAATGATATACATGCTTTAAAACATTTTTTTGTTTGGCTTAAATATTTATTTCTAAAGAACAATAATGATGGAGCCAGGATATTTCACAATATCAGCATATATCAGAATATATGCTGCAAGTTGCATGATATCAGAATAGCATGCTAAGAGAGTGTGGTGACAGGTTCTGAAGAATGGGTGACCATCAGCACGCTTCTCCACGATCCAGGATTTATTATCTGAGTAGGACTGAAGTTGGGAGTCATTTCTGCCTTGTGGGCTGTGTTTAGTCTGGGACATGAAACAGCAGGGTGACTTCTGGAGAGTGTGGGTAAGACCCACAAATCTAACCTGGGAGACAAGAATCTGGAAACTGCAATGTTGAAGGGTTCTTGTGAAAGCCTGAGGTTTTTCCCCCATATTCTGGGTGGTGTTTGATTGATGGGTTTTTGTTGTTTTTAAAAAAACAGATAAGTTCCTGTTTTGAGAAGGATGCTTTGAACCCTCAGGTTGGAGCAGTATGGAGCAGCTAGTGCTATTTCATTTTGAAAAATATGCTTTTTGTTTTCAAACACTTGCTTACCTAGTATTTGGTTTTCATCTGGATTTTTTGTCAATGTCCACATACTGGATTATGTCAATATCATATCTTCTAGTATCTGAAAAGCCTGTTTTTCTTTATTTTAAATTAAGCACAGAAAGACAACCAGGTACATTTCCTTAGTTTCAACCTCTCTACTGAAATCTCTTATTGATCCAGTGATCATCCTACATAATGTTAAATGACATGAACTCCAAAGTAGTATTTGGGCATAGACAGCATGACTTTCATTGTTGCTGTCTTCTAGTCAGCTTCTACCCTGTATTGCCCAAACAAAGGTATCTTAAAAGCCTTTGTGGACTCAGTTATATATTTCATGATTTTTAGTCCAGAGGCAGGAAGGATTGCATTATTTACTCTGTAGTGTAGGAAAATGGGAGATGAAGTTCAGAGCTGCTGGACACTATAGTGCTTTTAACAGGAGAGGACTAAATGTCTTGGGCAAAAGGAAGGCTGCAGATTGTACAACTGCATTTGGTGCATATAGGAGGTGGTAAAAATACAGAAAAGCTATTTCATCTAAAGGTGAATATGAGAGTAAATAGCTATAAAGTGGCCATGAGTAAATTTAGCCTGTAAATGAGATTTTTTTTTGTCGTCCAAGGAGGAAGTAGGAATGGAAATAGATTTTTTGACAAACTGCTTCCCTCTGAATCCAGAGTAATAACTACTTTCTTCAATAAAATACTATCTGTGAAATGTTTGAGGGGGAAAAAAAGAAAAATCCTTGTTTCACTGAACAACATGTAATATGAGTTTTTCAACTAAAGGAGGCAACCCCTTTGCTAGTAAACCCCAAAACAACAGATGCTTTGGGAAAAAGACTTGGGAAGCAGGTGTTTTGGTGAGTGTTTTTTGTTTTTGTGGTTTTTTGTTTTTCTTTATTTTTTTTTGCATTTTAAATACCATTTTAATGAAAATCCTGTCCAGCCTCTAGGGTACAGAGGCCAGAATGTGCTTGGTGCCTGTTTTGTTACTTGCAGCAATACACAAGAAAGGAAAACTCTAGCTTTAGCCTTGAGTCCTGGTTTATAGTTTTAGAAGAATTTAGGAGAATATTTTACTATTATATTGAACAAATGTGAAAGAATCAGTGAAACTTTACAGAAAAGTGGACACCACCATTTAACAAAGGCATTTTTCAGAACTGGTTGTTCTGTATGCACGCTTTGAGTGTTTATGTAAATAGAATAAAATATGAGATTGTTACTTTCGCATATTCTTTCTCTCGATAGAGTTTCCCTTGCTAATAATGTTTATCAGCACCTACGAATACATTTGATTCCAATAGCTGTAAATTGTGTAAACTTCTGTGTAATCTTAGTACTTGGTTAACTGGGTAAAAATGGTGTGTTTTGGGTAATGCCACACCGCATACACTGAAGAAGCTCTTGTTCCTTTTTTAGGACAGTAATGCAAAAAGGATAGATCATCACCTGGTGCAAAACAGCCTCTATTTGTATGGGTCTGTGCTGCCTTGAAGATGAGGGGTCTAAAAAACAGCCGGGACAAGTCCTGCCTGGATTTAATGTCTGATAAATTATATAGCTTTTCAGAACACCAAATGTCTTCTAACTTTACCAAAAGCTATTGCCCCATACACAATATAATGTGTGAATTAATGGTGAAGTTAAACAAATGGCAAATTGCACCTTTCTAGGTTCAGTGGTTTCACAAAAGCACCAAGACCCATGCAACTGTTTTAGGAAAGAAGCTAAGCTAAATAAGGATAAAGGAAAAATAGCCAGCTGGCTCCCATATAGGTGAAATACATTGCCTAGCCAGTCTCTAGCTATTAGTCTTTTTGCCTCTCTGTGACCTCAATAGTTATTTATCATTGCTCTGAGTTCAAATGCTTTCTCCATTAACTTCTATCACTTAAACTGTCACATTTGAATGTGTTCATTCCTAGAAGAAATATTTATTTTCCTTTCCTGTGAAGTGGGAATGTGATGATTAGCCACACAATCGGGAGATGTTAATCTTTATAGAAATTCTGCACTTCATGACATGAATAGGAATTATATGCCCTTAAACTGTATTAGTTACACTCCTTAGGCAGATACTGCTTGGAGAGGGACAGACTATTTTAGTGGCCTAATCTCAAGCCAAAGGGGAAAGGTTTGTAGTAATTTCAGTGTGCTTTGATTCAGGCCAGAAGTCTGAAGTAATTATATCTTCAGGACTACAGGCATGAAAGAGTGGAGAAAGGCCACTTATCTTCAAGCTCTTCCACTCTGAAGATGCTTTGGAGTGGCAATACTTAAAGCAGGCAAACTAACAAATCATTTTACCTTGTGCAAAGTAGATTAAAATAATAGATCTGATTCATTGCCATTTTGTTGACTATCACTATTAATAAAGAAAAGATTGTTCTGAGCTTCCAAAGGATAACATATTATTTTCTGGTATCACTTGGCCTAGTTGCATGGACATTGGGCTTTGTTATTTTTCTACTTTATTAAAGAAAAATCAGATGTTTGATGGGGGAAAAAATCATCCTAGAAAAATGTAAATTATTCCAGAGGGTCCATCTACATAAGTACACATTAATCTACTTCTTAAATATGTATCAGTCTCTTCCCCTGAGCAGGCTGTGGAGCTGTGAAAATATGTAACAGTAATTAATTACTAGCCAAGAATAGATTAATATTACATGTTAAGAATAATAAAATGAAATGTATATAACTAAGTGGGGCCTGTAGGGTAATGCAAACTGGGAAGAAATATCAGACAGTGACAGTGTTTTATTTAATATTCCATCCAGTGTTACATTTAATATTCCATCAAGAAGAAAACAGTCTGTTATTTGAATGACATTTGCTATATAGCTCAACTGTTTATTTTCACAGCTCATATTTTAGACAAATGAAAACATTTTATTTCTTATTGCCCAAGAGAGCTGGCTTTTTGTTACTGCAAAAAAGCCATTTCTTCCTTTTAGGAATTGCTGTTGGTCATATTGCTAAAGTCTGTGCCTTGGTATTAAATATCATGGCCCTGTTTGCGTGTGCACTGGCGATGAAAGCTTGTTCCTGAAAATACCTGCCGTGTGCTCTACTTTACCTCTTACATTTAAAGGTTTTGCCCTAGTCCTGTTGCACATCAGACATTCCCTTTGCTGTTTGTTTTAAAGCTGTTGCAGCAAAGATCTGTAAATGAAATCTAGATGGAGTATCTCTAGGTTTAACTAGGACAGGAAATCAAATCAACAGGTTCAAACATAAATTAGTGTGTGTCATGTTAAGATGAACTTTGAGTAAGTCAGGAAGCTGAGGTGAATTGCAGCATAGTGGGAGAGCTATTAGTAGTAGTGTCTGCTACTGTTTTATCCTAGAATTATCAACGGTATGCAATATGTATTTTAAGGTGCTAACCAAGGAATTGTTTTCTACTTGCTTAATATGAGAATATAAAAGTGGAAAAGGTGGTAGCCAAGCACACTAGAAAGACTCTCCCCCTCAAAGCACAGCTCTTCCTTGCTTTCATGACTCCACAGCAACCCACACTAAAGTGCAAAAAGCTGCATCAGGAAAGGCAGAAAATCATCACTTAATATAATAGTGACCTACAATATGCCACAAACCAGCAAACAGATGCTGACATCAAGAACACTGCAGGTATCCCAGATTTCTAGCAAAAGCAGGACATAGACTGGAGAAGCATCCCATAATCTGATGAAACGAGGAGATTACAATTTTCTTGTGTACAAGTTACTGGTTCACTCACAGTAGCAACAGAGGAAGATGAGGGTGCAGCTGACTGTCTTTCCTGTCCTAAGGCTAAGGTCTAAGGAAGAAATACTTGGTCTGTATGGTCATCTAATAAGACCTAGTTCATGTATTGTCTGAAAGCATTATTCGCTGTTTTTCTGTTTGCTGGTCATATGTTCTTCCAATTGAAATATAGATCCCATCCTCCTAAATAAGACTGTGGATGGCAGATTTCCTCTAAGTACTTGCCTTTGCATTGTCTTAGAAATAGTCTCCAAGTTGCAAATAGAGTTTTTCAGCAGCGTGTGCTTCCACAACCACCTTAGGGTTGCCCACATTTGAATATTTGCACTAGGCTTTTCTTTCTCTTCCAGTGTAAAACATACTTTGCTAATTAAAGAGTATATTAAAAACAAGACACGTGGTGGAAACCTGGCTAAGGAAAGCCAGTGGAAACCTGACTAAGGAAAGAGGAGGAGAACTGTGGGTAGTAGTGATGGGCATGATGAAGGAAAGTGAGCAGCATAACATGGTACTTGAGAACAAGTTTGTCAGTTTGTATTTCAGAGTGGATGGATTTGTTATGAGGATGAAAAGCAGCCTTCATTTTCCAGGGAAGCAAATGGCAAATTCAACATCTGTTCGTAAAGCTTGTTGTTTTCTTTTTTAAAAAATGAAAGCAAAGAAAGTAAAGATAGCATTTCTTGCAGAAACATTTGAAATAGATATGTACATATTCCCTGTGTAGCACAGAAATGTAGTAAGAGGTTTAAAATGTTCTGTATTATGGTTTTCATGATCAACTATGGCACTTTGCCAGTTAATTATGTCTTCAAATCTTTTCTTTTTCCAGAGAAATTGAAACCTACTTGGCCTTTTCTTGCTCTCTAGATGCAAAGTATCTGAAAAAAGCAGGTATAGCACCAGACTACAGCTTCTAAGAACTGCATTTCATTTTGTCCTATACAGCATTTGTTGGGAAGATAATTTGGAGAAGGAGATCCCAAGACACTATTTTCCTCCTGCTTTGTGAACTGTCTGTGCCTTTTTTTAGAACATATGGCTTTGTGTTTACCTACTATTTATGTTATAAAAGAAGGGGAAGGGGAAGAAGTGCTAGCAAGTCCTCTGAAGGTGTGTTTTTGTTTATTTTTGTTTGGTTTTGGTCAATATTAGATTCTTAAACCTTTTTAAAAAATTGAAGTTTTTACTTTCTTTCCTCCTTCTATCCCTTAAAATATCAGGAAAAGATTTCATTTGCTGCATGCCTAAAAGCTTCTAGAATAGTGGAATGGTTATTAGATTATACAGGGTCCTGTTTGTGCTCCTACGTTACCCATTTATAATAAAGACAGATTCTAGTGTGCACTAAACACACATTTGCATGATTGAATGTGTTATTGTGCTTCCAAATACCTCTTTGTGTCTGCAGTTATTCAGGACTGCATGATCTAGTGTCTAGAGCAGGAGGCCAACAATGCAGAAAATATTTTTTATATCAGCTACTATTGTTTCATCTTATACCATTGGGAAATCACTTGGGGGGAAAATGCAGAGATTACATTTGTTAGGCAGTTCCTACTTAACTGATGCACAAAGCTGAATATCTTTGTCTTACTGTGCAGAAAGAATATTCTGAATACTTTGTGTATATATATGTATGCATTCTCCTATAGTTTGTGGTCTGGACCACAATGTACTGGCAAGAAACCTGAAGTTTAACATAAGCTTTTCATCTTGCATGAACTGGAGTGAGTTTGTGAAAAAGAAACATGGTCTGTGACTGTTGAAGCTTATGGAAAAAGTTATGGTAGTTGTAAGCTATGTCCAACCAGATCCAAAGAGTGGCTTTTAACAACTTTTCAAACCTAGTATTCCTTGTCTTGGACAGTTTTCTTGGCTGTGAGATGAAAGGAGAAAATTGTCATCTAGAACATAATTGGTGACAGTGCTTACATCTAGCTCGTTTCTCCTTAGAGACAGAGGGAAATTAGTATGATCAGTTTGATCTTTCCCTTAATAAAAGGCTATATAAGGTGCTATAACATTACTGCTACAATCTAGTTGAGAAGTGACTGCTACAAGTTCTCTTTTTTTTTTGGGGGGGGGGAACTCTAGCTTTGCCTTATGAGACAGTAGATTAGATGGTCTGAGCTGTATCATTTCTTTTCATGGCCTTGTTCTCTTCCATTGGAAAGTTTCATATCAGATGAAGTGGTGGTAGTGGGGGAAAAGCTCTCTTATTCTAAACTTTGTAATTTCCTGCTCCTTCTCCAGCCTTTGTAATAACATATCACAATGTCAAGACTTGATTAATTCAATGAATTATAGCAGAACTGGAGTTGTCAGGAAGTTGCCAGTGTGTCTTGATTGATATTCAATTACTTTTCATGTAAACACCAATGATTTTAATGTCCTTATTTTCTGAAGTTATTTATGAAACAAACTTCCTGGGCTCCATCAAGTGAAAGAGTCAAAGCTGCTGCTTATGGGCTAGATGTCACCTTGTAATCACTGCTGTACCATACACCATATGCAAAGAATGAAATGCTATAAAACAAAGGTTATTTAAAATCTGATCAGCAAAAGTGATATCAATTTTTTTTTTCACTGCAAGGATTTAATTAGAGCTGTAGGGCTATGTGGTATAGTTCTACTCAGGACAGGAAAGGAATCTGTAGTCTCTTTATTCTCAAAGCCTAGCCTTAATGTATCTGTACACCTATCTGATGCTAACATAGCCAGACAGAGCAGATCTCGGAGTTTGATCTGACTGAACTCATCTGTGTTATTGAGCATTTCTCTAAATAGATCCAAGCTCAGCAATGACCCTTCAAGGACTAAATGTTTTATGTGTCCATAGTGACCAATATGGCCCCAGCAATTCTTTCTTTTCTTGAAAATCCTAGCTGAGGGAGAGCCTTACAAATGTCAACTTGGCACTGGAGAAAAAAGCCGAATATGGTCAAATGCAGTAACATTTTTCAGGGTGTCATCAAAATGTCAGATTATTCCTCATACAAAAAGCAAAAAGGATCACAAATGCACATCCAGTGTACTATGCAAACTGGAGCTGTAAATGCAGTAATGGTTTTACACAGGTTTTTCTTAATGAGGACTGTCTGAAGCTTTAATGAGACTGTTGCTGATTTACTATAAGTTGGCAGAGGTTGACCTGTTGTAAAATAAGACTTACCTACAGCAGGAAAAAATTTAAGAAATAATGCTGTCCAACCTTTTAAAGGTAGGATCATCAGTCCTATGTCATTCTCAACAGGGATGGGAATGTTTCCATAAGGATGTCCCGAAGGGATTATTTAGATAAAGCCTTAGTTCACAGTGCAGCTCTTACTCATAGGTAGGATAGATCCCACAGGTTTACTTGAGAATTGTTCACATGAATGCTATCTGAAACTAGTAATATTATGAATAATTATAATACTTGAACAAGAAGTTGTTGAATATTTTCTTCTATAAATACATTACACTACCATTTAAAAGTATTTTATCTTCATTATACAATTTGAGGAACCCACTAATGCATTATATATATATTTACTGAACATCCTGGAATTCATAGTCGTCATAATCCTTGGAGAGGAGATTTTGAACTTGATGTGAGAAAGACAATTGATTTAAATACAGTTTCATTTTCTGACTAGTTTATAGTTTTCCTCTTAAAATCTCTTGTGTTTTCCCCAGAGGAGAGTTGTAGAAAGGTAAAGGTATAGATATAGGCTTAGATATAGGTATACCTAGGTAAAGGTATAGATATAGGCTTAGATATAGGCTACCTTCTGAGGAAGGTAGATATCCAGAAGTATCTGCTTTTTTTTTCCCCAGAGTGTCATCTACCCAATCAGATGGTTTCCCTTTATTATCATATTTCATGTATTTGGAATCTATATATAAATACAGAGTTTAATGGTAATTCAACAGCAAATACAATGGAATGCAAATGCTTAAGTGCAGCGTTGCATTCTTAATTTTCCACTCAAGTAATTTAGAAACCATTAGTTTAAGTGAAAATCTAAGATAAAGCACATCCATGTGGTTACAATGGCTCCTCTGAAGACTGCACTTGTAATTGTCTGAGAAAGATAAATTCCTAATTGCATTTCATTATGTTCTGTTACAGCTGGTGTAAGTGTATTCTGTAGATACCTGTCTGCCAGATGGGTTTAGGTTGTGCAAAGGCTATATTTTCACTTAAGAACAATGTTCTCTGTGACTTGATTTGTTAATCATCTTTTACAAATGCTCAAAGTGCAGCTGACCATTACAGTCAGATTCTAATTCAAAATGAAGCAATGTAATTTTAAAGCTAGCAGAAAAATGAAAACCTGTCAGATTATGTTGGAAATGGATGCAAGCCTTTGAGAAGGGCAGGCTCTGGCAGCTGGATAAAGACAGAGATGAGGAGATGTGGTAGGAACTGTCACATGCTAATAAGTCATCATGACTCCGGATGGATCTATAGTTTATTTCATACTGGAAGAATAGCTTTATACTGGCCATGAGTGGATTGTAAAAGGGTTTAAGTGATTATCTTGACCCAGATTTGAATAAAAACCACCACAAATTATGACTCTTGAATATACTGATTGACCAATGCTGACTGGAAATAAGTTAGCATTTAGGAGCATTTTCCTCCTGAACTCTTCGCTTTCAGTATTCAGCCCAGAACATGTTCAGGAATAGTAAGCCATGTATATTTTTCATTAACCTAACGTCTGAGCAAAACATGTACAGCATTGAAGCAAGGCAATTAGTATCCCATGGTTCTTTGAATTGTTTATTGCTAATTTCTAGTTGCCTTGCTGGAACATTTTAGATGCAAAATGAAAGTTTTTGGATCCTAGGGCTGATCTATATTCTTTCATTTTTCTTTATTTAAACAAGCAGAGGACTTGAGCTGCTTAAAGGAATTTCAAGTCTTTGCTATGTTTCTTGCTCTAGAATATTGACACTCATCATTTTTCTACTGGTGATTTTCTTTCTGAATGACTTCTCTGGGAAGTGTTTCAAGTGTCAGGGAGGATGGAGAACTTTATTGTGCTTTACTTGTCATGCTACTATCATAATTGTCTTGTCAGTAAAGTGAGTGCACTTCTAAAATGCCAGGAAAATATGATCTTGAAACAGCATGAATATAGTGCTAATTAGAAATTATATATATATATGCACACACACAGAAGTGGGGGAAAAGTTTTGTTTCAGTTCATATGTTGCTTATAAGGTGGTAAATGTCTTATCTGGACGAGCTCATCCTTAGCAGCCTAAAGTATGAAATCTAGGTAAAATCTTTCCATATTTAAAAAACTTGTATTATCCTTTTCCTATGAGGCTAATCTGACTGTGAAGGTAATACTCCCTTGTTAATTTGTTAGAATGTCAACTAACAGTTGGATGGAAAATTGCTGGAGTTATGGCTGTTCTGGAGATGCAGTACAAAGTGATGGCTTGAGACGTATACTATAGTCATGAAAATTACAAATGTAGGCTTGATAATTTTGGTACGGGAGCAGTAGAAATAAGGGATCTGACTTAATGCAGTCCTATACAGCACACTGTATCTATCTGAGAATAACATAATTGTGTGGGAGTAACTGCTGAGTCACTAAGAGTTGCTAATATGCAGTTTAACACTGGTTGTCTTTATTTTCATCTGCTTGTCATTTGGATACACTTTTCTGTACTTCTCTATAGGGGTGTATGAATAAGTCAAGGGAACTGATTCTGGGATTTCTTACTTTGAAGAGCACTATAAGCCCCCAAATTACACTATTTAACTCCTTTTCATTATAGCTGTAGATGAAGGCCTGATCTAAAACTCATGAATTAAATGGGAAACTTCCTACTGACTTCAATAAGCATTGAATCAGACCCTAAAGGCGGTTAATTAAAATAATTTAAATAATAGTTTTTCTGTGGCTTTCATTATGCAAGAATCTAAACACCTCTAAGAAATCTGGTGGGTTTGGGGGAAGAATCAAGCAAACCAAATTCCCTACTGTGTGTGTGTGCGCACGCATGCAAATATCTGAGTGGCTTTTTAAAATACGAAGTTCTATCCTTGGACTAAACTAGCATTTTTTGTAATAACTTTGTTCCTGAACAACTCTGTAATTCATCTGGGGTTCAAAGACCATGTGTCTTTGTTTTCAAGTAAAGTTAAACATTTTCATTTCATTTCCTATTATTCTGCTGTATAAAAAGCTCAATAAAAATAGATTTGGAGAATAGTAATGTAACTCAGGCGATATCTGATCTGACTATTTATAGGTAATTATTTGTTTTGATATTTGCAGGAGTTATTTTCAAGCAAACTGCTTGGGTGAATATTTCACTACCCTTACATCTGCAGTGGCTGCAATTAACATTAACATTATATGAAAGCTTAATATTTTATATTCTGTCTCTTCTGATGTGCATATTTTCCACATGATTTATTATTGTTAAAGACAAAAAAAGTAACAGATGCTGAGATCATTTAATTGAAGCAGTGTGATTTGATTGTAGACTTGACAGGTCACACGCTCACCTGATAGAAATTGATGGAGTTATAGCAAACTCGGCATAGCTTTGCTGATTTATACCAGTTCCAACCTACAGTTATAAAATTGAGTTTAATTTTGTTTGAAGTGAATTTTTTATGAAATGCCTATCACTGAAGAAAACTGTATTAAATTGCAACCTGCATGGTTTATATCTGTTACTTTGTTCAGTCTTCTATGTAGGTTTTAAATTTCTAGAGAAATCTCAAGTCCACAAAAGTCAGTTGATATCTCTGACCATGTTGAGATTGGAGTCAGTGGTGATCTTAATGTTGCAGACCTAAGCGTGAGGGAATAGACTTGCACTTGCTGTTAATTACTGAGCTGGACTTATTTGCCTTTTCTTGCCTTTGCAGATAATGGCCCAAAGGCACCTACTGGCATTGGGGGGCACCAGTGATAAATGTGACCTGGGGAGTTTTGTCTGCTCTTGACAGCTGCTTGAAAACATCAAGTGAGTCAGTGTCAATGCCTTAGCTGTAAAGCTATAGATAATATTTTTCATTCAGATGGCTAGGATAAACATTTTGAGAGGTGGATTATTAGCTACCTTCAGATTTTTGTGAAAAGTAAGATTGTATTTCAAACTTAGAGATTTTTTTTTCATTGACAGTCAACTGGCTGCCCTCAAGAAGTCAAAGACCAGGTTAGAAATTGTTTGTGATAAATTAGCAGTAAGTGTGCAGAGTATGTAGACCTCATGTCAAATCCATGCTGTTCGTTTATATTTGTCTAAGAGCTTTCCAACTTCTTAGTCTGCAAGATGCTATGTAATCAGTCATAACATTTATGTTTCCACCTATGCTGTTATAGGGGAAAATTGGATCTGTGTTGTTGCTCTCTGGTTGTGGTACAGTAAATTCACTGATGCTGTGAAGAAAGGTTATTAATGCTATATAGTTAATCTAACACAGTAAGAATAAGAGAGTCCATTATGTAACAGCCAATATTTGCAGTTATGGTTTCAGCTTTGCTTACCTAGGATATTAGTTGAAATCAAGATAAAAGAATTCTTTCATATAAAGAAGTAGCTGCTATTTATTTTTTTATAATAGCTACAGCATACTTTTGTGTAGAAAAGTAAGTAAAAGTCTAGAAGATTTTGTCAGTTTCTTTAGGATCTTGAAGTTTTGTGCAGTCTGGTTTTAATTAGCTACAGTACATGAGATACTGACTGGGCTGTGTGCTGCCCATGGAGATGCAAGAAAGTGAGTTTTAACTTCTGCATCCTTGCTGATAAGGCTTAACCTTTATAACTTGTAAGGAACAAAAAAGGTAAGAAACTGGATTTTGGAAGTGCGTTTAAGAATGATAGAGCGCTGCAACCTGCTTGTGGAGGAGTCATTCTGCCCTCCAAACAGTTTCAACTCTAAGAAAAAGTCTTCCTAACTGAAAGTGCAATTTGCTTCTGTCTGAGGGTTGGGTTTTCTAGCTCAACCATATGTGCTCAATATTAGGATGAAGCAGGAACAGAGACAGCCCTAGGCTATGTCTACATTAACAAGCAGTTTGATGTGAGAGGAATGGATCTATATGGGAAAACAGCTGCTGCTGAGGATGCGAAGTCTGCACCAGACACGCCAATGTTTCGCTCTGGACTGGATTCAGTGTCATGAGGTGGAAAAGCCTGTTTGTAGGTGCCTGATATTTAAGTTTTGGTTGAGTTTCATCTGAAAATCTGTGTTTGCATTTAGGTTCTATATAGTGCAAATTGAAGTAGATTGAGTGGAGATGATGAGATTCACTTCTAAAGCGATCAATATCTAAATTGAGGTAGAGGTACCCATAAGTTCCACACAGTGCGATTTAGAAGTGTCTAAAAGGCAGCCTTGCCGATGGCCTAGTGAAACTGCTATGGGCTTGCTTGCTTTTTTTTGCTCTTTGCTTGCTTTTTCTGGCACAAACAGTGCAGCCTCTGTCAGCTTGACCCGCTCTTTCTTCCAGGATCTGACAGTCCTGCAACTCCAAGCTGAAGCCTTCAAAAGCCCTCACAAATGTACAGCCTATTGGTGCACTATGGACACCCATCTGCTATAGCCTATACACATCATCTTCTGGAGTGACTCTGTCCTGGCATTGCACCCACACTTCAGTGTATTAAGGAGTAAAAATAATTGAAAGAAATGAACTAGTTCTTTTTTGCCCTGCAACCTTTATATAAGTGCTTGCTTTAACAGAAAGCTCTTGAACTGCACAGAAAATAAGCATGCCTGTTTATTTTAAGTAACCTTTTTTACTTCCATTTTCCCACCCACATGTATTTACTGTCATACCTTAGTTGGTTGCATCATCTTTAGGTTACAGAGCTCCTGGGAACAAGGACCTGTTTTCTCTCTGTGTGCGCTAAGCTTTCTGCATTGCTATGACACTATAAAATAACAGAGAAGAGAAATAGAACTGACTTAGATTCATGATGACTTTCAGGAGTACAATGAATTAATTGAGAGGAAAGAGCAAATCAAGTGTAAAAATAACTTCTTGAGTGTTCTTGCACTTTAAACATGTTTTTTTCCTACCCTCAAGGCTTTTTTACAATACCTTATTAACTATTATGAGAAGGTCTATTTGAATGGCATTAAGGACTTTAAACTATCAGGAAGTCCAGAAATTTACTGTGGAGTATAAAGCATCTTCTATAATCTATTGAGATATCATATTTTCAGAAATTAGTGTTCTCTAGTTAAATAGCACCACATTTAGAAAGATTTACCCTACAACAGGCATTGAGTCAATTAATGCTCTATACAATTCTTCTGAAATTCATGCTCAAATAGATGTTGTTCTATGGACTGCTCAGCAGCAAATTGTGCACATGTATTACCATGATGAAACAAGGCCCTCTAATATGTTTGAATCTAATTCACCACAAAGCATTTGCTAAGCTGGATATTCCAACCATTTTGCATTTCTTCTAATGATCTGAACCAGTGAGTGCAGACTGAGCCAGCAGTTGTGCTGCTGCTGGGCTCCCGATCCCAGAGCTCTTGCTCTGGGCAGTATAGTTCAGGTGCTGTGAATTCCTCTGCTTATAGATGAAGGTGAAAAGGCTGTCTTGGAACATCATGGCTGTCTCTTGCCTACAACATTTGGAAGCATAATAAGGACATCATTAATTTAATCTCAGCCCCAATTCCCAGGCCTCTGGGGAAGAATAATCGTATTGAGTAATCAATAAAGATGATTATCCCTCCAAGTTTTGCTAACCTGTGTAAATGTAAGATTGTATCAATATTCTTAGAAGAGAAATAATGTAAATTATTGCTTGCTTGTTAATGGTTTTCATTTCATGCCAGGCAAAAAAAAAAAAAAACCTTTGAATTTGCTTCTGTTCTAGTGATGCAACTCCTTTTATTCCACCATCTACTTCAGAACTGCTCAAATGAAAATCTGCTCACTTGAAACAATATTTATCCTGATCTGAATACTTCCAAATGCATAAATTATGTGATATGGGAGTTTGTATCGGCTTAGTCGATCTAGTATTTGCATACTAAATTGCTGCTAGTTATCTTGACAGCTTCCAAGCATGTTATTGCCAGGTGCTGGAAATCAAAAGGTGCTTGTGTAGAGCTTTCTGCCTGGCTGCGAGAACAAGAAGCTCCATAGGCACAAAGTCACTCCAAAGGGAAGTGTCAGTACTGCCTCACAGAATCTTATCCAAATCTATTTATAATGGCACTAAGGAAAGATTATTGCAGCAGCAAAGATACTGTGGTATCACTTAACCTGTTGTTGAATGGTATCAGTGTCGCCCAGTGGCAGTCAGGCATAACAGGAATTCTTTTTTTTTCTGTTTTCTGTAGAAATGAAATGAGAAGGAAGGTTGGCCCAGCGTGACAAAATGAAAGAAAAGTGAGAAGAGTGATTGAAGTCATTGCTTTTCTGTTCCAACGGTATTTTTAGTCTTAGATCTCTTAGTTTTCGCAGAAGTGTATAGTTAGTTTTTTATGCAAAGCAAATATTTCCTCAGAGACTGAATCACCCTGCAGTGTAGAAAAACATACTCATGATGAAGAGGTTTCTGGCTAGAGCCCAATATAGCTCTCTGCAGTGCTGCTCTAAAGCTTTTTAAAATCAGTTCTCGGCTGTTTGTTCCACATCCTGGCATATATTTTTGTTCCTCTGCACATATAACAGAAGCCTTGGATATGCATGCTCTTCCTTTCTCCTTGCCTCTGAAATATGCATTTAGGAAGAGGCTAATGAAACTGGGAGGAACATGCAGAACCTGTGGGCAAGGAGAAGAGGTCATTATAAGCTATTCCCATCATATGGCTTTTTGAGCTCTGTTCTTTTAGCTTCTTATGCTCTAGTCAGTGCCCTACAGAAGATGCTGGCCATGGTATTTTTGCCTTTGACCAAGCATTGATTAGAGAGTGAGAAAGTGAGGAGAGCAGATGGGGAGAAGCATTGGGGATCACTATGTACCTTTGGGATTTGCTTAGGTTAAATGTGCTCCCTGCTGTCCTGATGATGATGGCCTTTCCATCCACTCTTTTGCACAAAATAATCCCAAGTTCAGATCTCTGGTGTGGCTGTCTTAGATTTTTGTGTTTAGCAATGAACAAATTATTGTACTCCTTTATATTGAGTGACAATATTTTCATCACAGAATGATTGAGGTTGGAAGGCACCTCTGCAGATGATCTTGTCCAAACTCCCTGCTCAGGCAGGGTCACCTAGAGTAGGTTATTCTGGGTTGTGTCCAAACAGCTTTTGAATCCTTCCAAGGAAGGAAGGAGACTCCTCAACTAATCTGGGCAACCTGTTCAGTGTTCTCTGCTTCAAAAGTATTTCCTCATTCAGAACGAATTCTATAGCCTCTGTCCTGTACTTATTTGACTGAAGTCCTTCTGTTTTTCTTCTAAATCTAAAGGGCTATGCCATAGATTAAGTAGAATATTGTTTATCAACTTCCATGCCCAGCTGGTGCTCAGGAAAATGTGTCCCTACATTCAAATGCTTAAATTTACAAATACACTTTACAGTGGTATTCCAAAGGGCACATTTGTGGTAAATGACCATAAAATTAAGTCTCTGCTAAGTTTGAGAGCTCTTGCTGTCACTGAAGTCTGTGTTGAGTTCATGGATAGCCTTGATTTTGTGAATGGGATCTATTTGTGTAGCAATAAACTCCAGCTGAAAACAAATAGTCTTTAAAACAGTAGGGAAATAAGGGCTTGGGTTATTATTTAAGGAAATTACACTTTTATCTGTAAAGCAAAAGGACAAATTGGTTTGGAGTAGTGCCATAAGCTCCGAGGGTAAACAACCCAGGAAATATATAAGTAAAACAAGCACTCCTCTACAGTTCTGTATTTTTTAAAAAATAACTGTTGAGGTAGCTCCTACATTAATGCCACATTAATTCAAATTCTGACGCCAAGTCTACTCATTGCTATAACTCTTCTACTGTGCGCTGCCTTGAAAGCCAAGCGTGGGGCGTTTGTGTGCTTTCTGCTGGTCTCTCCGTGTAGAGACATACATGGAGTTTTGCAGCAATCCAGGTTTTGCGGTCTTAGCCTTCCTGAATGTGAGCTCCAGTCCTTGAATCCAATGCAGATTAAAGAACTGGTCTGGAAGAATTCAGCAGGCGGGATAACCTGGCTTCTGGAATCCTAGCAGAAACACTAGCCCACATAAAGGCAGCTGCTGCTGCCTACACAATAATAAGGCGTTTTGGTCAACAGCTAAGAGCCCTCAGCTTGCTGCTTTAGACTTTTCAGATGACAGCAGTGATGCTCTCTTAGTAGCTTTCATTATTCCAAGTCCTGTCTGCAATTTGTCACATACCTGTCTTGTAATGGGGATGACCTGCTGTCCCAAAAGCGAGACCAAGTCATTCAACATCCTTTATACTGATGCTCTGCTGCACTTGGCAAAACTTGTTATCAAGGCAGACTCTGTGGCCTCGGCTTTCCAAATGCCTTCAAGACTGTAGGCTTGATGAGAGAGAGTGCAAAATGGCTGTGTATGTTGTCTGTAAGGAAACTGGATTACTGCAAGTGTATTTTGACCTGAAAAAAATGCCCAGAATAGATTTTATTACTGTCTTTAAAAGTTCACATATTTTGTTTTGCCTTTAAATTCTGAACAACACAAGCAAATGGCATTGTTGTGCATGCTGCTCTGCTGAGCAGCAGAGCTCTGAACTGAATTTGAAGCATCTGAATTGAGGCATTAGGAACTTTTCCTCCTTAGGTGTATGTGGGACAGAGATAGCTGAATTCCTGCCTTCAGAAGGGAAATGCAAAACAACAGATCTTTACTGATTTATATTTCCATTCCATACCTTTCTCCTTTCCTCCTTTATATCCTATTTTCCTTAGCCTGCAGAGGGTGATGGAAAGTGGATGAAAACAATAAGTAGCATAACTTCAGAGACTTGCTGGGATTTTGGATTATCCAATATTGCTGGCAATATTAAATATTGTATCTAATTATATCCAATATTGCTGGCAATATTGGATAATGCTGTACCTCTTTAAATAAATGACAGGATTGGGGCTGAGCAAGTTTTCCTAAGATCTTGTCTAATTTTAGATTACTGTATTCTTTCTATAAAATACATAGTAGCATCAACTATTGTTACTCTACTGTATTTTTGGAATTCTGTTTAAATCACAACTTTCATTCAAGTCTCTTCTGCCAGAAAAATCCATCAAAAAATGTTGAAGTAAAGTTTCACCTCCCCCAGAATCTCCAGTTTAGAGATGCACTTATGCTTTAAAAGAGGGAATAGTAGGCAATAACAGATATTTAATGTTAGAAGAATCATTGCTCTGTCAGTTCAAATGGCTGGATTTAATTACTACTCTCTGCTTTTTGGTTAAAATAAACTGATATCTTTTTCTAATATGAAATTCATCTTGTTGATAAGCCATCTCATTTTTTTCTCCATTTGCTTAATTTTACTGCCCTTAAATTTATTCTTATAGACAGTAGGGACTATAAAATATTTAATGCATGAATGAGAGTTCTGGCTGTTTATAGAATATTTATTAGGTGATGTTAGAAGTTATTCTCTGTTAGCGTGGCCTGTCTTCAATCTTAATCAGAAAAAGAAGTTCCCTTCTAAAGGGAAGAATATGCAAAAGCAGAAACCTGCTTTTGTATGCGTTCAGAAATATGTGTATGACAGGTTAAACCCACTATTGTGCAAAGGTGAAATCACTGAGCGAAATCCCAGAGCTAGGAGTTTAGGACCTTCTACCTGGGATGGATATGTCCATGTCAATGTGAACATGAATATTTCCATGTTTTTTTCTTTTAATTCCCATGGTATCCTATCGGTAGAGATTTTAGAGAAATAGAGATTTTTTTCTTCTCCTAGGGCGTTTTCTTGGAGCAACTTTCCAGATGTTATATGGTAGGACAGTTCACTACATGAATTGAAGGGGAAAGTTTAAAAAGTGTTTACTCCAAACCATCTGCTAGTTCCACTGCAAAGAACAGTTTGAGGATTCGTTGGGTCTGCAAGATGATTTACTCCAGAATGTATAGTTTCATAACTAATATGGAGACTAGGAGTCTGTGCCTTTGATAACAAGGAAATACCAAATATCTAAATTATCCTGGGGTAGCATATGAAATGGCTGAAAGAGTATAGAACTTTTTAGTTCTTACTTGAATTTATTTTTAAGGATATGAGAGCCCATAAATCTTTTGGCTTTGGTTGTGAAAACTGAGATTTTTTTTTAAACTACCCACAAAATACAATAAAGAGTTGGAAAACAGTAATAACTGACTACTGCAAACCACCCTATTGCCAAAGGGTAGACGAGATAACATAGGTTATCTACTGTAGGGGCTTTCTGGATAGGAGTTACGTTCTTGGCAAGTTAATCTGGTATGTCAAATACTCAGCATTTTGGCTGTCACGTTGCACTGCTTGCTGCAGCTGTGCTATAAACACTGGCTGTGCTTCCTCGTGGTATTGAGCTGTGCCAGGATTACGAGCACGGACATATCTCATATAAATGGAGAGAAGTCTGTGTGTTTACTCTGCATGTTTAGAAAAAATCGTTGATTATCCTGAAGTATTTGCAGCAGTTATTCTATGCCCTGGATTTTTTCTTCATTTAAAGTGTAGAAAAAGCAAAATAGGTTTTTTTGGCAGAGGTGTCCTCATTTCTTTGTGCTGTCTAGCAGCTGTTTCTGTCTCCACTATTACAGGAATATATTTTATATGCATTGCTGTTAGTTTGGCCTCTCTTCTGTCATGTTTTATTTGGGGTCTATAATTTTTAATTAATGGGGTAATTTGCCTCAAGCTTGCAATGATCTCTATGCTAAAGTTCTTTATGAAACCTTTTCCTTAAAGACTACCATAAATGTTGTGATCTCTACCACAATTAGAGGGGGGAATCTTTTGGCAAGTATATGTAAATTTTAATCTTAGAGAGGATGAAGATTAGAGTGTGCTTTATCAACCTACTTCCTGCCAGAAAACAACGTTTTGATTTATGGCATTATTGTCTTGAGCCATTGTTCCAGATTATTGTAGCTTTTCATTTGCAAAACTTGTCTCTTCTAGTGATGTATGTAATATTTCTGAGATTTCATTTCATGTGAATTTCTGAGGTCCCCTCCATAAATTCCAATACTGAACAGCTGCAGGGAGAAGGAGTTTTCCTCAGCTGGGGAAGGACATGGACCTGGAAACACTGGGTTGACACAAGTCCCATTGGACTTGGAAGCGGTTTCAGAGCAGCGTGTGTCTGAACATAACAGAGCTCTTGTCACCTTGCATCAATGAAAATGACTCTGAGGCACTTCAGGATGGGGTGTGTTGATGCCAGTGAAAAGCAAGGCAGCTTGAAAAATCCACCCAAGTCTGTCATTAACTCAAAACGTGTTAAAGGGATGTTGGTGGCAAAGAGAAATTTCCAAGTGGTGTCAGTTCCTCCAGGCTTTTGGCACCAGTTCGTATCAGTAGTAGAGAAAATTTACACACTGATCCTAAAGTAGTCTGCCAAGCTGTCTTTGATAGGTGACAGCTGGAAGAAATTTCTCAAATAAGCACTACTGAGGTAGTTTATTTTTTTAAAAAAAAAGGTAGGGAAATGTAGAAGGGCCCTGGGAAGAGATGGCCAGAGGGGTAGGAGTGTGTCAGGAAAAAAAAAACCTGTTGAGGAAAATTAAATGCACTTTGATTGACTCTAAATGACAACTGTGTGGGTTTCAGACATGTTGGCTGTCATAAGCTATTTTTCTACAAGGCACATTTTGCTCTGTATTGGCTATGAAGACCTTATCCTCTTCATTGTGAAGCTAGTCTTTCCTATTCTTACTATAATGCAACTAATGACTAAGAAATATAGGTTCTGTTTAGCAAGCTTTACATAAACATTAATTCTGATTTTTAATTTTTATTCTAATTATGCTTTTCTATAATGAGCTTCATGTGGCTGCAAAATGCTTTTGTAAGTTTTAATAACTACTGCTAGATAAATTAGTGTGGCCTTGACACCCAAAGGATTTCTAGGTCTTAGTGTGCTGGTACTATGTATGTGTTGCCTGTTACATGCTGCAGATTAGGCAAGCCTGATACAGGATTGAAGCCATTGCTCTTGCTTCAATCCAAGTGCTCCTTGGAGAGTGTATGCATTACCTCCAAAACTTGTCAGGAATTATCAATACAGGTAGTCAGTGCTCCTTGGCATTGCTGACAGCCCAAATGCATCGAATGGTTCTTAATCCAAGCAGTCTACACAATCCCACTCATATCACACATAACTACACTGATAGGATTCCTATTTTACTCTCATGGATGAAAAGAAGATGAACTTGCTCTACTCTTGAATATTTCATCTTTTTCCAGTAGTTGTCTACAAAATATGAGTTGTTAGTTTTGTTGGAAGTTTTCCCTGTCAAGCTATGTCATGATCTTGTGAAAATTTGGACTGAATTTCAAAGGACGTGGTGTTTTTGTGCACCTAAATGTGGAAATTTTAAACTTTACTCTTAAACTTTACTCTAGTTTCCAGTCTGAAAAAGGAAAGTCGTTGACCTTAGAAACATATTCTAATCAATTAGTAAACCTGTATTTGATGCATTTTTTTAAACTAATCCTTCTGCGATCCTATGAAGCAGTGTAAATGTCACTTCTGTTTAGAATGTAGAGACAATTACTGTGTTAGAAAATCATAAATTCATAGGCAAATATAATTCCATTGACATTTTAACATACCAAATTGTGAATCTACTTTTTTTAAATCCATCAGAAATTTTAATATTCTTGTAAACATTGAAGATGGCCTGCATCTCTCTCATTTGGAGCTTGTTTGTTTATCTGTTTAAGACTGGAGATTTTGTTTGTTTCTTTGCATTACCATAGCTGGAAATTTTGAGAATAGTCTGACTTTATGCAGAATAATAAGTGGAAGAGTCTATTTCACTATTGGAAACAGTGTAAGATTAGCTTGTGGCCAGAAAATTTGTATTGACGTACAAAATCAAAATCCATGCACTGTACTGCACAGATTTTTGTTACTGGCTAATGTTTTTGCTCTGTCTCTTGGGTAACACTAGAGACCAATTGTAGGCAAATGAGGTTTTATTCTGGATTTGGTCCTTGTCTGACTTTTTGGTTGCAAGCACCCAAGATATAATCTTAATTCATAAAAGGATAGATTAATCTATTTTTTTTCTAGTCATTCTCATTTGGAATACTATAAAATTTGCAATAAAGGTGCAAGCTTCCATTCTAGAATTGCAAGCAATAAGTTTGTGTAAGGAGAAAACCTGTCATCCTGGTGAGAAACCATGATACATTCTTCTCTAATTCAGAAGTCCAAGTCTGGTCTTTGTCAGTGAAATATGTACAGCCAATTTAACATGTATCAAAGAATATGTTATAGAAGCAGCTTCACGAATGGAATAATTACCTGCCTGCTCAATAGGACTAAATAAGTACATTAATTTTAATTATATTCTTGTTCTTATTGTCGATGTTCAGAGAGACTAAAATACACTGATGTAATTTAGTGTGGAAGCACTTAGTTGCATTTTCAGATTTTAACAGGTGAATAAGAATTTATAGTGCATTCAGTCTATCACTTTTAATAGCATGTTCATTAAGAAATCTAAAATCTTAAACAAGAAACTAAAGTGCAATAAGGATACTGTGATTAAGGTATTTATTATTGAACACAAAATGTATATTTGATGAAAAATGAATAATAGGTAGTACATGTAAGTTTTGTTAACACTTAAATCCTGATATCAGTATAACAGCCAATGTGTTGCATAAAAATTCATTTTTCAAGAAGTCTAGAGAAATTCTGCCAAGTTATATGTTTCAGAATACTTTCTGTTTAGCAAGAAGGAAGAGGTTTGGGTGAGTTAATTTGACCATCTCATACAGAATGCATCATATATTCAATTACTCAGCAAAGTGTCACAGAGGACCTGAAAAACAGAAAAGTAAAGTGTGTGTGTGTGTGTGTGGCCCTGACACAAGAAAAATCCCCTCTATAGTTGAACTGTGCTCTAGAGAGAAAAGAAAACGCTGCTGGTACACTATATAGCAAGCTCATGCTATTTCACAATTTGGGGTACAAAGGATGACTAATTGGAAAGTCAGTTGGAACAGATGCACTGCTAAATGGATCTTTATGCTGCAGGTTTTGTGGAAGGTGCTTAGCACATTTTCTGTGTTGAGACTGACCTTATTTATTACAGTGGGTATTCTCTACATGTACAAGGTAAGTTTTCTAAATGAGCTAAGTTCCCTGTCTTAGCTGCTTATAACTACTAAATTGCACTGTTTTTCCCCGTATGTGATCATACATAAGTAGAAATTAATGGATTAACACTGATATCTGAAATATTTTTCACCATCTCATTCAAGAGGAGGCAAAATTTTGAGGAATTTGGAGAATGACACAAATCTTATTTCTTCAGAGACCTGAAAATATTCAGTGTGTTTTTCTTTTGGATTGCAACAACACATTTTGTAATCTAGCTTTTGCAAAGCCTGTGCCTACTAAACCTATAAGGTTCTGATTAAGTAGTTCTGTTTGTATATTGTAAATCGTTAAAAGATTTGAAAGTTTAGCTCTGTAAGACTTTGCCAAGGGCTGAGATTACGAGAAGAGATTGAGTACTTTGACTGGTAGCATCTGATCCTTATGCAAGAATTTAGAGTACTTTGACTGGTAGCATCTGATCCTTATGCAAGAATTTATCCATCTCTTCTAGTAATTCTGAGAAAAACATGCAAGAGGAAAAATTACCAAATGAAATTTTAAGGAAGAATGATATTAAATTAGACATGTGTACAGGCAAGCATAAAAATCCAAGATTCTTATTAGATTATGACATCTCATAGAATCTCCAAGTACATAAATTCCTGGGTGATAAGAATCATACCAAAAGATGTAAATTTTTACATTATGGGCAAATTTATTTCATTTTTTTTAAACAAGCATGTGGATTTCAGTTCAGTTCTTTTTTTTTCCCATGGCAGACAGACAATGCAAGAAAACTCACTTTTTTACATCAATTCTACCCACATATATTTTGTTGGCAATTTCCAACATGCAGATTTTAAAGAAAATTGCTCCCCAAGGGAGAGGGAGAAAAGATGAGAGGACAACCCAGTACAATATAAATAAGCTGTCAAGATATTTATGAAAGGAAATGTTGCTGCCACAGAAATAAATGTCCTCCTTGATGAGTTTTTATATTGTGCATGACATTATTTGCAGAGGCAGCGGTGACAGTGAGTAAATGAAGGGAAATAGAGCATTGAAACTTGGAGCAATGTGAATGTGCCTGAGGGAGAAACTGAGGGGAGACACACTGAGAACATGATGTTGTGGAGCAGGACACCAGGAAGGGCTGATGGATGCAGCTCTGGGTGCAGACGCAGAGGTAGAAATTGTTTAAAACCTGCAGTATGATGGTCTTGTATGTTTAAACCACCCAGGCATGGATTTTTTTATTAACACTTGCATTTTCTAGTAGTGCAGCTTTCCCTTTTGAAATATATTAAGAGTCAATTCTTTGTGAAATAACTTGAGCTGGTATTTAATGCACTTCTTTTTTTCTTTTGTTTTGAGCAGCTCAGCTCAATAACACTAGTGGCTTATTAAGGAAAGACCACTGATGCTCCAAATAAAACCTGCCTAAAAAACGTTCCCCTTCTACTGTTTGAATAATGTAACGAGAAGTTACTCTTTCTAACTGCTGAAATGACCTGAGCACTTGTCCTCTCCCCACCCTATATTCAAAAGACATTCTGCCCATTCACAGCTGGGAGAAAATCAGTAAAATGAAGCGACTTATGAATATTCACAAAATACCCGTGGTGAGGTCTTTATATACCTATCCTGGCACCTGTTGCCCAAACCTACTGGCCTTCAAAGAACACAGTAAAATATATCTATACAAATGCAACTCTCTTATGAAGGAATTTCTTAAGTAATGCTGGGGAAGGAGTTGTTATACTTCAGGTATTATTGGTTTCAGCTTCAAATCTTAAGCAGATGCCTCTTGTTTATTCTTAATATTAAATCTACTTCTGTAACGTCTTCAAGAAGATCAAGTTGCCAGAGCACGACCTTCTCTTGGGTAGTGCTATTTCCTTTAAAAAAGATCACATTAGAATGTAGTATTACCTTCAATGGATATACACTTCAATTCTCACATTTGACATATTTCTCTCATATTCATCTGTCAGTTATAAGCTGGTCAAATCTACTTCTGTAACGTCTTCAAGAAGATCAAGTTGCCAGAGCACGACCTTCTCTTGGGTAGTGCTATTTCCTTAAAAAAAAAATCACATTAGAATGTAGTATTACCTTCAATGGATATACACTTCAATTCTCACATTTGACATATTTCTCTCATATTCACCTGTCAGCTATAAGCTGGTCAAAAGAAGCTGCAGTCTTTCATATTTTCCATAGTGCTTTCAGATAAATAGAATGGAAAATTGCATATAAAAATAATAGATTTTAAAAAGAAACTAATCTTGGTATAGTGAAAGGTTTTTTCTACTAAAGATGTGATATGATGCTAAAATGGATTAAGAGGTTCTAAATAAATGCCTAAAAAATGCCAAAGTGGGGGGAAAATGCCAATTTTATAATATCTTGCAGCTTTCTCCTCTTTTCCTTTTAGTACGCTTTGAGAACCAATATAATCTGTTCTTGCAGGCTGCAGAGTAATTTACCCTTTGTCAGTTAAGGTCATAGCAGAAATCTACTTTGTTTAACAGCTCATAAATCTAATTTTTCCCCAAGTTGTTGTGTTTTCCATGTAAACACTAGCTGATAAGCAGAAAGAAGTAACAAATAAAAATAAAACAGCCCTCACCCACGCCTGCTGCATGCAGCTATTCTAAACTAAAGCAAGGTCTCCAGTGTGCAAAGTGCATCTTGTGGGAATCCGGCCCACCCATCCTTAAATGCCAGGCTTACCTATATATATATATGTGCATATATATATGTGTGCATATATATTTATATTCGGAAGATAGTATTTTATGCCAAAAGCTTTAGTTTGCAGTTGTGTTCTGTTCAATATAACATTCGACACTACTTCTGGAAAACTGGAACATACTGATTTAAATAATTTTTCTACTAGTTTGTCCTTTTTGGGTAGTGTTTATTGTCAATGCCTAACTATGTCATCTATTTCATTTACATTTAAAAAAATTATTATGCATAGTTAACTGGTAAAACCTGAGTATTTGAATGGATTAAAAACAATAATGACAAATTAGTTTTTAAATCATGGGAAATTTGAGCTTCCAATGCTATCAATTCCACATGTGTAGTTTATTATATTCTGGGAGACAAATGCATTTAACATGCTGACAAGTTCAATTTCCTCACAGCTTTATTACACAAATTACTTATTACAAGGCAAAGAATGTCAAATGGCAGCTCCTCTGAACTATGAGCATGCCTTTAGAACAAAGCCACAAGGACTTTGTAGAAGAAGCTAGTGGCTTGGTTTTGATGCTGCCACCAGCAATGGTACTGCTTATTTTTTCCCATCTCAAATTTGTCTCACTTCAGTTATTTGGTGCAATCGCTTTTTCCCCAGCTGCTTATTTAGAATATTTTGTGACAGTTGTTTCCTAAAATATCTAAGCTGGTTTTGGATTTTTCTTTGCCCATTGCTACCTTTCAGAAATTTGCCTTAATAACTATCCATCAAATATAACAAGCACAATTCACTAAGGCGTGCCACAGATGCATGAAATATCTCTAGTGCCACATACAGCTGACGTGGCTAGCTAGCTTGTCTGGTGACTCAGCCAAAGTTGAGAAATACCAAATATCTTTTGAGAAGAAATATCTCAGTCTGGCTAATGCAGGTAGTGTATTAGTTCTGGAATGGCTATTTCCAGAGCTGATAGAGTTCATCCAGTTGCTATAAAGTGATTTTCAGCTTTAGTGAGAAGTTAGACTGATTTTGAGGGCTGGACTAGGTTGTGATTCATTTTGCTATGAGTGAATTGGATAGTAGGCATCTTTGGCCAGCACTCAGTCTGTTCAAACTGGGAGACTAGAAAATGTATTGCCATTTGCAGAAGTTTTTAGACTTAACTCCTGTCCTGTATTTTCATTATTCTAACTTTGAGTGAGACACACCTATTTCAAATTTGTGGAAAAACAGAACTGAGCATGCACAAATTTGGAGGGAGTCCTAAATTTATATTTTAAATCTTCTGTTTTTTTTCACCTCGTCTGTGCTGCTTTGATTAGCTATAGCCTTACTACCTAAAGAGTATGAAACTTATTTAACGATGCTTCAGTTAAAATGGAAGCAATGTTTTAACCAGGATTTATTGAGTTCTATGCAAAGTTGTCTGCGGACAAGCTATTCTTCCCCTGCTACTGCCAAACAGAATCTGATTTAGGAAGCTGTAGAAATGAAGATTGATGACAAGTGAACAGAAAAGGGTTTGTTGCTTAAACTCAAAGCCAGGAGGGAAAAAGAAATATCAATACTAGTCAGTGTACATTCAAGGGAGTGACCGATAAAGGACATTTATTAGAGCTATAATGACTGGAGCATCTGGGGATTTGATACAAGTTTTTCCCACATATGACATGCTAGTGAAGCCAGCTGAGACAACCAAAATGGGCCCCTCCTGCACAGAACATCTGTGACAAAACTGGATTTGGACATCCTGAAATTTTAGTATGGAGATTGTCTCCTGTGAGTGGTTGCCTTCTAGTGGGGTAGCAAGTGCTGTGTCTCTTGCAATGGGAAATATGAGAACCATATCTGATTAAAAACAGAAACAAGTATGTTGTAGTAAAAAGTGCTACTACTGTAGTCCTTCACATCTACATCATTCTGAAATTTTAAAGTACCTGTTGTAGTAAAAATACTGATATCTTGGAAGGAAAAGATCCTATTAGTGTGGCTACTGTATCCAGTAGCCACAGATATAGATAGAAAAACATCATAAGCCAAATAAGCTGGACTTGCTTCTGAAATGCTATTAGCACATTTAGAGAATCTGTCCAGACATGCCAAATAGCACCCGTACACAGATGTTCACGTGCAGGCTCATACACTGCTGCTGATTATTTCACTACACAGGTTGTCCCTTTGATGCTCCCATTGAAGTGGATTGCTTTGCATCACTTGGGAGTCTTGGGATTGATGCAGACAAGCAGCACTTTCTTCAGAGTGCCAAGAAAACCCGGCCCTTGTGAGGCCAACTGTCTTTTTTTTTAAAAAAAAAGGAAATCTTGTTTTTAGAAAAATATTTCAGTTCAATTTTCCTTTTTCTTACCTTAAATCTTAAGTTGTGCATTATCTGAACCAGAATTCTTCACTCCTAGAATTGCTGGCCTTTGAATGATGTGCTAAAGAAAAACAAATATCTATTGCACAACCCCTCCTACCATGTAAGAATTAATTCTTAGGCACGTCAAATTCAGCAAAGTAATGCCTCTGTTCTGCCTGTATTGTCTATCATAGAGCAAAACAAAATTGGAAGTGATAATTGTCGGACACAGTAACAGTATACGAAGTGTCTTTTTGTTCTTTCCTCACTTTCTGTTAAAATTTAAGTAAATTATGATTCACTGAGCATCTACAACAAAATGCAGAGTTATGGTGTCCATCTCAGGACTGTACATGATGCTACATAAAATTACAGGCTACTGTCAGCAGTAGAGAACAGGGCATTTGTAAAAACATGAGATTTGGCCTCTTCAGAAATTAAACAGCATAAACAAGAGAATGACTTTATTTTTAGCCACCAAAATGTCACGTAAACTTCAAATACTATTCTGATCTAGCGTTGCAGGCATATCTCAGGGAAAATTGTTAATTTAGGCAATATTCTATTATTTTGATATGTTTCTAGGAATGGTTGGTTGCTGAATAGAGATCAGACACTGAATGAAGCTAATTAATTGAAATCTAACCTTTCTACTTAAATCAGTTGGCCTTTCATTAGCAGTAACAGGCCTGTCTTGCAGTCTTTGAAAATGAAAGGGAAATCTGCCTTATTTTTTAGATTTAAGATGTTTAGTCACTTGGTCATTGCCTTTAACTGGATGATTACTGAAATATCCTAATACACTAATTTTTGTTTCCAATTAGAGAAAGTCAGATAATATTTTTCCCAAAACTTTTGTGCATGATTTATAGTATGGATGATCACCTGGCAAGCAGCTTTGAATAGTTTAGAACTGATAGATTAAACTGAATAGATTAGAACTTTGAATAGATTAGAAGTGAATAGATTAGAACTGATAACTAAGTTAATAAAAAAATAGTTTTATGCCATTTTTAAGATTTTTTTGTATTCACCTATGCTAGAATCATTTTTACATGTTATGATGATTTGCTGTGTATTTTAACAGCATCTTCAGATGCCGTGGAACTCTTTGTAAACATGATTAAGGAGATATTAGAAGTCTAAATTACAGAGAATTATCTGTCCTTTGATCCAGACATAGACTCCCCCAAGTAAGTTGCCTTGAGGAATTAGCTTTTGTTGTGCAGATTGCCAGCAGCAGGAGCAGCCACAGAAGCTTAAATACATCTTAATTGCCATGATTATCCTCTCCTGGCTTAGGAAAACTCTGGCTCCCCATTCTGTCTGTTTAATGTGGCAGAGAAATATCTTAAGAGTCCTTTGAAGCATAAAAGGGATGCAGTCGCTGGACTTTGTGTCCTTGCTTTGCATCTTTCCTGACTGACGCTTGAAAGAGGAGGCTACTCAGGGCAGTAAGTTAACATGTTTATTTGCAGCTACAAGGGTGCTCAAATCTCCCTCATCTCCGCCTTGCTATGAGGCGGCAGAAGGCAGCCCCGCTTGAGGTGTTGGCTGTGGCAGATGAGCCGGAGGAGTTTCGGCAGAGCGTGCAACTACTCTGAACTTCCAGCTCTGCTTTGAACACCTATCATCTCATAGAAACGGTTGGGAATTTTAGCGTTGCGGCTTCCTTAAACTGTCGCCGCTAAATTCTCTGGAGGGATTCCTTTTGCTCGCTTAGAGCTTTTGAGAGCTCTTCTAGACACAGCGGTTTTATTGATGATTATTTTCAGACACCTCCTGTCTCATCTCTTGTCTCACTCCCAGCTTTTGGTGTTCAGAGCAGAAGGAAGTGACTGAGCTCTGCACCGCTTTGCCTTTCCGTGGTACAGGTCTACACAAGTCTTGGGGGCTCCGGGGGTCCCTTGGGGGCAGCTCTTCCACCAATGTGGCCAGCAGGCAATGCAGGTGCTGGGCCTTGGAAGGCTCGAGCTGGAGGGGCTGTCTCCTTGTGTGGGCTCAGATGATAAAATCCTGGAAACTGATGAATTTATAAAGGCGGGAAGTGGCCCAGGACTACAGCAAGCTGCAGGAGCCCCTTTGAGCTTGCCTTAGTTTCTAGATCAAGATTTTACCTTTCTTTGTTCTACAACTGTCTCGTGTTCATGTAGCATCTCCTGAGCTGCTCTTTTCTTTATATCAGGTTTCTTATAAAGGTTTCACTTCTGTCTCCTTCACAATTCATACCGAAGACATCCAGTCAGCATAAGCTGTATAAATAGGAAAAATGACATAAGAAATCAATGTGGTAAGATTCATCATGTCTCTTTGCACAGCTACGTACAAACTGCATGATCATGGAACTTTATTTACAACCAGTCAATGCCATGTTTCTGTCATCTGTGCATCCAAGGGAATCTGTTCGTTCTCGTTTTCCCTACTGTCCCCATTCTGGAGTGTAGTAGCCTTGATGTCTCAGACTTCTTTCCTTGGAAAATTGTATGAGGCTTTTGCTGTCAGGCATCTCTCCCTTTTCTTCTTTTTGTTTTGAGCATTTCCTCCTTATCAGGTATTTCAGAAAGGATCTTGAAGTGTTTCCCTGTATGACTGACCTCGCTGAGCAGTGGCAGGCGGAGTGTGCTCTCTGATATACTCTAACGTAATAATCCAGCTGCCCAAGGTGCGTTTAAATTGAAATCTTGGTTCCCATAATAGAATTGCTACTTTAAAATATACATGAACAGGCCAAAGATTCTGCTTGGAATACCACAGAAATACGATACAGAAGAATTGCTTATTGTCTTTTTTTTTTTGTTGCTCCATCGCCCTCCCTTTTCATATTAGGCTGTGATTTATAGGATACAAACAGTGGTGGCTATGCAAGTCTATAGTGACTCATCAGATTCACTAAAGAATTATTTGGCATTTACGGATATCGATGAATCTAGAGATTTCAGGAAAGAATCTCTAGCAAATGACACCAAAGCATAATTGAGAAACTGTCTAAGAAGACAAAGAATAAAAAATGCTGACAGTAAACCTTGGCACTTTTACTGTTGTTTTTTTCTAATTTGATGAATGATCTATACTTAGTTCTGTAGTTTTTATTTTTTCAAATAATGACAACAATACACAATGTTTTAACAGAAAATCCAAAATCAAAATTGCATCATTTTTGATGGTTAAACCATTCATTTTACAATTTCTACTTGTTGTAAGTGTTGTACATTTTTCAGTGAATTAAAATTTAATGTACTTTGCAGGATGGTTCTATTAACTATCTTGATGATAATGTTTTTGGAGAAGCCTGGGAGTTGTGGACAGTTTTTTTCCTAGCTTTTTTCTATGCTTTCTGTTACTTGTGCATGTGTGAACAGTTCTTCTACATCTTCTAAGTGGGGTAAGAATGAGGTAGTGGAGGGAGGAGACAGTTTCTCTTTCCTTCTGTGAAGGAGCTGAAATGACCATTGAGCCACAGCTTTGTGGGGAAGGTTACATTTTTTTCTTACTTCATTGTAGCTGGGTTTTGTGCCCAGATTAAGGATTTTGTTTTGGAAGACCTTCACCTTTGCTGGCTGCTGATTGTTTTCTAGGTCACTGGAACTAAATTCTAGCATAAGGCTGTTATAATATGAAGGTACCAGCCTTTGGGTGTGCTTCTACTGGCTTTTCTCTTAGTCCTTAGGAAGGTGAATATTAAGTTAGATTTTGTATTGGATTTTAGAAAACTAGTTCAGACAATGTTGCTTTCAGTTATGCTTAATCTGCTGAATTTGGAATGTAATGTGAAGGAGTTTATAGGACTTTATTTATCACAACAAGGAAAGTGTCAAGGTCTCTCAAAGCACTCTTGATCTTTTATTTATTTTGAAATAGTACGTGAAGAGATATGGAAAAGATTGCTGCCTTGCAAAAGTCAGCAAGTGAATGTTCCTATGGCTCCATGGGAGCTGTTGGGGAGTAGTGTTGGACAGTGTGGTAGGAAGCAGGTAATGGAAGGGAGAAAATGATGCTTCTCTGCCTTATTTCAAGAGTGTGGATGAAGAGAAACTTAAATTTGAGGACTTTTTCCAAGCATGAAGTCTGTTCTTCCTTGCTTTCAGCAAAACACACACGGTGTTGGAAAGCTATATAAGTACAGCTGCATTGTTAGATGCTAATTTTGTAGTCACTTATATAAATAAGAGTTTCTGCCCGTCTTTAAGGGAGAAAAATCAGACACTTAATCAGCTAATTGGCAACTTGCTTAATGTTTTGCCTGCTTAACTCCATTATTAGGGAAAAGATCCCTTGCAGTGAGTATTGATGTGTCTAAACAATCAATAAATGAAACATCTAATTTAAAAAAAACCATTTGTGGCATACGGCAATTTAATTATTTGTGGTTAGGAACAGATTGGGATTGATTAGTGCTTGTTGTTACTTAATGCTACTTCCCTCCATTATTACTCAGTTGAGAGAAGAGAGAAAAAAAAATCCCCTGTTTTCCTCTGTCAGTGCAAGAATAGAAGTCTCTTGCAAAAGTATTATTGTTTGATGTATCTCTTACTTTTTTTTCATATAAAGCATTAGATTACCTTTCCATGCTATGCAGGGTTTCTGGTTGATGAGGAAAACTATAATTACTATTATTATCTGTTGAGAAATTATATATAAGAACTGATTCATAAGATGACAAAAATAGTAGTGATAGAGATATGAAGATAGAGATATATGAATATAGATATGTCTGTATCTATATTCAGTCCCACCTGCCCCTTGGTGGGACTGGAGAGACTCAAAATATGTCATTTTGTCACGTCCTTGAAGAAATGCCAAAGAGAAAATCTAGAAAACAGCCAAATGAAAACCCACGTGATAACAACTGAATGAAAAGCTGGGAACACTGCTGAGCTTATGGCATGCATAGGAGATGCCACCCTAATGCAAGAGTCGCTGTAATTATGTCTGCCAAAGGATGCATGTGAAGCTAAGTTAGATACATACAGAAGTTAACTAAGTTATGTATGTAATAACATACAGAAACTGTACGTTTTGTCTGTCTTAAACTGCTTGATGACTGTGCTAATAGCAGGAAGATGCGAAGGGTAGACTTTCCAACGTATCTTTAGAATTCTCAATAACAAACCCAGTTTAAATTGTGGAATATTTTGTTTCTAAAATTGCATACTGCCTTGAATCCAAAACAAATTACTTAGGTTTGGATTTCAAGCTTGGGCTGTTCCAGTAATGTTTATCGTGCTTTATTTGGGCATAGCACTGCATTTAAAAGATACATGCTGTCTTTAATAATTTGTATTTTAATGTTCTTTAAGTACTCAGCACTATAATTTATATGAATACACACATGATTAGTTTTCCTTTTAAGAGGGAAGGAAAACGCATTAGGCTTACTGAGCTCGTTCTCACGTCTGGAGTGATGAAATATTAATCTAATTTTTTCAGTTTTCACAGGCAATAGATGCTCAACACTGTAGGTCAAGTATTAAACACTGCTTTAAGATTCCTGCTGCTTAAATACAAGTGTACTGTATTGTGGTTTTGTTTCACAACCCTGTTATATTGATATTCTTATTACTTAATAGCAGGTTTACCAGGCAGGTTTATTCATAACTTTTTTGGTAGTGAGCAGGGATGAATAAGAAACTTTCAATGCCCATTTTAACAGCTATGCATAAGTAAATGGCTGTAGCAATGCAGTTGTCTGTCTTGCTTAGTGCTGCCTGGAAAGACTTGGGGAAATTGCTATTCAGTGTTTTACTATGAGACTGGTAAAGATTTTACCAATCTTTTCCCATTACCAGCTTCTTGATTTATGCATGCTATAGACCATTCTTATTTTAAATAAGAGTCTCATAGTAAAACACTGAATTTTTGAATTGAAGGGTCTCAAGTAAAACACTTGGGAGAGCCCTATGTTCTGTATTACATCTTAAAAACAACTTTAGTACAGAGCTGGAAAACCAGTATAACCAAAGTGAAGGCCATTTTTGTTTTATTTTCAGTGGTATTTTGGCAGAATGATTACATTTAAGGAGCAAGTGTTAGAGTACGCTTGGTTTGCTCTATAGTACATATTTGGAAGTTCCAAATTTTGGCTACTAAATCTGTAGACCATCAAATTTATGCTAATCGTTAACTTGAATATTTCAGACTTGTTGCTGAAGTACGTTTTTAATAAGAAAAAAAAAGCTACTTTTAAAAGACTAGCTTGTGTTTTTAAAAGGTTTTAAAATATGGTAAGAATTATTCCTTCTGGAGGAAGTTCGTGAGTTGAATCATTTGTTGTTAAAGAGTTGACAATGTTACAGCTACAAGAAGCTAAAAGAACAAGAAAAGAAAAAAACTTGTGAAAAGAATAAGTTTGTAGTACAGCTGGCTCTTATTTTCATGTTCATCCTGGGGCAGGGTATAGTCAAAAGGCTCTTGATTTTATGATACCTCTTTTCTTGAGCATTTACCAGATGGAGCATATATCTATATGCTCACTTTGAGATGTTCCCGTTGTGCACTAAAATCCACACACCTCAAGGGTGAAAATGCAGCAGCTGTTCTTCACCAGCATTGCTGCAGGATCCCTTCAGAGGCACAGGCTTTAAGAAGATACTGTACATCATTCATGCGTGCTCTTCATGCCTTGTCTCTACCAAAGAGGATAGTCCAATTTCAGAATTAGTTGTTTTGAGTGAATGTAGTTTTATAGTTATGGCATAGCTATGTTTTGAATTATGCAAGTGCTTTCTAAAGTACTTAATTGCTTTATGGAAATTTTGATATGACACACTGCAAATAGATGAGTTCTTTTTCACTGAAGTATGGCAGATGTATGAGATGGATGATATAAGTGTGTATTACTAGTTGTGTGCTGAGTGTGCCTAATTTTCCCCATGGCAGATTACTGAGCTGCAATTCTGACCCTTACTGCCCTAGAGGAGTGATTGGCTTGACTATAAAAACAGTCACCTTTATCACATTATTACTTAAACCACCTCCCTTCCCTTCCTGCTCCAGCTCTCATTCAGATGGTTTGTATACTGTGTAGGAGTAACACTTTTGAGCTGAATAAATAGTGCAGAATAGTATTTAATGGAATATTTCACTTAAATCATGGAAAAGGGTTGATAACCATGGGCAGGGAGGGCTGTGGAGAGAGCCTGCTTGGAGAAAAAGCAGGATCAATTCTGTGAAACTCGCTGAAAAGACTTGGGTTCAAAATTGAAATATGGTTGAGGAAGAGTATCTGTGGGTTTGGGGTTTTTTTGTTTGTTTTTCTTAAATACTAGCTGTCTGATCTAGGTAACTTATTGAAGTATTTTCTAATGCAAATACTTCTGTTTTGGGGCTTATTTTTTGAAATAAATGATGAAGAGGCTTCTACTACAGCATGCTGAGCGTTGCTAGTTGCCTTTGAATTTGCCTGGATCTCACAGAGCATCTCCGTATTGACCAGTATGCTCTCCAAGTGAAATACTGCTTCTCCTGGTGTATCAGAAGTGGCAAAACTCCCAGGAAAGCCAGCCCCTTTCTTCACAGACTCCTTCCCATCATCTGCAGGCTGCTGGTACTGCTGCTTCCATAGCCTTCACCAGAGACTTTGAAACTCGCATCCTGTAATCCTGTGAGGTTTTAACCTCGACTGCAGCTCTTCTGAGGTCATGGGGAGAAACCCTCTGGCTCTTGACATCTGGAGTGCGGAGCCGTGCTAATCCCCACGTATGGATTCCTCAAGCTCTGAAGTGTGCAGCTACAGGAAAAGTTAGCAGTCTGACTTTGGAAGCTTTAGGTGTTCAAGATTACTGTAAAGACCAGTGAGAACCTTAGAAGGAGATACAATAGTGTGTGTACATGTAGCTAATTCTGTCTGTAATAGATTAAATTGCTTCACAAGATCGGAGGTGGTTAAAAGATTTTTATGATGTTCCTTCCTTTTTTTGTGAGCATACTTTGTATATAAATGATTTGGAGGAGGAGGTAGTTTTCATATAAAATCAGTAATGTGTGTAAAGAAATACTAGTAGAAATTATACCAGATGCTTTACAGATAGGAGTGAAAATAAAAAATGGTATTGTTACTTATGCCAAGAGAGTGGAGAGTTTGGCATAAATCAAGGATGACAGAAAAGCAAGCTCATTAATAGACATAACAGTATGAATTGGAGTTTAACATATGTGGACTCTTGATACAAGGATGCCACTTAAATATGTTTTTTGCTGCTATTGCAAAAGAGAAATGATTGTTCCCCTAGTACCAATCAGAGCCTCTTAGTCAGGATCTGGGGTTATTTGTGGTGCTAATAAAAGGAAAGGATGCAGTTGCTAAAATATTTGACCTTCTGTTCTGTGGAATTTTAGGATTTAGGACTTGGAAATTGGCAGTTGTTTTAGAGTTTCAAGCACTCATTGAAGTTGCTGCTTTGACATGAAGCATATTTTCTAAAACTACAATGTGTTATATTAGAAATACTTGACTAAACTCTGCTGTTTAAAACAGATATTGTGTTTTGGGAAAGGTTTTGTAGAAGGAAATAGTTGTAGGTGATTCTAGAGGTTTTAAACCATTGAAGAGTCTGTAGGCAATGGGATAAAATCATCTAAGAAATTCACCAGAAAGTGATTGTCTGAAGCCTTGTTATGTCAGTATTCAGCATCACAGAAATCCTGCACTGAGTAAGCCCTACAGTGTGGGGAGATGATAGTGAGACATCACAGATGACACATAGTGCAAGTACTCTTTAATTTCTGAGTACTTTGTAAATTTGTTTGTAAATTTATTATGATTATCATATAGGTTTTAACCTAAATGTATGCCTCTCAAATGCCCTTAAAATCAAGACTGCAGACAGTGAACTATCTGGATTTGTCCTTTACAGATAGAAATTCACTTTATGGTGAGGGGAAAGTAGGTTCCTTTTCCACCCATCTTTCAGATAAGCAGCAGTTGGGGTAGAGTGTGTGCTTTTCAGTCTCACAACCAGGTTGCACCTGGGCTTGCATGCCTTCCAATTTGCTCCTCTTTTTGAGACATGCTCAGAAAATTAGGTAGCATCACTTGGGAGAACCTTGTGCTTTGTATTGCATTTAAAAAAGAGCTTTAGTACAGAGCTCTTATGAGAAACAAGTAAAACCAAAATGATCACTTTTGTACCACATAGAGAACTGTCAGATGAACCTGTGATCCTGCAAGCTGTTAACTTTACCTTAATCATATGTTTGATTTCATACTGATTACACAAAGGCTTGTTTTAAAAGAGAGGATTTATTTGACTCTCTCTGCTTGGAGCACTGTGCTTTGGAGCCTATGCTAAAGATGAAGTGAGTTAATGTGACACATCCCCTAAATGTCACCCTCAGATCTTTAACAGAGCTTTAACACCCTGAGAGCTTTAACAGAGCTGAGAAATAAGTCAGGGAGAAAATAGTGCAAGATTAGCATGCAGGTTACTTTACACTCTGATGTTTAGTGGTGCTGATGACTGCGGTGTGCTGTGGTGTCCAAACGGTGCAAGTTTGAGATGGGAAATGCAGCTTCACTGCAATCTGGTGGATCTGCCTCCTGGTGACACTTGCCCTGTGTCACTATCAAAATATCAGCTAGGATGTGCTTTTGCATTAGTGTCCTCGTGCCCTTTGAGAATTTCTTTTCTTTTCAGAAGATATGTTGTCTATAATACATAATGTAAATAAGAAAAAATGAGTGGTGTGATTGGAGGTTGGTATTTCGTGTTTGTTTCTTCTGTTTCTGTTGATGTTATTTTCACTAGCCCCTAAATAAAACCCAGTGAGTGCACTAGTTTCTTCCTGATCTAATGCCTTCTTTTTCTGAGTATCATCTGAAGTGGTTGTTTCCATATTACTTTTTTTTCCTCATTTTGGGATTGCCGGTGAATTCTAGTAAGTAATTTTTAAATGAATTCTTGGTGTGAAGACCTTATTTAAGACTTGATTGCTCATAAACCAGGGAACAGGTTAGGTCAGGATTCAGTAACTTAAACAGGCCACCGCCAGATCATACTGTATAATGCTTACTTGCACATGAAGGTGGTTCTTCAGTTCATTTTTTCATCCAGGTGTGAGAATTATTTAATATATTTTTTCTCATGTTTTTGTCCTGCTGTTTGCTGTCCCTGTGACAGCTATTTCTTCCTCTACCCTTGAAATCATGGAAGTTAGATGATACCTATAGTGAAGTCAACTGTGGCTCATGCGAGTAGCTTACTAGTGTGAAACTAATTTGACAGCTGAGTACTTGGGAGTCAAGAAGGATTAGCAGTGTAAAAAGCTGTTGTGTGTGGCCAGGGGGAGCTTTGGTGTGCAGTGTGGGATCAGGGCTGCTTTTTAGCTATGGTGTCATTCACAATTTAGCTGGTGTAGACCTCTTGCCCAACCTGCTGTCACATCCTCTGGCTATAATGGACTTATGACACTGTGTGCAGCTTTACAGTACCCTTTTCTAGGCTTCTGTAAGTTTTAGAAAACTTCAACACTCTTCCCAAATTAAAGGCATTGAGTTGCTACAGTCTAAACAACTGCCTTTAAAATGGTGCTTCTCTTAAAGACTCATTTGTAGAACTAACCTCATCTTCCTCGGTAACTTTCCTCTATTCCACTAAGCTGTCAGGCTTCAAAATCAAGCCAAAGCCATTCTAGAGCTTTAGAAATGAATCTTTAACTTCACTGTTTCCTGTCTGTCCATTATGCACTGTAATAATACATGAAGACATTTGTTGCTAGCAGGATAATGCTACAGCAAGAAGATAAAATGACTTGAAAAGTCTAATTGCATAAGGTACACTTTAAAAAAGTCAGTCCTTCCTAGGATACACATTTCCTACAGTTTGTTACGTTTGTGTAATTCTCCTTCAATGCACTTTTCAGTACTACTTAGCACAAGTTCTTTTCATAGTTCTAGGAATACTGTAGATAGGTAGTTTAAGGGAAAAAACATTTTTTTTCATAAAATGGAGATAGAGTTTAGTCATAGTTTGAAAAGTAATAGGCACAATCTTATAGTTTTAAGAAAGGGATAAAAGACTGAGAAATTGATTGTCTTCAGTGGGACAAATTAGTGATAAGCATTGAAAGAAAAATCTCATAAAGCATGCTGAGAAATTTTATTTAACCAGATAATTTATTATAAATTGAAATCAAGTTGGCACTGAAAGTTTTGGAGTGTGAATTTAAAAAGTGATTGAGACTCTCAGGTGAAAATGGCTGTTTTCTGTGGAATTTAAGGGAAGATGCAAAATCACTAATTCAATTGCAGTAATTTCATATTGGAAGCAGTTTCATTAAAATAGCTGGACTTATAGTAGGTAAGATCAGAATATGATCAGTTCTAGCTTTGAGAAGGTGGGTCAAATAGGGATTTTGGGGGGTGTAATTAAAAAGTAGATCGTAAACCCATGCAACAATTTTATGTGGTACACAGAGCCAGAAGAAAGACTTCTGTATGGGATAGATTTGTTTTTTAAATGTTTAATTAAATGTTATTGGGCCCAAGTGTAGTTTACTCCAGCAAAAGGTTCCCTGGGTGGCTGTTTTACAAAAAGCAAACAATGTTTAAGAGAAAATCAAATCTTAGCTGTTCCTAGGATTCCCTGATGGTTTCATATGTAAATGAACATTAAAAACGTCTACAAGAGCTGCGCTGCTAAGAGCATGTGCTTTGAAAGAAAGAGGGGTGTTGTGAGGATGTTCAGAATTGCAGATCAGTTAATTGAGTGCTGCTGGCTGTGTTTAAGTGGAGCAATAGTGCAGTCTGTGGCCATGAAAGCATGCAGGTGGAGAGGCAAATTGCTGAGCAGCATGCAACTCTTACTCATGTAGGATATATCCTAAGGATGAGCAACAGCACATGCTTATGTGCAAGCTTGTCAGGCTAAAAGATCTTTTTATTTGTTTTAGGGCAACTGTAGGAAAACATACAGAAATTCAGAAAAAGATAAAAGCTACTTTCCAGCCTTAAAAACAAAAAAAAAAATACTTTTCAAAGTGGAACTGTTTGGATCTTTTCTGAGGTGTGATGATTGAAGGTCATTTCATAATCTCTGCCACCAAGTCAAGTGTGGCTACACACTGGCTTCTTTACTACAGATCATAATAGAGGTTCAAAGACTGAAGCTTTGAGCGCTTCTAAAGAAAGCTTTGAAATTTTATTTGTTTTGTCTTTCTAGCTACATGTGAGCCATAAATTACTTGTGCCAGTAACAATAGCATAACAGTGGCTTTTCTCCCTAGAATGCAGAATACTACTTAAGTCAGTTAATGGCACAGAGGTCAGATGACTAGCTTGAAATGAGCCAGAACATAAGTGATGGAACTGATGAGAGAACATAGGTGTGAAGATGCAGCACAATGACAGGGACACTGCCTTTTGGAAACAGTGTATGAGGAAAGGTGGACAGATCTATTTTAAAGCCCACTGCAGCTGAGCATGAGAGCCTCTCCTGTTGGAGCTGAAGGAACCCAGGAAATACATGTTCAAGTGCCAAAGAAGCAGATGTTCTTGAAGATACAGCTTGCAGAACCAATGAGCAAGAGAAACTCCCATGCAAGGAGTATAAATAAGACTGTTCCCAAACACAAGGTGAAGTCAACCTTTTCCTCATTTGTGGAGACACTTCAATAATGATAGAAAGCCTTCAGTAATGTTAGAAAACATTATTAAACTAATATTAAAATAACTCAAGCATTTTATCATTGCAAAAGAAAATCTAGTCTGACTGCATTGTACCTTTTCTGTCTGAATAAGCAGGCATCTATCTCTGTATTAGTGTACTTTGCAGATGATTACCTGTGTATTTTATATGCAAGTTTGTTTTTACAGCCTCACTTTAAAGTACAGTTCTTTTAACAGGAATAAAAGTTTGGAGAAAAAAAAAAACCCTTGAACATCCAAAATATATTTATATTAAAACACAGCTCTGTATTCAGGGTGTCAGACTTAGCTCACCTCTTATCCTTCTGCCTTAATTTAGTAGAACAGTCATGTAGAGCACGGAGCTCTGCTTCCACTGCAAACAGCACAAATGCTGCACTGAATTTCCAGAATGAAGTACATTAGCAAAAGGAACTTACCAAGGGAGATACTTTGGTTACACTAATCAAATATCCCGCGGAGTTTAGTTTGCATTGCTGTGCATTGTGCGGGTATGTTTAAGAATGCAGGCCTGAACCTTAATATCTGGAAGTAAAATATTAAAAAGTGGAAACATTCATAGGGGAATAAGACAAAAGTGGCTAGAGGTGCACTTAAGTAAATAGAGTAATGTCTTTTTGAGTAGCAGATTTTTGGGGAAGGAAAAAGAAATATAATTTTCTGCTTTTCACAAGTTTATTGAAATATGGATTAGAATATACTGCAGCTAGTAACAAATATGTTTCTGATTATGTTCTTGGGCCAGACTGTATCGTTTTAAATAGTGCATGTTACCTGTTGAAGTGGGTTTTTTGTTGTTTTTCTCGTGTTATGGCTATTGACCAATATTTCACCAGTACACAAGGCTTTTTCCTCTAGCAGAGTGCCTCGGTGAGGCCTGTCATTGCTGCTGACTTGCAGAGACTCCCGGGAGGATAAAAAGGGTGGGAAGAATGGGCTGGGCAGATGTTCCCTGGCTAATAGAGATGAGGTCCCCATCTGCTGGCAGGATTTCCGTCAGTTCGGAGTGCTGCTCCCCACATCCTCAAGTACCTGACAGATGGTGGGTGGGTTACAGATAAATTGCTTTGAAGTTTGGAAGGAAGGAAAAATACAGATGGCACAATTTCTGCAATGTGCAATTGCTGCTAACCCGTGGAGTGGGCTTATGGGCCTCTGCAGCTTCATCTCTTCTGCACTGAAGTAATTTTTTGTCTATGTTTTCCAGTCAGTTCCAAAAGTAAATGGTACCGAATGAGAACAACCTTCTGCAAGTATGGCTATTATGTGAAAAGTTATTATTTGCTGATAGCTGTCACCCCTTCAGGGATGCATGTAACTATTTGCTATTCTAAATGTAGGGGAATAAGTATATTATTTTTCCAAATGTCAGTTCTTGGTAATCATACATAAAAAAAATGTGTCTTTTCTCTTTGGAAATCCCATATCACTCAGACGTCACCTGAAGCATGGACTTAAATCAAAGTCATCTATGCCTAGCTTGAACTGTGTTGCAGTGAAGAGCAGTCAAGGAAAGAAATCTTTTGGAAAAAGACATAGGGAAAATTATTTGGCTTTGATAAGTGTTGTAATTGTGCTCTCTTGGAGATCAGAAAGAAACAGGCATGGTAAACTGCAAAGGAAGATGAAAAGACTTTCAATCTTCCTGAGGTTAGACCCTCTGTTCTAGATAATGCCCAGCGGATGACTTGAAATTCTCATGTGGGGTAATGTTGGAGGGGAAAGCTTTCCAGAAGCTCAATATACACTTTTTAAATGAAAAAATGATCTGAGGAAAGGGGTTTGACCACATCTCCACCTTCCATTTTTATATTTTAGAGTAAAATGTTATCTTGAAATATTTTTAACATTTAATGAAGAATATATCAAACTCCTCCCCTTTTCCTTGAACACTTAATCCTCAACTGAGATTCTGGAAGAACCATGTATTTTCCTACACCCTGCACTGCAACCCACCCCCCCAACAGAATTATTTTGCTTCTGTTTCACCTGATATGTCAATATCTGAAAAAAATAAAACAGAGATGGGTGAGTTTTCTTATTTTTCCTGATACTTAAAACTGTCTGAAGGACTTCTAATAATCTTCAGTAGAGTAATAATGGTGTTAATGGATGGAAGGCAAAGATTTTCTTCAGCATTACTTCCTATGCTGCGGTTGCTAATGATGCTCAGACGTGTAATGGTGTTTGTACATTCTGAGCATATCCTTTAGTAATAGCAGTTCCCACTCTGGAACACTTATTTGCCACTTCTGTCCTCCCTGGGTTGATAAGCTTGGTGGATTTTGATAAATTAGAAGAATTTTGCCTATGACATCCTGCTCTAGGGCACAGTCCTAGAGGCTGATATTTTTGACATTTTGCCTCAGAAAAGCTATCATGCTATTAATTCAAAACTTAGTGTTTATCAGCAAATGTTTTTTCCCCAAACCTGCCAGGTGAGATTGAATTCAGCTCCAGCGCTGGCGTATGTTTAGCAGCTGGAGAAGAAAGACTAAACAAAATGTTTTTTTTTTTATTTATTTTAAAAAATGAAAAGTGGGTCCAGGGAGGGAAATGAAAAGGATATGTGCTAAAATAATAATTCATAAATCCTTAGAGACAAAATATTATTCATTTCTATTGATAACAGCTGTAGAACTTATTGCCTTTGTGGGAGGAAGAAATGTGCTAAGTTTAGTTCAACACTTCTAGGTTTTTTTCTCCTTCCTTTTTTTTTCCTCCAAGGAGGAGGATGGAGGGGGAATGTCAAACATGCATTTTTTCTTCAATTACAGGATCTGTCTTTACACTGAAGTGTTTCAATACTCCCCTTCAATAGTTGGTGTGAAAGTTTCCCAGGGTTACTGCTGCAGATGCTCTGTTCCTGACTGTGAGAGGAAAAAAAAATTACTTAAGAATAATGATTAGGATTTAACACAAAAATGAATGATACATTTCAACTTGAAAAGACATAATTGCAGTCATCTTAAATTTGCATTTTATATATGTTTAAATATTAGAAAATTGCCCTTTTTTGTTAAGGAGAGATTTTTGTATTATGACTATTATTTCTCTCTATCCTCTGAGAGGGTATGTGCAGTTTGCATAAATGCATCCATCATGCACTCAAATTCCTTATGCTAGAACACACAATTAAAAAGAGCGTCTATAGATATGCTTTGTCCAAACAGTCTGAAGAGCAGGGTGAGCACATAAAATTATTCATAGGGATTTTTAAAGATGCAGCTGAATATGAAACTGAGAAAATTACAGCAGTAGGAAAAAACCAACAAATCAGTTTTACTCTAGGCAACTGCTGTATCAAGCAGCTGTGTACTTAGTGGTACTAGAGGAATAGATTTTGAAAGAGAAATGTGGCTTTCATGCAGGAACATTGAGGAAAATAAACTTATAATGGGTTAGAAGTTGAGAGGTGCTCAGTAACTGTATCCTTTACTAGCAGTGGCGAGCAGAGGGACACAAGTTTTAATACTATTAAATCAATACAGAGTAGATGCTAAAATACCGGTCTTTGTTAAAGCAGATGCATACAAGTTTTATACATTTATAATGTATTTAATTGAGGCGAATCAATTTTTGCATCATCTTGACAAAATGCAACCAGAGAGCAGTTGCGGAAGTGTGAATCTTGTGTCCCTCCACACCAAGTTTTCTTATTTTTCATTTGATGAAATAAATTAACCATTTCATTTTCCCAGCTGTATAGAGTAGCTAAGCTCTGCAGCTCCTGTTAGGCGGCTTTGCAGGGTTCAGGCAGTGCTGCCTCTGAAAAGGGGAGGGATGTGTCTATAGAACATAGGAGGCACCATCAGGTTGTGGACTGCGCTGGTTTCAAGGAAGATTTTCTAGTCTAACAAACTGAAATGCAAGCTCAAGTTGCCCAATTCCCAGCAGAGTTTGTGCTTGTACTTAGAGATGTCATTCTGACAGCAAGATAATATTGCTTAGTATGGATTTTTTTTAAGGGGAAAAAAACCCCAAATATTAGATCTTCTCAAATTCTTTGCAATTAATCTGGAAATTTTCTGGCCTTTCTCCATAACAAAATCATTTAACAATTCCCTGAGCTGCGCTGCTGTGTTAGAATCGATGGTGTTTCCCTCACTGCAGTAAATGTGAGGCTTTCTGCAAAATACCTCCTGCTGGCTAACCAAGAAATGCATCTCTGAGTGCTGATGTGGCATCTGTGGCCAGGGTGATTCACTTATTGCTTTTAGGTGAGTTGTTCTGGGAATGTGTAAAGCTGGGTCAGTTCCTCCCCCTAAAGTCAACAGAGGTTTTCTGATGAGGTAATATTTAAAAAGAAACTGTGCTCAAGTTTTGAGAAATGGTTTTAAAATACTGCAGTTTGGTGTACAGTTTTTGCAGTAGGTTAGGAGATATTGTCCCCAAATTAATTCTCTTGGTTAATCGTTAAGCCTGAATAACCCACACTGATATTTTATATGCCTTGATTGAGTTTTTTCTTTTTCATTTTCACATATTTCTTAAAGGTCTTAAACTATGTAACCAGTTAAATAATCATGGGTTCCATACCACCCAAGTGTAGGCCATATCAGCAATATTCTAATTTATTGCTCTACACATCTTTATCCAATAGGTTAAAATAACTGATACCCAAATATATGGCTTATAGTTTATGTGAGTGACTTGGATCCTGATAGAAGATGAGTTGGGATACATTTCTAAAGACTGCTTTTGTGTAATTAAGTATGTAAAGTTAGTTTATAATTTGTCTGCGTTAGACAAATTATGTGTTATATGTGTTAAAATTTATCTGTGCTAGAAAGATAATTCTTTGCTTATGGAGAAGCAGTGGCAGCAACGATAGCGGCCCATGCACATGCACAGTTAATTACTAAACACAGAAATGTCAGGGCAAAAAATGAACTGTTAATCAAGCTAACTGAACACTCTTATATAGGCAGAAAGCAGATTTTCAGTATTGTGGAGTACTCACATTTTTCTTCTTTTTTGAAGAAAATTAAACCTTTATCATCCATAGAATAGAAGAGTTTTTGTAACTTTTCATTTTAACTCAGAAATGGACCCTTTCAAAACTAGAAAATCAAACATTTTTATCCTAACAAAACTCTTTTTCTTTGTGTTCCCACTTTGAGAAGAAGCTAAGCAGTCCAAACTATCAAAGTTGTATTTAGGTTGTATTATTTCTTACTTAGACTTTCTAAGTTATAGTGTGCAATGTTCTAAACCACCCTGGTTTCCCCTAGCTGATATGCTTTTAGTAGATATGTCTATGACCATGTCAATATTTTCCTGCATGAACTTTTCTCTAGTGCACAAAACCAATGTTAGCAGTGTTATAAAGGTGTTATTTCTGTTCAGCCACTTAATGATGCTGAATTGTACTGACTTTCATTGGAATGATTATATGTCATGTCATATAAGCAGTTAAAATGTAGGTGAAGTGTTAGAAAGATCCATGTCCTCTTAGCAACAGCTTACAGAAATACCAGAGGTTGAAGGTATTTTGTTTTGTTGTTCTCAGTACGTGAAGCAAAACCTCTCACACTGCACAGAAATGAATCCTGCTTGGAAAGGGGAGGGGGGAGAAAGTCATGGGTCTTTTTAATGATAAATTTCAGAGTCTTTTTTTAATTGAGAAGTCATTTGTTTAATTCTATCATTTTTTAAATTTTGATTTCAATCACTCTGCCTTTTTGTGCTATTACCTGCAGAAATAAATCAAAAATGTTTAAAATATTATTGCATCTTAACATACCCTAACTTAGCTTTGTGATTTCAAAGGGGACCATCTGAGTGTCCATCTTGCAATCTTTCTGCTGTGAACATGAACCCCGCAGAAAGCGTCAGCAGAACAACCTTGGTTCGGGTTCGCATCCCTTCGTTCTCCTCAGCTCCGATCCACGCGGAGCTCCGAAGGGTGAGCTACATATCCTGTGGACTATGCTGCAGAAAGTGGGTATAGAAAAAGGAAGAAAGTCCAGAACAAGGGAAGAAAGATTGAAAGTAGCTGTGAGCTTTCCTGGTAGAGAAGAGTGAGAGCCCAGGGACTAATTCAGTGCGTGCAGGGCCCGTTTCCCCTGGTGCCTGTGGCTGTCTCTATATGGTCTCAGCTGCAGGGTTGCTGGGCTGTGCTGAGGGGCAGCTTTCCCTGTCAAATGAATTTTTGGCCAATATGGTGGTTGTTCATAAAGTATTGGGCTTATTGCAAGGGTATTTCAAATTCTGTAGGCTTCTAAAGGAGGCTAGAAGATTTAATTGTTTCTGTTCTTAATGTGTTAGCTGCATCAAAAATAATCACTCAGATGAGATCATAGAATTAACACTTTTTAATATGACAATTAGCAGCAGTTTAATCAATATGAGCTAAACATTTTTGTCAGAACTTGAATAAAATGATCCCTTCCTGGAGCTAATATTCACTTTAACTTCAATATTTTAATATTTAAATATTTAAATTCTTTGACTAGGAATTTTTCCACTCCTGGCAATGCTTGCATGGCATTATCATAATTCCAGAGATCCCTTGAAGAAGCTGTATAAAGCGTGTGTGGGAGAAAGGGTGAAAACACCCCAGGCTTTTCGTTTGTAACTGCAGATACTTTGTAAACAGAAAACTCATTTGACTGAAGTCTTTCTCCTAGAGAATATAAGCAAAATGTTATTTCTTCAGTGATACACTTGTCACTCCAGCTATTATATACTTAAACCGAGTGGGGCTGCCTGTGGGAATCACTTACTGCCTTGATGTCTGTTAAGTAGAGACTATAACCATGTTTACTGAAGGTCTCAGTGATGGTGTGGTCAACTTTTAAAGCTGAATTGCTGATACTTCAGTGAAAACAACTGCAAGTTTCAGCATACATGGGAATGTCATTGCTCTGTGCTATGGCCTTGGCTGGAGTATGGAACGGAGTGAAACGCAATGGAGCCTTGGTGGGTTCAACCCTTTCCCAGACCCACCAGGGTACCGTGCACGGGTCAAAGGAGCCCTTTGCTCTAGGACATGTCTTCAGGTTTCTCTGACCTTGTGGTTTTGCTGTCTGTGGACTATTAGCAAAGTTCCTGCCCTTCATGCTGGTTTGCAAAGGTGTGTGCAAGATGACAAAATGAGACATGCTTATCTTGATGGCTACATGAGGATGCCTATTTTTTCATGATAAGCTAATTCCATAATTTATTTTTTATGAGAAAAAGATGATAAACTCTTGAGAGTAGAAAACAGCTTTTTAAAAAGGAAGTAGTTACAGGCTTTTAAAAGCAAATTGTTTTCCTGCACTCAGAGCTACCAGCTTCAAAGCAATTGTGACTTAGGATTTTCTAGATATGACAACGGGTTACTGCCTCAGAACTAAAACTTCATTAGAAATCGTACCGTTTTCTTTGTATTGCTTCTACTATTATCTCTCTTTCTTAGGACAGGAAGAGCTGTGAACACTGGGGGCAGTAAGAAGCAAACACAAAATATTCTCAGAACAGTATGGCTGGCTGTGTTTTTCAAGTAGTGATTATTGATACATGTCATGGGTTTATCAGAGCATATACACATAAATATTTCTTGTGACTATATTAAATGTCTATACACACAGTGTAATGGTAGCTTTTCTTTAACATGCAGAAATCCCATGCCATTGCCATGCAAGATAACTCTTTGTTAGAGTAAGACTTTCTTCATCACTGCTCCTAATGTCTCCAGAATGAATATAGACCATGACTTTTTTATATCTTACCAAGAATATCTGTTAAAGGGACCAAGGTTCACATTTTATAACCCTGCCTCTCATACGATCAGCTATTGCTCCAACAACATGTGAGAAATGCTGTGTGAGTCCTGGGCTATGCAGATTTTCACTTGAGTGAACAGCAGTGCTTCAGAGGTGAAGTGATTCCTAGACAAAATGAATTGGATTTCCATCTCTAATTTCAACAGTTTAATAGCCTATAATACAAATTCCCTTTAAAATTCAGCACTGGGTTGCTAACTCGCTGCTGGACATTCGCCAGCTCCTGCACCTGCATTACTTGCCTGCTAATATTTCAAAGTGTCAGCCTGAGTGGCTAGAGAACTGCCTGTGGAAGTGCTGTAATTGCTGAGATATGCTGAGTCCAGCCGCACTAATAAAACATGGGCATGGGCTGGGAAGAGGGGAAAAAATAAGTGGGGATTTACGCTTGCACTATTTTAAAGGAAAAATTCTGCCTAAGTTTCAGTAAATGGTAAGTGATATGGCAATGAGTGTTAGGAATGGTGGTGGAGGAACAAAAACATGGGAGAACAGGTCCACTCCCTCAGTATGTGCACCTCTGTGTGAGTTTAAGATTTATTTTTTTTCTAGGCAAAATAGTATTAAAATAATGGATTAGATTAGTGCAAGCCCTATCCTTATACTGGTCACTCAAAAATCAAATGAAAAATCCTACTGGATAGCATTGGGGTGTCTGTAAAACTTTCCTGCTAAAATGTTCCTTGATGAAGCTTAGGAAAAAAAAAAAAAAGTATTTCTAAACTGCCTAGAGACTAACCTATTGTTTCCATGCCTTAATAGGGACTCTGCTACTTATTCATCACTTCAAACCAAAGAGGGAATTGTGCTTCCAATTTACTCAGAGGGAAAAGATACATATTCAGCCTTAATTTTCAGTTCTAAATTGGAAAGAATGGCTAACATGGGCTTGAATAATCCTATCATTTTTATGTTCTACAACCTTGCATCTGAGTTTATATATGTGGGCTAATTGGTTTTCTGTCCTCCACACTTGGCTGCGTCAAGGTTGCAATAGTCCCCGACTCCCTTCTTTTTGAGTTAATTTGAAGCCTGTATTAGCTGTAATAAAATATTCTTTACAAGTGGCAGAAAAATGAATATTTAACATAAAAATGTGGAAATCATTTATATCAGGATTGCAAGTCACATCTCAGAGCCCTAGAATCTCTAATTAGTGTATTGTCATTAGCTAGAAATGAAAACACATCCTACAGTATAGTTTATGCTTTAGGAAAAAATCCATTAGAATAATGTTCCTGAACAAAAAAATAAAAGTAAAATCACTGGAAATTATAAACAGATGGCATAATTTCCAGAAGTGGCAAGCATCTGCAGTTCCTATTGGCATTTCAGGTGAAAGGTTGTTGGGGAATTTTCATGAAACAAAGAAAAGAAATCTTTTTACTCTGACAAACAGATTTGAAATGGGCATTGAGTAATGGTTCCTTAACTTCAGGTTTTCAATATCAGCATCTGTAGGGATTTAGAGGAATTATATAGTTTTTTTTAAACAATGATGCCAACTATAGCATTTTATATCTAACCTCACTGAGACTGTAATACTTAATAAAGGTATAGTGATTTTCTGTCTGAGCAGTGTCCAGTGAATTATTGAGATGAGTAGGAGAAGAAGCCCTGAAACGCATTGCACCAGATTATCCATTTCAGCAAACTTTATGGCAAAGCAGGATCAAATATTTCTGCATTTTACCCAAAGGCCATGCTTTGGAATCCACAAAAATGGAGATTGCCAGATCATCATACCCAAAATACAGTCTTTCATTATTGTTCAAAAAGGTTTCTAGTTTGTAACTGAAATCTTCCTCTCGGTAATATAAGCCTTTCAATACTTCTTACAGATACAGGTGTCTAAAGAAAAAGGAATTCTTTTTCTCTTGAGCTTTTTGGATTTAAAGATAGTATCGTAATGTACTTTCTGAATTTGAGACAAATTTTCCACTCACTCCTATGAGGTAAATAGTATTTGAGTGAGCTACCACATGGTTAAACTGTTTGTGTTTATCTTTAGCACAAAGAAGGAATCAATATTTTTATCCATATGTATCAGAGTCTTCAAGTTTGATCAGTGAACATGATTTGAAAATAGTTAAGGCCTCAATTCTATCAAACTTATTTTAGTGCTTTTTTATTCTATTATCATACTGAAAAGAATAAAATGTACATAAGTTTAGCTAATATCTGTTGCCTTATTCCAGCAAAATATAGCTGCAGATGTTAGCAGATAAATCATCTTTTTATCAGTATGTTGGGTTTTTTACAAGTTTGTGCCCATTATCAAAACACTCTGTGTTCTGCAAACCTCTTTACTCAAGCTCCACTCTAAGGTTTGTGTAGGAGTGTAGAAGCAGTTTCTTCTTGCCCCTGTCTGAAGATGATGCCCCTATTGCTTTCATGTCAAACTTGATTGGATTATTTCAGTGTGTAAGAAGTGCTTGTAGTGGCTTGGTACATGTTGGAAATCCTCAACACGTTTTCTTCTGGCTAAAGAGATCATCTTTATTTTTTTCAGTGAAAATTATTTTTAGTTCAGTCTAAAACTCAGTGGGATATAGAGATGGAAACATCCTATTACACTTTTCAAATTATCTTCCACTAAGGTGTAGTTTGTGGGGAAGCACATAAATTGTGATATATTACACTCAAGGAAGTGAGTAAAGTTACTAAAGTATGGTGAATATTTGGGGAACATGTGAAAAACCTATGTGGATGACTTGACAGTTTTGCAGGTGCTTTTATAAAAAATATATATAAAACATTTACTTTAAAACACCCATGAGAACTGAATATAATAGATTTCATCAAAAACTGAGCTAGGCTTTTTTGTTTGTTTGTTTTTGGGTTTGATATTCAGTATTAATTTGGCTGTATTCTTCACTTCCTTTGGAATATAGCATTTAACATTCATGGGGTGAAAAGCTGGTTTAAAAAAAGTATTTTGTGATTCTGACTTTGTTAAATTCTGCATGTTACTTAATATGCAAACTTATCTTGCAACGAAGGATCCTTCAGACACTGGCATACGGGTAGCAAAGCCATGAAACAGGTGGTGAATTAATTTTAAGAAAAATAACATAAAACATTGGGTCACTAAGTAAATCTTTGACAATCTGTTTAGTATCTTAAAAAAAATACTGAAATATTGCTAGCTTCACCACATAAGCAAATGAAATTGTGTCTAATTTACATCACTTGTTTGGTTACAGGTGTTTAGAAGATTTAATGCATCTTTAAACTGTCCAAATGCCCTCAACAATGATCCAACAGCTGCAGCTAGTTATTTGTTGCCAGCATCAAAGTACATCCTAAATCACTGCAGTAGGAAATAAAATCACTTTATTTTAGGCCTATGACTAGTCTATTTCTTTTTCAAAATGTCTGACTTGAACACAAATTTTCTTGTATCTCACACACAGAAAAAGTATTTGTGTAATCAATACTGTGTTGTTGACAGATGGAGAAGATGGCATTGCACGGCAGCCAGGAACAATTAATGCCTCTATTAAGCAATGTGCAGCTCTTTCCAAGGGTTGCAACTCACCTGCTCCATGTTTTTTTTTTTCTTCAAAGTTATGTGCTGCAGGAGGATGAACAATAATTTTGTCAGCTGCTTTCTCCTAAGGAAACAAGATACCTTAAATCTTTAAACAGGTGAATTACATAAATTAGTATTTTTGTACATGTGTTTTTTTATTCAGGTATTTTCCCTGTGTAAAATGAAGCGGCAAATTTAACATCAATCAGAAGCTTGATCTGATTTTGTTGTTTTTTCTTTTCTCCTTTTTCTTACAAACAAATAATTATGTCTATGGTACTCATTGCCAGGATGGGCAATGAGCGGGACTGAAGAGTCCTGCTGCATCCAAAAATGAGTTGTAGATTGTTCACTGATAGCAATCAGCTACAAAATGCTGGACTTTGTTCAGCTACTGAACTTTTTTCCATGGCTTGATGATATGTCCTGAGGGCTGAAGGGGAGTGAGAAAGATAGAGGCCCACAAGAGCATAGTTTTTCATCTTGAAATGAGCAATTAATTCACTTAGTTTAAATGGTAAAATAAATCATATATGATCTTCCTGCTTCATCAGCCTATTTATAACAGCTTTCCCTTTATTGGGACAGATTTTATGATATTTTATGAAGAACAATCATGGGGGAAAAACACTCAATGCACTAGCATCTATTTTTATTATCTCCGGTACCTATTCAATTTCTTAAAGCACTTATTTGAATCAGTGCCAGCTTAAGCTACTATACTTCGAAAGCTAGACAATGACAGGATCAAGAGCTAATCTAGTAAATCAATACCAGAGTCAGACAAGTCATAGAGACAGTTGCATAATTTACTGTTGACAGTGGTAACATGTAGAGCCCAGCTCAGCAAGCCACAATTTTATATCTCTAAACTTTATATATTTAAAATAAAGCGGTTGTCCAGATTCCTCAAATACACGTTCCAGTCTTCAAGTTTTCTGCTCTATTTTGGCACATAAAATGCTATTTCCATGCCCCATATATTTCAGAGATTCTGGTTATGGTAGAGGAAATTTATTTTTTTTTTAACTAACAAAAACAACATACAATATAAATAATGAAATTAGGTCTGGGGCGGGGCTCTGAAAGCCACCCTTTTTTCTCTTCCCCTTATGAATTAAGAAGGGTAGGATCCTCTTTGCAGATATAACAGAGCCCTCTATCAACCTCCATCACCAAACCGGGTGAATCACACTTCGGGAACTGCCACTATTCTAAAGAAATGTGTGTACATAACTTTCGGAGACTTGATTTCTATGCCCAGAGATTTTTCCCATCACCATGTCAAAGCTGGATAAAGGAGGTCTATACAGGAAAGCCATGGACATTGACAGAAATAAACTCTATTTTGCCAGAGCGGTGTCCATTTTAACTTAGAGCACAGGAAAAAAATAGGTGGTGGATTCCTTGTGCTAGCCAGGTTGTGATCAACACATACCTGAAATTTCAGATTTTGGCAGCTTTTGCAGTTCCCGAGGAGCATAAAGCTACAGCCGTGAAATCTGAGATGCTCTCTGTGCTGTTCAGTCTGAAATCTTTTGCTTCTGTTCCTGTACTTGTTCTTTAATATGCCAAGATGATTTTACAAGAGTGATGATAGCTCAATGTACAAAAAGTGGTGTGGCTTAACTGTAGTAATGCTGTGTAGCTACTGCAGATTCATGATGGGCAGATAGAATATAACTGAATTGTCACTTATACTGTATCTGTAAATCTTGTCTGGAGCAAAAATGTAATGATACCATTTTAATATCATGAGCGGGAAAGGTTAAGATACGAAGAATGGAGGTATATTCCTCACATTTCAGGGCACAGAAGAGCAAACACTGAGAAAAGGAAAAAGCTTTGTAGATTGAAAGAGCTGTGCAAATAATTGCTAGAAGGAATAAATGCCAGTGTTTTCCTACCATTTTTGATTTGCGTGTTACAGAAGAAAATCAAGACACAGTTCATCTGGTTTATGGCATTTTCTATGACCTTTATAAATGCTTACTACTGGTCAGGGAAAAGAGTCTGAAACTCCCACTTTGTCACTTCATACACTGTGTGTATATCAAATCTGAATAAGTTGTCTGGTTCAGCAGGATATACATGTGAAGCGAGTTATTCAGGGTCAGCCTTACACATTTCTCATGGCTTCCTTTGCTTGCCTCCTTTAAGGCTAATTGAACAGAGCAATTACAGAACAAAGTTATTCTGGCAAGCTTTGGTGGATCAGGATGTGTTTCGCCTCCAGAAACTTGGTCATTTGCTGTGCTTCCTAGAATAAAAAATAGATGACCTTTTGATTTTTTTTTGTAATTTTCACTTGCACAGGAGGTTGCTGTGTTTTATTTCATAATTCCAAAGTGATGTGAAAAGTATGTATTCTAGAAAATTCAGAAATGTGTTCTAACCATGTAAAGAGGAAAATGGGAAATATTGAGGAGTTGCTCAGTGCAATGTTTGTCTAGCAAATGCGGGGTGAGAAAGACAATTCAGCGTGTACTGCCTCAAACAGTTGGAAAACAGAGCAGAATTATACAGCTGTATTCAAAGAGAATTTGAGAAACTGACTTAAAGTACTCAATGTTACTGGCTGAACAGAGGCTGAACTCTTATTCAGCAATTTAGTTCTCGCTGTTAGCAAAAGGGATGGCCTGACACGTGCAGGTTGGTTTGGGATGGGGTAATGGCAGAGTTACCATGGCATTACTTATTGGAGCCTAGACAGCAAGGAGGTTTATTAACGGAGAAGGAAAGGAAAGGATGCATTTCAGTATTACTTTCAAACACAATTCGGATTCTCTAGGAAGATTCCCAAACTAAATTAAGGCAGACAAGCAGTGAAAAACGAGTCTCTTCTTACATTGTGAATAAAACAAAATTCTCCCCTGAATAACCACCACCACATGTGCAGCAAGGATTACATGAGCCACTTGAAGCAACGTAAAATCCAGTCTTTGACTCCTTCTCCTGGCATGTAGAGGCCACGTACATTCCAGTCAGGTACGGACCTTCTCTGCAAAAAAAACAAAACAAAACAAAAAAAAACAACTATTCATTGAGTGTCAGGTTGGGGTGAATGAATGACATAACCTTTGTAGTATTTCTGCCTCTGTTATTTGCAATTACTTTATGACAAAAGAAACCCGAACACAAATGAAAAGTGATTCATTCTTTGTCAGTCAGTGAATCAGGATGCACGGAGAATACCTAAAGGGAACCTGAACTGCTAATCCTATAAAGCAAGTGGTCGGCTGCTGTTAATGTTAGTGCATGAGAGGCAATGGCACTTTCAGTGACCGCTGTGTATAGAGATGAATACATAGATGAATAAAGATAAAAGTCATTAAAAGCATTAACGACAGTTATTCCCACAAAGGTCTGAAAAAATATCTGCTTTTTAGGCTCATGACATTAACTATACGGGCTGGTGTCTTTTACACTAGTTAACAGAAGAATAATTTCTCAATCTCATATTTTGAATATTCAAATTATTAGAATTTTATGATTAAAATTCCTTGAACAATTATATTACATTAAAAATCAAAACTGCTCATATAAACTACATCTGTCGCATAAGTTAGTTTTGGCCCAGACCACTTGTTCACCACGCAAATCATTATTTCCTACGGTAACGTGTAATTTTATGTTTGTATAGCTCTTGATAAATTTCTCTTTCAGGAATCTAAGCTCTCAAAATATGATGGAAAGTATGAGGAAAAAAAGTTGCCTGATTCCAAGAGGAAGTGATGGGCATTCATTGGGCTCTTCATTTTATATTACTAATTCTTTTTAGCTTTCCTTTTCTGAAAAAAAATCTCCAAATTATCTAATTTGTCAACCTTATCCAAACTGATATACATAATTAAACACATTTATTGAAATTAAATATGCTATAACAGTAGGTATTTCAGCATAAGGAATAGTAACAATTAAAGTGTCACAAATTCCTCAAATGAAAAAGAATTGTTTGCTCTTCTGAAGGAAAATATTATGTTTTTGTACAGATTTTGGCAGAACTTGAAAAGGAACTTGAAAATTAACATGCAGTCACTGATTTGCCAAAGCAGTAGGAACAAATAATCATTCTGTTGCCTGCAATGAGCAAGAAAAGAAAATGTAACTCACAGGTATCATTTTTTAAATGATTTTTAAAAGATTTTTAATGATTGCAGGTTAGGTTCCTATTTTTGTGCTTTTTTTGTTGTTGAAGAAAAAGAAAGTGTATGGTCTCCTTTTAGGCAGTCTCTGACACAGTAGACGTGCCTGAACACAAATTGTATTTGGAAGCATAGTAGAGCAGTTGTGGGTAATAACCTTTCAGCTGAATGAAGTCAGCACAATTAAATAAGCAGGTTTATTTTCCTTATGCTTTGCACAAGCTGGCAATACAGTAACATCATCCTCTCCTGCAAGTAATAATAACCCATGAACTGCCATTGTCTCAGCAGAATCAACCACACATCAGTTCCAGACACATCAATCTGTGCCTTGGACAACACCGGTGGGAATGAAGCAGCGGGAGGTATGCCTGGCCTGATGGTCTTTCCTTTTCATACAGAGGGTATTTATAAAACATTGATTACACACAGCATTCCTGGTTTGAACTGCATGTACCGTTATGGCATTTTCTGTAGTTGCGATGTAGATGCAGTTCCCAGGTTATGGTCCTGCACTTCACCCGGGATGGCAAATCTGTAGATTAATTATGTGTGTGCAGAGAGTGTCTGTATCCCCTTTGCAGGAGGGTCAGCTCTGGGCTTGCAATACGTGAGCAGTAAACACAGTCAGGAATCCCTGATTTACTGCTCGCACGTTCTAGATGAGGATTATCCAAAATTTGACAGATTATAGGTAGTTTACATCTCTATCTCTGCTTTTATATAAAGTATTTTCTTGTATGTATTTTGTGTGATTTTCTAGGCTTGGATAGCAAAATCGGCCTTTGCAGTATGGTAACTTTTATCTTTTTGCATACTTAAAAGTGCAGATCTCTGGTGAAACACATCTCATCAGTAAAAACAGTCCTGTAGGCTCCATGTATTATGGAGTGGGAGAATAAGTCAGTAATAGGAATCTCTCAGCTGTCAGTACAATTTACTTAATTCAGATGTCTTAACCTGTTCTTTTTTTTTTTTTTTTTTTTTTTTTTTTTTTTTTTTTTTTTTTTTTTTTTTTTTTTTTTTTTTTTTTTTTTTTTTTTTTTTTTTTTTTGCTGTGGTAAATTTAGCAGTTTGTGAAGTTTTTATTTCACGGAGTTTCTGTCTTCTACTGCCCTAAAGTGGCACATTCCTGTTTGCCCCCAAAGAAAAACAAATTAGAGCTAGTGGGTAATAAAGCACCTGGCTCTATTGCATGTCTGCTAATTAGAAGGCCTGGCTAAATGGTGGCCTATGGCGTATGTTGGCTGAAAGAGCCACGGGCTATTAATCTGCAAATACACCTTTTTGTGTATTAGAAAGCTGCACTATGTGATGAATTCATTGCCTCAGCAATCCCATTTTGGCAGGAGACATCTGCGTGCCTGACGCTGCCATTCGTTTACTGAAGCACGCGGAGTGCAGTGCAAGAGCAGGATGGTTATTATATGATGACAATAGATTTGGGAATTCTAGGACGCGATGTCTGTGGACTTCACATCCTCCCCGCTGCGTGTCAAGAGGTTCTTCTTCCCTTGAAAATGAAGGGAAAGGAAACGAATTCTCTTCTTTCGCTTGTGGCAAAGTTGGAAACTGTATTTAGGAAATTCTCTAAGCTGTCTGTGTATGCTGTGACTGTTCCTTAGCCTGTGGACTTTGGTATTCCTGTGATATTTGACTTGCCCAAACCGTAGTGGGGCGGTGGTATCTCTTCCAACACTGTGGGGTTTTTTTTTTTTTTCTTTTTTCTTTCTTTTTTGAGGTCTATGTCACTGTCCAGTCCAGCCAATCTTCCCTGGAATCCTCATAATACTGACTCCAAAGACCTATTAAAAGTGACAGGGAATCCTGCAAATTTCATGTTTGAATAGAGATACTGTTTAAATAAAAAAAAAAATAGTGAAATACTAATATAAATGAGTAATATTTCTAAATCAGAGATGATCAGCTTAGAAATAATAGATGGAGATTCTTCCTTAGTGCATTTTCAACCAGCACAGTGACAGGTATATTTTACAAGCCTTATGCAAGATGATCTTAAAATAGTAAGATGTAATCTCTTGTTTTTCTCTTGCTCTGTGAAAACAACTACTTTGCAAGTGTTGCCATCAAGATAAGTTAGCCCAGTAGCTTCCTGGGCTGTAAAGAAGTTTTTTGCTCAGCAACCTTAAGAGTAGAAGAGCAGCAGCTTGGAAGAATGGTACCTGCCATGTTGAATCCTTGTCTTATCAATAGCCTTTTCCCTCCTTTTGTTACATTGGTCTTTTTAATTAAAAAACTGATGTGGTATTTGAACAGTACCTCGCTTGCTCAACTTGGGGATTTCTGGACCTGCACTCAAATGTCATGGTGTTGATATCAGTGTGCGAGGTTCATATTCCGCTGCCTATGCTAAGTACCATTACAGCTCCCTTTGGACGCAGGCATGCTTTAGTTATAGTCTCCACGTACCACTTTCACAAAGAAGCTATTTTCCATTGTTCTCGCAGATAAAAACTCCTAGCATAGTTTCATCTCCTCTAAAATGAGCTGCTAATGCTGGATTTAAATTCTTTCCTGCTGTGAGTTGCCAGGCAACTGCCACACAAATCCAGCTGAAAGCAGCTGGTTTTGTCCATTGCCCCTTCGTAGGCATGGAAGGAAAACTGCCCCTTTTTGGAGGTTTGGAGGCTCCACCAGTTGAGTCCATGAAGGCTGGAGTAAGAAAGCGGGTCCATCCGTGGCAGTAACACTTCAGGCAAGGGGTGAAGTGGGAACCTCCACAGCGTGGGGCAAGGAGGAGTTTTGAGGTGTAGCAAGGAAACATGATGGAGAAGAAAAAAGAAATGTTTCAGGTTGTCACAGACCAGAGCAATGCCTGGTTTTCCTACTGGATTCAGGTTTTCCATTCAAACACTTTAGTATTCGAAATACTAATCCTATATCTGAAATACCAAGTTGGAATAAGCTGCCTTTTAGTGTGATGCTTTTTGCCTTTTTGGTTGAAAGCATGTTTTTCTTTCTGGTAGCAGCAATGTGAAAAATAACTTTCTGAAAAAATACACCAGTATTAATTTAGACTAGATTGGTTTGATGGTTTTCTGTGTTTTCTAAGATCACCGAGGGAGCAGCAAGCAATTATAGGCATTATTAGCAAATATTTGTGGGATGTCAGAGTTTTTTTTTTCTTCCTCATATCTCCAGGCATTTATTTTATCCTTATGGTTTTGAAGTCCGGTATTTTGGGACTGCTTCAATTTTGCATAGAGCAGATTCCAGGACAAGGATAGGAAAGCATCCCCTTTTTATGGTTCCAAGTTGGCCACAAGTGTGGAGGGGGTTGTGGTACTTGAGACAGGCTGCTACTTCTGACTGGTGCTGATGGATCAATGGCCTTCATCCATCTCACCAGGCTTCTGTCTAGAAAGGTTGGGTAGGGAGGTGCTGCAGGTGGTTGCAACTCCCACAGCTGCCCTGGCACAGCAACCAGCTGCAAATCTGCCCGTTACTGAAATAATTTTAAATTTGATATCAAACATCAATAAATAATATAAGCATGTAAACATAGTATATTATATACATAATCTTCTAATTTGCAGACCTGGAATATTAATAAGAGCTTTTTAAGTAGGATTGCAGTCTTTAAATCTGGGTGTTAAGTTTATAATTTGTTCTTTTCTTAATCATAATATAAACGTTGGTCACAGGTTCATAGCAGTACTCTTGTCCAACGACTGCTGTGCGGTAGTTTCACAGTCAGGTTATTATGAAGAGAGAAGATATTGAAATTGCTGTATTATATTAACCAAGGGCTTCTTTTGGCAGAAATTTATTAGAAAGCTCCACCTTCTGCATGGGTCTGCGTATCAACTCATTTTCAACATTTAGCCTGATGTGGAATTCTACCTGGTAAATCAAAATCTCACTTTGTAGTGCATAATAACACTTATTTTCTCAAATACATTGAAAGGATGGTAATAATATATATTTAGTGAGGTTTATGGTATTCACTATTTACATTTAATGATCTTAGCATCAAAAAAAGTCTGTTAGGCTTTGCTATAAAAAATGCTAATGATTTTCAGTGGATAAAATAAAAATCTCTCTGAAACAACGGGAAATTTGCACAACTTTAGTAAAGCAAAATTTTCTTTGGCATATTTGGGGCCCTATGCCACACTAGTTTCACTTCTTTCATTTCCTCACATTTAGCATATTGTGATTTTTTGACTGTATGTATTAAGTTTTCTCTTATAAAGCAAATAAATCTAGATGGAATTTGCTAGTGTGTTTCAGAGTAAATGTTCTTTCATTTTACTGTGTTTTCTGTTGTGCGTTAAGGGTTCTTTTAGTTCCCTTAGGCCAAGGAATATTTGAATATTTGTCTAAAATGGTGATCTGGCAAGGTAATTATGCTGGTGCTTTGTTTTCAAATTTAGAGACTGGTTAATTCAAAAATGTTCATTGCTCATATTTACTCTTGCTGCTGTTTTACAATAAAGTGGTCTCATTTCTGATGCACAGAGATTCTACTATACTAGAAAATGCTTTAGGCAAGTGAAGGGAGCAGAAAGAAGAGCTATGGGCAAGCTCTGAAAAAGGCAATATGGAGAAGGGATACCATGGGCAAACTTGTTTAAATACCCAATTCCTTTTCTGGAAGTTCACACCTTTAGTGAGTTCATTTTACCATTCACAAAGTTGCAGCAGAGAGGCACAAAGGTTAGAGATTTTCTCTAGCAAAGAGGTATTTATAAGCTTTTAAGTAAAAAGAGAGAAAAAATATTTTATTAGAGGGAGGCTGCCAGGAGGGAAATTGATTCACTGGCTCCATGTGAAAAAGTAAATATGTCCCTTTAACCTTAAATCAGTGCATCAAGCTCTGGAAAGTCCAATTATCTTGACAAAAATGATTTAACAAATAGCCGAACAATAGAAGTGGAAGGGAGGAGGTGGAGGAGAGAAGCTCTGGAGGTGCAAAGTCACTGCAGAAACCAGGCCACAGGCAGCACGCAGAGGAAAACTCGGGGAAGGCACAAAAGGCAGTCCTGGAGGACTCGACTGCCAGAGATTTATTTGGCAGCAGAATCCCTGTGTTTCTCATTTAATAATAAGATGTATTGTCACAGTTCCTGGCTTAGAAATGAATTCTAAACTATTTCTGAAGTATAGCTGAAGGCGTATCTATACATTTTAAAAAGCAACAGTTATTTTTTTTCTTAAGCTTTATTGAAGTTATAGGCATGCCAAGTTGTCCTTAAGCTCCCTAACCTGCAATGGTGATTAACGAGCTGAGAACAAAAGGGGCTGCAAGGATTGTCACTGCTAACCATTCCTTCCCTTTTATTTACAGTTCTCTGACTTTAAAGCTAAGCACGCTGCTGTCTTAATCAGGCTGGTAATTAAAGTGCTATTTAGTGGTAGTCTGCTTAATGAAGTTACCTGGAAGTGTTCTGGATAGGGCTAAGAAACCTGAAGTGATTATTGGTAAATTAGAAGCAGGGGCTTTGCTGCATCAGGAGTGATGAGGAGAGCTTTGCTGCTTGCCAAGATCTTCTGGGGACCCTTCCTGCCTCCTGCTTCCCTTGAATGGAGGATGTGCCCCGCTGCCTGAGGAATAAACTGTGAGTTTGGGGACTGGAAGGCACTAATTGTGTTTTCCTCCCCTTTGGGGGGATTGTGGGAGAGAGGGATCACATTGGTATGAGGATATGAAATAATATTTTGGAGTAATAATTATATATCTTGTCTGGTAACAAAATACACAATGAACTGAGTGTTTTTCCCCTATTTCTATAAAGTTTACCTTTCTCATGTTGATAATGTCCTGGACTGAAGTCTTAGCTGTGCATGTTAAGTGCTGAGGCTGTTGCACAGCTGTGGTCTTGATGCTCCTGCTGCTTGGATTCAAGCTGCTCTTTGGGTGGTTTCAGCTCTGGCTTCCAGGCGCTTCTGACAATGTGGTCGCTGCTGCAGAGGTGGGTAAGGCGTGTGGTGGCAGCTGTGCCAGCGTGGCACTGGTAGCTGCCTTCTGCTAAGTAAATTAATGAGCTGGGCATAATTTGCTGTTGGAAAATCAGAGAATTTTCTTGGAGAGCTAGTTGGATACTTTGCACCGAGCGCAACCATTGAGCTACTCAGTTATTTCCCTGCTATTGGAGACAATCATGTGAGGTCATCTATTTCGCAAAAATATTATGACAGTCTTAAAACTTCAGTTCAGTTTCCTCCTCCCGCTAATTCTGTTCAGGATGTTGCTACTCTGGTGATTAAAAATCAATTTATTTGTTGACTTTTTTTTAAGCAATGCAATAGAACAGTAGTGTTACGATGACCTGCAATGTGATGCTTCCCCAATACCCTGTGATTATAGAAGGTGCTGTGAGGTATGGTTATCCTTTCTGTGGTGGCAACAGTTGGTGTAGTTTACTGATGTCTCATCTTTCTATGTTTATTGGGGGAGGAAGGGAAAGAAGTAAACTTATCTCAAAGTGTATTATTTTCTACTTTCTATTGAAGCCTTTTGGAAAAGTTGACTCTTAAAATCCATAATATATATTCTAAAATCTGGAAGTAATTGTTAGAACGAAGGCCCTCTCTTCCTAATTACTTTGTTTTATGTTAATATAGTTCTTCAAACTTCAACATAACCTCTATGGACTTCATTATATAATCTAGTTGCAAGCCCATTTTATTGCTCGTCAGCTTCCTGTGTGATTTAAATAACTCTGTCATATTTTATCATATATTAGAATAGCTGAGAAATCCTACTGTGCTTTTTTGTAGTTTTGGGATTGCCAACATATAAGTGCCTGGAAATTAGCATTAATAACACAGCCAGCCTTCCTATAGAATAAATGCATAATATTATATTCTGCATGTTTATTCCTCAACATCAGCAGAACTATATTAAAATTTCTAAGCTTAGATGCCTGTTTCATGCTAGTTTACCCTTCATACTTTAAGTCTTATTCTTTTTGCCTTAAATGTTTTAGTGAACTAGAAACCTTTGCCACACCTCTCCATAAAGGTAAGCCAATTTATACCAATTCAATCTGACTGAAAAGTGGAAGCAAATCACTAGTGAATTAAAGCTGTGGTGATATCATCTTCAAAAACACAACACTCCAGATTTGGAATAAATAGTGACTTGAGCAATTCTATTATTAGTTGGTTTTTTTTAAGCGTCTAGTTATTAAATAAAGCAAAGTTGGGCTATTAACTTTTAACACAAACAGTGCAAAATCACTGAAAATAGTAGATCAGCCCCATGTTTTGTTCCAATAAGGAATTAGGTGCCTTTCTGCCATTGATTTTTTTCTCTCTATTTGTGGGCACTTAGCCCTGTTGATTCTGTTTGATTCCATTTCTGTGACTTTTCCATGTCTGGAGAAGCACAATATTTCTAACGCAGAGCCACAAGCACTTGGCTTGTGGAATAGGCTGCTTTTGTAGGGGACAGCAAGGCAGTGGCACGCCAGCCAAGTTACCAATGCAGCACCCAAGCAAGATGAGGATGAGGGACACAAATACTTTGTCTTTGCAAGGCGGATGAAATGCCTCTGCAAATGCTGTGTTGGTAAAACATACTTCTGTGTCTAATGCTTGCAATGAACTCATAGATAATCCATGTTTTGCATGTAAAAGCTGCTCTTTGGAGGAATGGCCTCCAAAGCAGTTTTGGAAGCTGGTTTTCTAGGATTCTCCTGTGTTGGACTTCTTTATAAAATATTAATGAGCTAATAGGTGTGTCTGAAAAAATCAGGGACAGAAAAATCCCTGAGGGATTCTCATGATCAGGACAATTTAGTAGAAGCACCATCCTCGACTCCGCAGACCATTTTTCAAGACTAACTTTGTAGTTCTCATAGTGGCTGCTACAGGACTGGCTGCTCTGATGAGGATTTCTTTTCTCTTTTGCTCTCCTTGATATGAAGAATCTTACAGAGGTGAAAAGGATGCCAGGACTTGATGAGGGGAAAAAGCTGTGACAATACAAATTTCTCATTTTCTTGAGTGTGGAAAACTTAAAGGAATGAGAAAGCAACCACGCTTGAGCATGTTTTTTATGTATTGTTCTCCTTTAGGTTTCCCAGAACACATTTTTGTTTTGAAAGGCTCTTTCTCTCTTACTATTCTAATGCTCTCCAGACTTCCTCCTTTTGTGAATACAGTCATGTATATTCATAACATTAAAGGCTGGGGGAGAAGGAAGGGAGCTGTGTTGATGCTTTGAACCTGAAAACAAGAAAGACTTTCTTCCAGCCTGGATTTTGTGGAGCAGTTCTTGCAATAGGCTTTTACAAAGCCAAGACTGGCACTTGACGCATTAACTCTGTGCAATCTTTTCCTCTGCAGCACTTGCTAATATATGCCTTGGAAACACATACTTTAGTTGTATTCTTATATGAACGCCTTATAAATATTCTCTTGCCTTACGGACTTGCTAGGTGCTTTTTGTAAGCAATGAGGTAGTGCGTTTATGGAGAGGGGGTGGGAAAAAAGGAGGCAGTGTCAGGCGCAGTCAAGAAACCTAATCCTAATGGTGCCACAGAATCACTGTTAAGGAAAAAAAATAGCTTTCAATTCCCTTTATTTTTGAGTGTGAGCTTATGTGTCCATGTTGAATAATTTCTTAGAATGGAAAATACCTTTGTTCTGATTTCTAGTAAATGTTTTGCCAGAATTTCAGGGTTTCTATTGACCAGAGAGATTCCCTCTTGCTCCCTTGTGCCCTGCGTGAGCCCATGGCCTGAAAAATAGCAGGGAGGGAAGGAGAATGGGAGAAGGAAAGATTAAAAGTGTAGCCACGAAGAAGCTTGAGAAGAGAAAAAGTAATTTACTTTGACCTAAGCAATAAATCTACAGGGCAATAATGACCGTCTCTTGACACTAGTAGTGACATTGATCAAGCGCACTGTCCTGTGCCTTTCCCCTCTGAACCTTGAAGCATTTCCTGAGCATCTGCACCACTATTTAAGCTGGGTTGTCAAAGATCAGCTGTAAGCAGATGACTAAAAGGCATCTGCTAAATTAATGCGATTACTTGCTGTGCTAATTAAGAATGTCATTCTTATTTCTGTTGAGAGCACAAAGTAAGGTGATCCTTAAAACAAACATACACACAACTATAAGTTCAGCAACCTCAAAGATTTGATCTGAACAAATAATCAGAGAGGTACACAGAGGGATTCAATTAATGAAACTCCATCCTTAACTCACCCATTTGGGACTGAGTTTTACAGAAAATATTGATCACTCTTTTGGAGAACTTAAAGCAAGAGAAGAAAAAGCAGAGAGAGCTGACACTTGACCTGAAGGAATTTTCTGAACTTTTCTTCTTTCTGCAGAGTGGAATAAAGTGATTGTTTTTGTAAGAAAACAAGGTGGGTTTCTTCTTAAACTCTCAAAGTCTCAAAGACATTTTTTTTTTCTCCAAGCGAAGAGATTATACAAACAAAAAAAAAAAAAAAAAAAAAAAAAAAAAAAAAAAAAAAAAAAAAAAAAAAAAAAAAAAAAAAAAAAAAAAAAAAAAAAAAGAGGAAGAGGAAAATAGAAAGGTCTTGAACTCAAAATGCAACATTCTGAAATAACAAACTGCTATGTCTCACTCCTACAATGTGTGAGCAAGGTAGGATGCAAGTTTTCACAGCATAGTCATTCTTTTAAAACTGTATTCAGAAAAAAAAAAAAGTATTCAGAATCTGCCATTTTGCCAAATGTTCAGAAAAGAAATAATTATTTTCATGTATTCATCTTTGCCCAGTGCATTCTGGAAGTATTTTCTGCTCTTTGTAAAGATGAAACTAATTAATTCAGGTTTTCAGGTGGGTGGAAGTCCCACCCTGGTGTCTTAAGTAAAAAAAAATTCTCCTTGAGATAAATTTTATATCTTTTAAAATATTTAAATATTTTTATTGTTTAATCCAGGATAAAATCTTTCACATATCTATATAATATGCAAAAATATTTTAATGGGCTTGATTGAGTCTCTGCTACAAAATATGATTGTCAGTGTCATGTTTATTATAGAATATTTAGCAAGGAAATGGGTCTTCTAACTGCACAAATTCTATACAGATTTTGTTTTTCCTTGATTAAAGCAACAAGTCAAATGGAAAGCAGTGATTTTGGGTACTCTAGACCTTCTTTAAAAAAAAAATTGGATAAAAAGGGCACTTAATACTTCCTGAAGGATTTTTTTCCTAGGTCTGAACTGTCCCCTTCCAGACCATGCTGTAACCTAGTGCAGATAATCTTATGATAAAAGATACTGACAGCCTCTTCATCCTCGCTGTGCTCATCTCTGCTGCTGTACGCTGAAATGCTGCTGTTATTAAACCTGCTGCAAAAATACATAATTAGCCTCCAAAACAATCCTGCCTCTGGAATGATATTACCTTCCTGAAAACTGTAAAATAGAAGAGCTTGTCCCTTATTACACAGTGTCTCTTAGACAAGTGGCATCCCAAAGTCCTTTACATATGCAGGAGCCATAAGCTTTTGACGTTAGATCTTTTAATGAAATGTTTGAAAGTGGCACTTTATTGGCATTCTGGTGGAAATCAAATTGAGCCTGAATCAAAGAACATGAATCTAATACAATTCTTCCTCTTGGGCATGTCAGACTGAGGTACTGGGAAGCAAAATTAAAGCCCGTGTGTTCTTCCTCTGTGTGCATAGGTGTGTGGAGAGCATCTCTTGTTAGATATATAAAGAGAAATGTTTTTATAAGGTGTGGCCGTATGAGCTGCAGGTTTTGTGCAATTGTCACTGGGGAGGTAGTAAAGAAAGTACAAGGTGGCAACTAGCAGCAATAATGTAAAACTGGTCAAAAGCTGTATATATTTACCATTTAATGGTGTTTTTTAATGATAGTATTTGCTGTATATAATGATTTGGTATTATGAACAAATTCACTGAATGGTTGTCTAGTTTGTGATTCAAAACCACATCATCATGATGTAACAGTCTGTGCATTGTCGGGGGGAAGAAGCCACGAATTTCTTGCTTTATACTGAAATTAAAATAATGCTGCTGTGAAACCCTGAACAGCTTTGTGGAGCCACTCAGGAGTGGATTTCAAAGTGCTGTAATGGGCATATCCAGATAGGCTTCATTATCATCAGAGCTGTAAGAAGAATCTGTCCTGAAACAAGTCTTTGAAATTAAAGAATAACAAACTATCCTTCAGAAGAGTGCTAATAGCTAGACACTGCTCTATAGGCTTGATTACAAGATGTTTTAAGATGCTCATAAAGTTCAAGCAGTAGCTTGTCAAAGTGAATTACCCTCTGTGGGTATTACAGGTAAAGGCTTATTGTTTCTGTATGGAAATGTTATCTTCATCTTCACTAATGTTTTTTGGGATGCAACTTGGTAAAAGATAAACTGTTTGCATAAGTGGAGTACAGCATGTGGGCTAGGTAGAAGAGCAATGAATAATTCAGCATGACTGATGGATGAGATGATGGATGAGTAGAGCTGAAATTGTTAAAAAAACAGTGTTTTACCTGCCATTGCTGCATACCTAGAACAGCTGCCAACATTTGCTCTACCATTTAACACAGGAGACAAGTGGTTTATGTGCAGCAGTGATGTTTTGCAATTGATCAGCACTCCATAGGTTTAAATTAAAAACTATATTGGATCACTTTTTTATGTTTTGTTTTCTCCTTCACCATAGTGTTTGTAGCATCCTTGCCATTCCCTTGTATTAGATAAAAGTATATTATTTGATTAAAGGATGCAAAGGTGCAATATTTGCTCTGATGTGCATCGTCACCTGGCTACGGAGTTTTCAGCTCTGCTGTTTGGACTTGTTCTTCAAGCTGAATCAGATCTCTGAAGTTTGTGCGGTGGCAGGAATATCCTTCCTACCTTAGACCCCAAAAGTAGCATGATAAAGTTGTGTGGCCAGTATTTAGTTAACTGCTCATTCCAAGACCATTTTTCAGCCCTCCAAGTGCATGTTTTTCAAGTCGCTCTATGTCATTGCTTGTCTTTGGTCTGGTATCTCTGTTACGTGCTGGTCATCTTGGGTGCAGAGCTGTGCCGCCCACCTGGTGGGTCTGACACATTCTAGGGTTTGAAATGCTTGTGTGCTGTAATGAGGCAGAGAAATATGGTTTAGTAGTGAAAATGATTTCACAGGCTGCAGTGGAATGGATTTAAGGTGTTGACCTATATGTCACTTATTCGTGGTTGGTAATTCCCTCGACTTCATACCACCTTTGGTCAGATGGTTTTGTGCAAAGCTTTGCTGCAGTTACAGTTTCCCATTAGGTTCTAATGGGCTCTTCCTTGACCATGTTCCTTTTCTTTCCAGCTCAGTTTCTTGACCAATCATTTCCGATTCCACAACACTAAACATCAGCATGTACCCAATCACAGAAATAAATAACACTGAACTAAACACAGACAATTTCTGCTTCAACACAGAAATTGTCTGTGTTAAAGCAAAGGGGAGTCACACCTGGGGAAGGTATTTGCCTTGCAGAAAACACTCTCTGCCTGTCCCCTGAACAGGGACCATCTTGGTCCTCTCCTTGGCTGATGGAGCAGGTCTGTGTGCTCTCACCTGACTCTTCATGGCAGTGAAGCATGTGACGTACATTCCTCTTCTTGAGAATCATACAGACGTCCAGCTTCATCTGGTCTCCTGTACAGTCCACTGGAAGATGTAAGAAGGAATGGTCAATTTTGGCTCCTCTGTTATCAATTCTGCCCTTTCTCCTCCAGATTCTCCCAGAACTTCAGAGGTAATATCATAAAGTGGCAATTACTCAGTATCTGAGGAATTCCTGGAAATGATAAATAAATAGTCCCTTAAGTACCAGGAGACTGTAGTTCAAGTCTGGCTAGGGAAATACGTCTGCTTTATTAGAAGTTGCTGCTTTAGGGTGTCATCACTGTGACAGAATCTTTAAACATCCATAAACTGAAATACAGAGAAATAACAGTTATTGATTCTCCACCTACACGGTTTATGTATTTTGAAAGATATTGGCAGACTTTTAACTAAGGTCCCTTCTATTTTCCAGGTTTTCATTTGAACCTTTGTTATTGCTGTTATAGAACTTGGGGAAAGGTTTTTTTAGAATTAGTAAAGAATTTCCTTACACATAGAACTCATAACACTGCATTTTTTTTTTTAAGAAATGTTTATCTCCATGCTACGTGGGATAAGAATTATCTATATAAGATTGTCTGACTCTCTGAAAGCACGATTTGTACAAAAATCTTGCATATGGCTGTCATTTATCATCCTGAGACGCAGTCCTAAATGGACATTGAGTTTCAGCCCTCTGGAGCTCAAATCAAAGGTTTACATGTAGCTTAACTCAGCTGGCAGGAACAGGCTGGGGTTCAAGTCTCAGTTTTCCCATAAGTTAAAAAAAAAAATGCTCAGCAAGTCCATGATGATACATTATCATGATGTTCATTTTTGTCTGGCTGGCTAAAAAGGAGCATTTTTAAAAGAAGTCTTTTTTTAAAATCCCATATAGCTAACCCACACTCACTACAGAATACGCCTTTATAACACAAGAATTGATTAAAAAACAGGCAACAGGAAGATATATTTGTTGTCTTTGATGTATCTATGCAGTAGTGATCTGTGGTGTCAGTTCCCATATTTTCATTTTCTTTTGCTAGCAGTCAGATGGATGATGAGGGTTGGTTTTTTATTGATGAGTTAGTTTTGAGATTTGATTTTTTTCAGATATCTTTAAAACAATTATATTCCTCTGTATATTTTATATTTCTATTTGTTATGTTGCTGTCATGTTTATACTGTGAAACCAACTTGTGGGAGAAAAAAGTATGTTTCAACAAGAAATTTTATAAGAAAACAGTATTTTACTGTCTAAAGTACAAAGTCTAAAGTAAAGTATAAATACTGTCTTTAAGTATAAAGTTTTTTACCTTAAACATTTTCAATTTGATGCTCATTCAGGTGAGGGAGTTGGAAAAGCACTATGTGATTAGTGAAAAATAAAATAAATCTGAACACTTTCAACCTGTTCTTCAAAAACAGCATCAGCTAATATTTTCAGTTGTTACTCCACAATAAATCATTTTGAAAGGAGCATTATCAAGGAGATCATGACCAGTCATAACAGGCTAAAGCAGGGATTCTCTGTATAAATACTTGTGTCATGTTGTTTATTCCCGTATCTCCACTTCTTTCTGTGAGTCAAAGTTTCTGTTAATAGGCTTTCTGAACTTTTACTAGAAGATAAGTTTATAGTTTTGATATCTTTCTGCACTGAGTTGTGCCTGATCCATGAGTGTTCTTAGTGAAACTATAGAGGAAAGGAGTATTCTCTGTGGCACAGCAGAATAGGTCTGTCTTTGTGGAATTGCTAACAATTTGGCTAGCAGAGTTCTTTTATTATGTCTCTTACTTACATTGCACTTTGAAGAATTTGGAGTAAAACATCTAAAAAGATTGGGATTTGGGGGTAGAGCGTAGTGGGATTCTTGGGTAGAATGGATTAGGGGTGGGATTTGGTTTAGGGATTATTACACTTGAGCAATATGCAGGCAGCATAGTTATTACAACTGAGAATGGTAGTTTTTAAGCAAATACATTACTGCAAACAGCAATCTGAGTAAACATTGCATTTTCAGGAAATGCTTTAGCTCACTTCAGCTGCAGCTCTAATGATGAAGGCCAATTGACATGAAAAGCAGTGATTGCAGGAAAAAAATCCTAGAACTTTATGAGTTTTTAGAGAGGAACTTAGCAAAGGAGAGAATTTGGGGCTAGGGCAATTTGAGGATTCAAGCTGTAGTTAATAAAATGTTTCCTGAGATTTTAATTGATAAAGTCAGCTTAGTTCAAGACCTGGAACTCCCATGCTATGCCACTGACGTGAAGTTACAGAGGAAGGCTATCTGAAAATAGTTTGCAGAATGTGGCTGTTCAAATTGGCAAAAAAAAAAAAAAATCAGGATCCATGACATCATTATGGAGTCATATAGGTCATAATGAAAATGTGGACAAAATCGTGCACCCTGTGGTATTTGTAAAGGTCTCAAGAAATGCAGAGCAAGTTTACCAGCATTGCTTTTGCTTGAACAGCAGCATTTGAGCAAATATCATTTGAAATACAGACCAGAAAATGGGTTTAAATCAAATGAATTGAAAACTGATTTTGTACGTTAATTTCACAACTCAAACATTCACAATTATCATGTTTGAACTTTTCTCTTTGAATATTGTATAATGAAGATAGCTGATCATGCTCATATGTGTGTGTTTTCTTTTTTCTTTTTTAATCCCAAGGAAAAAAAAGCAAGGGGAAACTGATTTAAAAAAAAAAAAAGAAAGAAAGAAAAAAACACTTTTGGCTCAGGAAAAGCAATGGTCGATGAAGGAATCAGTCATAAATTCTGTTGACTTTGTCTTAGCTCAAGGTAGGATGAGCACTTTTTGTTCAGCTGTCAAATGTTTTCTGCAAAAGCTGCACAGCAAAACACTAGAAGAGAACAAGCTGCATGTGTGCTCTCTAATGAAATGTGAATACAAGACGCAAGTTTCTTGTGGTCTATTCTGACAGTTCAAATAATTGAAAAGCTTATATCCATTTTGAAACACAATGTATGCTGTGCATTAGGAGACTTAAAATTTCTAAGCAGGATATTGCAGAGTGAATGGCAGGGTTTATGATTGTCTAAGGAGGGGAAAATACATCCTAAACTCAATGACACGGCATTTTATTCAATTTTAAAGAAACTTGCAATACTACATATTACATCCCTTGCTGCCCTACCCATACCTTACACCCATTCTTTATCATTACCAACAAGGGATTGCTAGTTGGGTTGATTGGGTGATTACAGCTCAGTGCTGCTGATCAAAAGCACTTATGTTATATTAGTTAAAGCCATCAAGTTGGTTATATTTTACCCATCTAAATTCTTAGGGTTTATGGGGCTTGACATTAAACCTGCTGAGGATTAATTCTATGGTTAATAAAAACAAGCAAGAAGAAAACATCAGCTCTGGGCTCCTATACAGCAGAATTAATAGTCAACACTAGGTGTTCTTGTCTAGGAAAGTCTGGAAAAGTAGTGCTTGGAAAGAGCAGCGGGTAAAGGACAGTTGGCAAATAGAAAAGACCAAAAAAGCCTAAGTTTTGAGAGTGATATACCAGCAAAGGAAGAAGCATTTTTAAGGGCTGTCTCTTCTTGAAGATCTTCTCAGGTCACTTAAGCTACCTTTGCATTGCTATGAGCTTATTTATTTATTTATTTATTTGTCATTCTTATTTAGGGAAAAGAAAGAATGTGTGTTATTCTGTGGTGGGAAGAGCAAGGCTTCAAAAGTCCATCCATCAAGGAGAGTGGATGGCTTTGTTTTCATCATATTCTCTAACAAAAAGAATTCACTTGAACAGTTCTGCTTTTTAAGGTCACCTGGGGAAAAGTAACAGACTCGAATGTGCAATAGTGAAATTTTTATTTACCTAACTCACGTAGACATAAGTTACTGTGTTTTTTAAGTCCCTTGACAAACACTTCCTGATTGCTGGGAAGCAATTTCAGGGTAAATGGTCAGTTATGAAGAGACAATGTTTAGCATCCCACACAATGCAAATAAAACTTAACTGCTAGGTAGAAAATATACTGTTTGCCTAGATGAAGAGCACTGAAAGGCGGATAGGTAGCTCATTAGAAATGCAACATTAGCCTCGGGCGCTGAAGTAAAGCTTGTATCTCCAACTGTTCTGTCAGATAATGTCCATATTTCAAAAAGAAATGTCTAGAGAGCTGGAAGCAGAATGAAAGATTTCATTTTGTACCAAAGTATTTTTTGGACACAGCACTCCATATGTGGCCTCACCAGATTTGAGTAGAGGGGGAGGATCACCTCTCTTACCTGCTGGTGATGCTCTTCCTAATGCAACCCAGGATAGCATTGACTTTCTTGACAACAAGAGCATATTGCTGCCTCATGGTCAGCCTGTCCACTGGGACCCCCAAGTGCTTAGGGGCAGAGCTGCTTTATCAGCCCCCCGCCTGTACTGGGCATGGGATTGTGCCCTAGGTGATGGACTCTCTGTCTGCCTTTGAACTTCATGAGGCTCCTCTCAGCTATCTGGAGAGATGTCCCATCCGTTGAGGTTCCCGAATGGCACCACTGTAACGTATCCACCACTCTTCCCAGCTCTGCATCAGCAGAAAAATATGATGACATAAAACAAAGAGTCTAGAGTAAAATATCAATATGTATTAATTTCTTTCAGTGGCTAAGCGAGCAAGTTTTGGTAACTCACAGCTAAGGGAACTGAGTAACTATTCATTCCAGCTTATAGCTGTAGCTCTGCTCTTGCTCATGATGCGTTACGTGAATGAATTAGTCTGCAGCAGGAAAAAAGCATCAAAGTCACCACATGAACAACTTGCATCATATATAGGTCAAACAGATGACACTTCTTACAAAATCATGACTCCTAGGTTAAATACATCATGCTGTTAACCCGTTTTGGTGGGAAGAGTTGTAGAATTTGATGGAAATTAAACCTGGAAGCTTTTCTGGAAATTAAGTGGGCTCAGATATAATTTTTAAGTCTTATAAAGGTTCATAGAGAATTAGATCATAGAAATGGAATTATATTTGAGGATTTAAAACTTCATTTGAAAAGTTTTGATTGTTATTTAATGTTGCCTAGGACTCTCTTAATTTTGCTTGTGATATATGCCCCAAATAAAACCAAAGTTTTATTAATGTTCTTTCAAGCTGGTTATATTCTCAAAATGGTTAGTGGTGATTTTTTTTTTTTTTAATTTTTAGATGTTATATAGTTTGGGAGAGAAAAAAGGGGAAAAAAAACGAAAAACCTGCAGGTACTCTGGTAAAAGCAATAACTTTTGATTTGCAGTAAAGTATATTGTGCAAAAGTTTTTGTATTATTGGCTTCAAACTCTTAGGTTAGTGAGTATCCACCTCATTTTTATCACCCCATAGGGAAAAATCATTGACAATTGAAGTATTTTGATTTGTAGTGTTTATACAGTCTGAGCATGTATGCTTTTGAACAGATAGCATTTGTTCTGTATGTTACTAATGTCCTCAGGAACAAAATCTCTGTGAGAGCTGACTAAACTTCCCTCAGGTTTTAGATTCTGCTTTTTGTTAATCTTTACATCAGCTATCTTAACTTTCCTAGAATTCGGGATTCTATAGTCAAAACCTCTCTTTGCATATTTTTAATTGTATCTAATGTGTAAATTTAGCATTCTGATTCAAGTATTTTGGATGTCTCAGTAAGATTATTTCACTTTCCTTTTGTATCAAAGAGGTGTATTTAGATTTCTCAAATTTGCAGCATTCAGTCTGAGAACGCACAATTTAACTTTGCATACAAATTACAGAGGGCAAGTTTTGAAGTCTAAAATTGACCGGGTACAAGTGTTGTGTGATGTTTGCTGCTAGGCTCTATATCTCCCTCTCAGATGGCCAAAGGTGAGTGAGTGAATTCATCTAGGTAGACCTGATGTAGATCATACAGCATTTTATAGGTAGTTGGACATTCCTGCTAATTCGGTTGCAGTTGTTTACTGTGGTTTGTTGCTTTGTGTTTGCAGTACAGACTACGTAAAATATCTTGCATAAGTTCCATGAAAGTAGAAGTTGCCTTTCTTTCAAATTGCTGGGTTCAATTAAATCCCAAATGCTATTTTAAGGATTATAATATAAATAGTTATCCTTTTTATGTGTAATAGTTATCCTTTTTATGTGTTTCTAGTGGACTTTTGTATGTAGCTGAAGACAAATATTAGAGCTATGCACAGATGGATGTGCGTGTGGCACACTAAAAGATCTGCCCCAGCTGCAAAGTAAAATTCATCAATTTGAAACACTGCTTTGAAGTTAGGATGAGCTTAAAATTTATGCTTGGTTACTGTGGCCAAGGTGGTGGGATGCAAGTGCTGTGGCGCCCTCCCTTTCCCTGGGCACGCTCCGTGTCCGCCAAGCTTCCAAGCAGTCTCTGCACGTACAGACACTGCACAACGGTATAAAAACTTCAGACATATTAAAGTTCAAAGCTTTTGAAAATTGGCCTTCTTAATTTTCCCCTTCATGGATTTCAACCAGATTTTCAAGAGTTAAGAGTTCCTCTCAATATGCTGTTGAGAAACCCAATTTGAATCATTGACATACAGAATATAGCATGAAGTATCTTCCTGTGCTCAGTTGCAGTCTAGCTTTACTTAGGTCTTAGGTGACAAATTTTGAATCTTGCCTTAGGTATATCTGTTCAGAAAATGATACTATAGCACACTAAAATAGCTATTTCTGTTGGTGTGTGTTTGTGTTTTCTTCCCTTTCCTCCAAGCAAAATGTTTGTTTTGGATTCACAGATTAGTTTTACAAACACTCTCTGAAATATCTAATATTTTTACAAAGTCCTAAGTGTACTTTAAATCTTCTGTGATAGTTTTGTCTCCCTTTGTTCATTCTTGTTACACATCCCCAATTAGTAAATTGTGCTCTAATAGCATTAAACTTCTCTTAGCATTCCCTGGCTAATGGTAGCATTAACGTTTAAAAAAGAGCCACTATGAAAACTTTCTGTACATATTCTGTGCTATGGAACAGTTAGTGATGCAAAGAAGTTGTGAGCCACTCTGGGGAAATGTATTTCATCAGGCAAGCTCTGTATTCACAAATTTTAATGGGTTCCTCAAGAATGAACATTCTTCACAGTAAGAATTTTCCTATCCTGCTCTGGTGACAGATAAAACAGTATCCTGGTATTTCCAGTATTAAGTAAAAGAGGATATGGTGACTTTATTTCCAGTGTTTTAGACTATGTACAGGAGATTCTGAGAGATTCCCAAGAACTTTAATTACATTATGAAAGCAGTATTCCTTAAATAAAAATCTCAAAATAACTTGCAAGTTATAGTGTGAAATGATTAACTGTCATTGCCTTTAACACGTGTCTATAAAAGTCAGGAGAAAATCTTTGTTCAAAGAACAGCAGAGGAGGGGGGAGAAAAAAACTTGCACGACTTTCTTGTAATAGCAAGAAAACGTTGAAATCAGATGCCTTGATAATGCAGTTGTGTTGATGACACAGTTGTGTCCTGTGATCAGGAGTCCTGTTTTGCATAATAAATGGTACTGACTATTTCTCTGGTTCTCTTAAAATGGAACCAGATCATGTGCTCATTTTCCCCAGTCTCTTGTTTCCACAAAGGGCAATGCAGATAGCAGGGACGTGAGCAGTGCACAGGCCTCGTGCATGTGGACCTCTGCTCCAGGATGGGCAGAGTTACAGCCTGCTCAAGAAGATATTAAGCAGCCCAGGAGAACTTGGACTTGCCTTTAGTTGTATCTGCTATGAATTTCTATCCACTCTACATCCAACATTTCACTGTGTTTAGTTAGGACTGGCACGTATAAAGGCTTATCTTTTACCAATAACTTTTTAGATGTGTGTGCTTTTTCATTAAAGGTAATTAAGGAAATAACACATTGCATGCTTCTACTGAGATCACAGTATAGCTTAGAATCATCTATGAATTCTTTTGCTAATCACTAGTTGACAAAGCTTGCAGTGAACAAAATAAAATAATTGGGATAATGAATAAACTTTCAGATTAGTTTAATTTAGGATTGCCGGAAACAAATTTTCTCACAAACTCTAGTTATTAATCTAGAGATTTCTGCTCCTCAGTAACTGTTTGACCGAAAGACTTGCTGAATGTTATCAGCTGTCTACTTGTGGCTGAACATATTAACGCTGATGACTCTATGTTGCAAATCCATCCTTAATGATAGAGCTAGACCTTTATTTGCCTAAAGAAATAAAAATAAAACTTTATAAAGGTAGAAAATAAGTGCTTAAGCCATTGGAGAAAGGGCTGCTCATTCTTAAAGCAACTTGGATTCTAACAATACTTTTGCCCAGATTTTAAAATGCACGTAGCTGTGTGTTATATATAACACTTAAGTTATGCCTGAGTTATGCTTTATAGTAATAATAGCTTGTAATAATACTTGTAATAATTTCATATTCTCAGAGACTGGTTGGATGTACACTTGGCAGTTATATGGGCAAGTGTTCATGATAACACAGTTCTTACAGTGGAGATCATACAGCTTAGGAAACTATAGCTACCATTTTTGCTTTTTAAAATCTTGTTAGAATTTTTTTTTTTCTCCCAAAGAATTTTCTGTAAATTCTTTGGTTCCCATATAATAGCATGGATCTGATCTGAAAGACAGAGGAGGATCTTTCTGTGGTTAAAAAGAGATCAAAGTTTACAGCTTGCCATTGAAAACCGTATTTTAGAAGCCTTTTGTTATGTAACTTTTATAAGGGCTTCTCAACTAAAGTCTGAAGGCTTCAAGTGTTCGGTTGTTTGTGTTGATGCCAAGGTTATGGGGAAAAAAATAAAGAAATAATTTGAGTAAAATGGATTATGAGACTAGCTACCTAAATTGCTGCTGTTGGATCACCTTGGGTCTGACCCAGTCCCTCTGAGTGAGCACTTCTGCATTACTCCTTTCCTCTTTAAAAGACGGGGAAGAAAAAAAAAAAAGAAAAAGAGAGAGAGAAAAAATACCACTTTGTGATATTATAATTATTTAGCTATTGAGAACAGCCTTTTTTTTTTTTCTAGAGTAGAGTAGGTTTGTAGCAAACCTTTGAATGATGCTAGATCTCCACTCCAACTGCTGTGATGTTATCAGTGAGGCTTGGACCTGGCAGCTCACCCAGCTGCAGCTTGTTGCACTGCAGGGGCTCCTAGACCCCTCCTTGACTCCTTTGCATTCCACCAACTGGCTATATCACTAAAATATTCCCTGCTTTCCCAGTTCTGGTCCTAGATTATGCCTTTAAAATCAAAGAAAGTTGGTTCTACTATAGTTTGGGTGAAGCTGAAGATTTTTAGTATTCTAGGAGAAAAAAAATGGACATCTGAAAAACAGAATGTTTCTAAAATGTGGGGTTCTAACTCCTTAAAGCACAACACCTGGTAAGCAGGCAGTAAATTTAGGGGACAAGAGGCAATAAAGGAGAAGGTAAATGGCAAACTAATGCCTCTTCAAGGATAGTGGGGCTGCTTTGTAGTATTAGTCTCTATTTTGGTTGCTAAATGTTCCTGTCCTGCAAGGAGAAATTAAGCCTAGGAAACCTTATGGAATTTAAATTTGGAACTCTGGAGTTTTGCATGTAAATGAGTTGTTATTGCCTGCCACATTGGGTCAGCAACAGACAAGTTTGGGTCAAAATGTGTGCTTTTCCTTCCCCTCCCCTTTCTTCTTGCAACACCTACGTTTTTCTTGTGACCTGACGAGGTAGCTTTGCCAAGCAATCTAAAAAGCTAACTGCTTTTCCACTGTGTTATGTCTAAATGAAAATTCATATGAAAACATGATTAAAAAAAGAAGTGCTAAAGAAGTCACAGTTAATTTATACTCTGCAGGCATGACCGTAACACCTGATGAGATGCTGCTAACTACATTCAAATGACACTGCTGTAGCCTGAAAAGAAATTCATGCACTTTAGCAGCACTTGACAATGACTGTTTAACAACCCAGCTAATCAGAAGTGGATTATAGCAACAAAATTAATGAAGCACTAAAAGTCTTTAATGAATAATGGAAGATTTTTTTCATTCTCTTGTGCTGTTATGTTTATTCATTTAAAAACAGTTTATGTAAGGACCATAACTATATAATTATCTCTAATACGGGATTTATTTAAATATTATATAGGTATGGAAATCTAATTTTAAGGTTCTTTGACCTTAAAGCAACATTAAAGTCCAAATGTTCTTTTTTTTTTTTTTTTACAACATAGGGAGTTTGTATGTATATGTATACACAGGTATGAAATACATTGTGCATGCATTACGTTTTAGGATGTGAATAATTGTGTGTAAAACAGCACATCTGACTCCATAATCGGACAACTGTTCTTTTCCTGTAGGGTTTCTTTAATGCAATTTTTGAGCCTAGGTCCATAAGAGAAGATAAAGGTAGTTTTAGTTCAGTCTTTGTGTCCAAACTACTCTAAATTCAGGGGATTTGAGAGATAGGAGAATGCTGTAAAATGAATACACTGGCAGTTTTTCCGTTTCTGACTTCAGTAAAGCAATATTAAGGTACAGCACCTGAAGATATGATTCTTCTTTTTGCATTATCTCTTCTGTCTTTAGCCTGAGTTTGGCAGAACTGATGGAGCTCTATACTTTTTTTCTACTTTATGAATCTCCTGGCTAGGAAGATTATTTGTCCCCATTGGCTGTGTGACTTTTTCGACTGAGAAAAATACCCTGGATTTCACCTCTGCCAGCTCCTCTGGCTAAAACACCAACAGCAGCTTCTTGCCAAGCCTGAGTTCATGTTTTTCCCCTTCCCTGTTAAAGCTTTAGCTTTTCTTTTTGTTTCACTGTCTTGATATCCCTAGGGTGGGTAACTTCATGAAATGTTCACCAGAATATGAATGTGCGTATGGATGAAACATAGATGCAAGGCTCCACTTCTCTACTTTGTGCATGCAGTTTGAATGTATATTCTGTGTCAAAAGTCTCTGTGCTAGAAACACTGGCGGGTGGTACTTTAACATATTGCAGTAAATAAGAACAAAACCCTTCGGAGTTGGATTGAATCAGCAAATGGGTCTGTTCAAGAGTGTGGCATCAGAGGTGTCATTTTGTGTAAGTCAGTGTTTTTTCTACATGTTGTTGTTCCACTATTGTGTTCTGGTGAGCTCTTGGACTCCCCATTGCTGATGTAGATAGGTGTCTTTCTCTCTTTTTTTTTTTTCCTGTTTTTTTTTTTTTCTTTTCTTCCTATCCTGTATGAGCAGGAGCAATTAGATAACTGCACTGTTCTGCATACCTTCATTTGGATGCGATAGGTACAAATATGATCTGTGGAGCCTCTAATTATGATTAAAATGATTAATGTGTTATTATTTGCTTTGCTGCCGCCAAGGGAGATGTTTTTACCTGTATGTCTGGGATTACATTAGAGAACAAATCTCGGTGAAAAAGCCATTAACTACTGCTAGTCCAACTATGCCATTTTGCATGAATACTTCTGAGCATATTCCTCTCTTTAGCATATGGTACATATGTAAAGATAATGAAAGCTCTACATATTCTATGTGTTTGCATTTATGTGCACATAATTATTCAAACTGGGATAAAACATGTCATAATCCCTAAAAGAAACACAATCTTATTTAAAGCTCTGATTCCAGACAAATTTCTACCTCCTATGCAGAGGTGCCATAAAGGCAACCACCACTTTAGGCTTCCAAATTAGGACAGATACGGTACTTAGTGGTTGATAACCTTGCAATGCTTTTTTTGCACGTGGTTTAATTTCACCCTGATCAGCCAAAATGCTGATCCCATCCTGGTGTTTGATCAAAGGGCTGCAGCTGACTCTGATGTTGACTAATAAACAAACTAGCAGATGTTGGTCCTGATGGAACCATTTGATCTAAAGAGCAATACTGATTGGTTTCCCAGGCTTTTTATTTCTTATGTCATGCTGAGATAAATGTGGTGAAGGTGCTTAAATAATACCTTTCTGATGGAGAACAGATGACGAATACATACCTCAAAACAGAAATGCTTTTTATAATCTTGCTGGACGTAGCATTTCTCTGATGTTTTGCATCTTGCCTCCCTACCTGAGGCACTCTGCTGGAGTCAAAGTTATTTTGTGAAAATGCACAAACAAAATACCAACCAAAAAGTTTCTGTGCCTTTACTAGAATTCTTCTTTGGACTGTGTAATAAGAAGTAGCATGTTTTCCTTCTGATCAATATATCCATTAGAAATTTGCATTGAAAATCTGAGGCATTTGTGCGGATATCTTACAGCTTTTTTTTCTGACAGCTGTGCGTAGGGTGTGCCCTGTTACAGAACCCTGATTAATAAATGCATATGTAGGGAAAATGCTGTGTATAAAGCCTTGCACAAAGTAGCACTGAGATATGGAGTGGCTTCTCAGGACTTCTGCTTGGCCACTGCCATGCATGTTAGATGCGTTGTCTTGTAACATCTGTGTCTTAGCCCTAATCTGTCACAGCTGCTGAGGTCACCTCTTCAAGGTTTTATAGTATTAATGTGTTTATCATTTCTTGTGCATCATTTTTCCTATTCACCTTCTGTTTGAAACAGAGACTCTGCCTGTCAAACCTTCCCCCCACTCTGAGCCTTTGCCCACTGCAGTCCAGCACCTCATGCTCGGGTTTGCTTTTATTTGTCTAGGAAGCCAAATAAATATTTTATTTATTCTGAATTTTTCTCCTGGGATTTTTTTTTCCTTTTGAACCATGTGCAGCACATTATTTCAAAGGAACTCTGGAAAGGTCTGCGGCTGAATAGTGCTGCATGTTTTATGTGAATTTTAAACAGTGTCCGTGGTCTGCACAGGCAGAGTGATTCAATCATTTGTATGACTTAGCTGAAGGATGTCATACCCATTCTAATGTGTGGATAACTTTCAGTGAAGAGTAAAAGCTGGTTGTGTGTCTGAGAGTCTACTTACGTTTATGTTACTGGCAATTCCTACTTTACTCTAATGGGCAAGTGTCAAGAACAGAGTAAATATAGATTCATCTTGGCTTGCTTGAGACTCATTGTGAAATCTGGGTGAGCGTGTACAATAAGCCATCCCAGGCTTTTCTTCTCAGCATTACTGAGAACAATGGAGAATGAATAAATGTCTTGTTGCTACACAGTGTACCAAGCTGAAATATTAAGTCTCATCAAATCCTTGCCATCCTTTCTGAAACTCCCATCAAAGCTTTATTTAAATTAGCAATCTCGGATCAGGGGAAGAAAGTAATCCTATATAAGAAGAATGTGACAATCCACTTGAATGCCCTGTGATGCTGTGGAAAAAGGTAGGATTGCTTTTATTTGGGAGCACTCCATTGCTGGTGTAATTCAGAGTTTAAAGGGAGGTTATTCATGCTTATTCTAAATTACTTAGTTTTGTTTGTTTATGTATATAGATGAAAGTGAGTCTGAGTGTATCCTGGACCTTATCATTATACCTGAAAAATCTACAGTTACAGAAATATCTTGTATTCACAGCACTGACTTTCAGCATCCTAAGGCCACCTGCAGGCTTTCTTCAAACTTGTTTGGTTTCAGCCTCTTGTATCTTAGTTTTTTTTCTCTCTCCTCTATAGATGAGATCATTCAAACCCAGATAACTGTTCCAGTTTGCTTCAATTAGATGCTAATATTAGTTTTTATTATGCGTTTTCCAAGTCCTAGAAAGGGGGAAATTGGTCCAGGATATCAAGGAATTTTTGTTCCATTATGTGTTTCCTTTCTGTTTTTAAATTATCTTAACTCTCTAGGTGGTATATCTCTAAGTAAAGTGCGTTGCTATCTTGAAATATCCATAGCAGCTCTAAATAAACTAGCTCACATTCTGCAGGAATGTAGGCATGTCAGAATTGCAACCTGCCCAGGTTAAATACCTCTCAACTAGGGGAACTAAAGCAGACAAACTCTTCAGATAACAGCTAGGCTACTTCTGGAAGCTTGGCTAAATCCTATATTCTGGCAAAGCTATTGTGTCCATCTTTCCTTTCCCCTTATCCTCCCCTCCCCACCATGTTCTTATCTATGAAATAAGGATAGTACATCATCTTCGTTAGGATTTGTAGGAGTAAATGCAGAGAAGACTACAGTGCTCTGTTACTGTAATAATAGATTGCATGAATATTCAGTTTGTTGGTATGTTTATTGAACTAAATAACGATCTGGACCTGAAGTGCAGACACAGCTGCTGCTAGCACTTGTGACTCTTCTAAGCTGTCCCAGGACCTTCTGTAAGGCTGAGGAGATCTGGAGACAGCTCCTCAACAATGCACATACTGAGACATCTTTGAGACATCTTTATTTATGAGACGTGTTTTCTTTTGCTGACAGACAGTTGAGGAGGCCATGCCAATTTCTATTGTTTTTTTTCAGATGAAATATGAAGCAAGTACTGCTTAATCCTTGAGCTTGCAATCTGACCTCTGCTCAGTTGTTGGATGTCAGCAAGTTAAAATATATACTATGGACACATTAGATATTAGACAAACTCATCAGACATGCCATGTTGATGAGTAAACAACAAGTTCTTCTTTACACAAATCAAATTCTGAACCCATAAAAAAAAAACAGAGAAGGCCTTGGGAAGAAATGCATGAAGCAAACAGCTGCATATTTTATTTCTTTTACGCTCAAGCAAACCAGCCATGGAACAACAGCAGAAGTTCCTTATAGCTAACATATAGAGTAAGTTCGGAAGAGGAAAAGTAAAGGAAGATAACCTGGCTGTAGCTACAAACTTTGAAGAAGACCATTTGGAAAGGAATTGATTAGAAATAATGTAGATTGTGTTAGCTCAGTGGTTCTTTAGAGAATAAGGCGGCCTTGACTTTGAAAACAATAAGAATTCAAACAGCATTAGTTGTAGTTCTGATACCTTGCTGACTTGATGCTCAAAGAGTTGAGTTACGGAAAGTGCTGTAGTTGTGAAAGGGCATTAGAAAATAAAGGTGGCCTTGAAAGATAGATTTGATGGAAAGATAACAGTTTTACATGATTATTGTTAGGGAAATTCTGTGATTTCTCAGTCTGTTGAGTAATGCTGATGATATACTGCTCCAGAATAAGCAGATGCTTGGAGGTTTAAAGTTCACCCAAAAGCAAGGAACTGAATACGACCTTCTCTACCTATAATTTTAATAGATAATAGGGTAGTTTGGCTTTTCTTTTCTAACATTCAAAATTTTGGTGGGCTACAGGTGAAAGGCTGCACAGGGAATTTGTGTCCCCTCTAGAGACCATCTTCCAGGTGTTATGTGCACCAAAAGCAAGTTTTACAAAACCAATCCTGAGTTATTAACTTTTTTATTTTTTCCTGGAAGACTAGTATAGCTAAAACCAAGTTTGGTGTGTCAGTTTTTATAAACTGAAGGGGGAAAAAAGATAAATGAGTAATGTAACTGGTTTCATATTTTCTCACTGGCTCAAGTCTTAAACCTTTTAAGTGAAACTGGAGCAGACTGATGGTTTTGCAGCACAACTTAAATGAAACTTGTTGATCCAGCCTGACTTATGCATGAAATCTTATGTCATGAGCAATATAAACAGAATCTCAGACTTGCAGAAAAAGGAAGAAAATGCTCATTTAGGTTAGCACAAAGCAAAAGACAAATTTTACCTGTTTTGAAACACGCAGAAAAGGTCTTCCAGATGCTTATCTATGTAAAAACAAACTTCTAAGAAATTGCCTTACAGAAAAGGGAATAAGAAAAGTTCTAAAATTTCATAGGTCCAGCAAATTAAGATTGAGCTGTCTGGTTAGTGATCTTTTTGCATTCTGTTATGTTTAGGTCACTATAATCTTCCATAAAAAAAAATTCAGTTTTTGGTCTCGAACTAGTGAGATTCTGTACTCTGTTTCCTAGCTGTGTGAACTTTAATGACTGGTACTTGTGCAGAACATGCAAGGTCTTGTGGTCCTTGACAATATTAAATGCTTTTTTTATATGGATGATTTATTTTATTTTACCTTTTTAATATATGAAAAGGAGGAAAATTATTTCTTCAAAATTCCTCTCCAATGATTAAGCAAGTCTTTTTTAGGACTTCTGAGTTCTTCAATTAACATTTTAAGGAACTCCATGGGCAGATGACCTAGTGCATTTATTTGCTATTTCATCATTGTGCTCAAACTAATGCCACTTTAAAGTGCCTGACTCTACATTCACCCTCCTAGTTCTGGCATCCAATAACCAATGAAAGATATAAACCCTAAAGTTACCCCATTTTGTTGGTTAGACTGCAAGTTTTCACATCTTGCCCTTCATACCTTTTCCAGAGCACAATGTCATGGTATTTGTGAGCTTGAAATATTCAAATAAGAAATAATGAATTTTCTGAGATGGTAGGAAAATTTTATTTTCTAGCCAAAAGCTGTACTGCTTTTACCTCAAAACATTTTCAGAAGATTTGAGTTGTATTTGATATTTAGCCTCTGGATGAAATCCAACTGTAATGAAATCAGGGCATAACTTCAAATGCATTGAATCCAGGGTTTTGTAAAATGTTTGTATAGCAATATAAATCCTTCCTCTCTCCCATGACAAAGGGAAGTAGGATGATGGTTGACAGTGAAAGATTTTTAGCAAAGCCTCTTTTGATCTTTAGCAGTATACTTCAGTTAATATGCTTCTAATTAGCAGGAAAACAATTTTTGTGGCTGGTGCAGTGTAAATTGCAAATGAAGATCCCAATACTGTATGAAAACTAGGAGCACCTTCAACTTTCTTCTGGTCTCACTTTTCCTGCTAGTTTTTCCAGACTGCAAAATACCTATCTTTAACCAAACTCCATTTAACATTTCCCCTCTGAAATGAGGGCAGATGCTGACCAACTTGCATGGTTTCAGCCCAAGGAAACAGGATGAGGCAGGCCAGCTCCATCCTCCTCCTCCCTGCCCTACATTCCCTCTCCTACCTCTGGCATCCAGCAATGCCCCCACCAAGCTCATTCAGCTCATCCTGAAATTAAAACATAGATGGTTTGTTTAATAATACTGAGCAGATTCAGCCTGTGAAAAGTGAGGCGAGGCAGCAGCGGGGAGAGGAAGGATAACTGGGTGAGGGAAGAGGGAGATGGAGAGGAATGGAAGGGGGAACACTTCCTCCCTCCGTGCTGGTGAGCCATTCACTTTAGTTGTGCCTTGCAGAAACTGCTTTTAGATTTCATTTTGTTTCTTGTTTCCTTTGTAGCCTGCTGCAAGGGATTTGCTCGTGGTAGTAGACAAGTGGTCTGTGGACCATTCAGAGTTTTTCTTATTTATTAATCTTTATTTGCCTTCCTTTGGATACTAGCCCCAGTTAAGAGACTTTCAGGTGGGGAACGCCCCTTTCCAATAACATCTTAACTAAAGCCTTAGATTTCAACCTTTTTCCAGAGGAGATGTCTGCCTAACCTCAAGAATTTTCAATAGCTCAGATTTCACTCTATTTCAACAGTCTTTTTTTTCTATTCCTTTTTTTTTTTTTTTCTCCAATCTACATCCTTCTGCATCTTCCTTTTGTGTTGCTGCCTTTCTTTCCCCTGACACTCTGATAGTAACTGTCAGACAGACCCAGACATGTATTGGCTCTGTTAACTTTAGCTCAAGTCTTTACTCCCTGGCCTGACGTGCCTGCCCTTATTTTAATGAAAAATACTTCATTTTGGTGGAACATCTGTCTGTATTGATTTCTGTTGCCACTTATTTCCTGCAGTTTTCTCCATTCTTTTGTGTCAGCTGCACACTGTGCAGGAACAACTCTTAATCCTCAGATTCCCCTTCAACTCCAACTCACAGAGGTTACCAGGAGAGCTACTAACTACCAGCCGTACAAATTGCATAAAATGGCCTTCAAGCAGCAGGCAACCCTTGTGCCTTAAACTCTGTTGTACAAGTGACTTTTGGTGGATAGTCTGGGTCCTTTCATTATCTCTCCCTGATGCTGAGAGAGCTTCATGTGCATAAACCTTGCACTGATGGTAGTGGTGGTGGTAAACTCCTGAGCAGCTGTAGCACACACTGCTGCAGGAAAGGTGGGGTGACTCTTGGTTGCTCTTTTATAACCTCATCTCCCTTCTCACCAAACATCACGATATTAATTCTCAGCTTCATATAAAGGAGAACAAAAAAAAGCATCAAAGGAGTGGGAACAATGCAAATTCTCAAACGAATGCTGAGCACTAACCCTAAATCTAATATTCTGGTACTTGCATTGCTGTTAGGCACTATAAATATAAAATGGGGAGCATTTATTTCTTGGGGTGTTATGTAGGGCTTAGACTTTCTCATCAAGTATCACACAGCTGAAATCTGTGTAAAGCTTAATGAAGTCTCCATTTGTGGTGTCTGCCTCTTATCTGTGAAATAAGAACTATAGTAATTTTTTCTTCTGGAGGGATATTGTGAGAAAAATGCATTAAAAGTGTGATCTATTTATACCATAATGTAAGAATGTGAGAAAATTCTGTCAGGTGAATGCTCAGTAAAGATACTTGCTATCATTGAGCATCTCTGCTCGGATAAGTCAGAAAATACTAAAGGTCCCCAGAAGAAAATCTATCATTAATAATGGGGATTATCTGGCACAAGGAAAGTACTTGTGAGACAGAGTCCCTACAAACGAAGCCGAAGATTTACAAGCTCTTCATCAGCATCTCTCTCTACGCAGCAGAATGAAAGGCTCTCCCACACCACCAAAGGCTTGATTAATACCTTGTTAAGGAAGAAATGTGTGCGGATGATTGCAGAGGGAAAGCTGCACAGCTCTACAGGCCTCGTGCCCTTCTGGTGGGGTCCATATTTCACTGTGCCTCATGCAAGCTCTTCTGACACGTAGATACTGTGGAGAGCTGGGAATAGAGGAATCTCTCCTGATGGATGTTCAGAACAAGTCACTGTCAAACCCCTGCACACTGTCTAAATGAAAACTCCAACTGAGTGAAAGATAGCATGCAATTTTTCTCATGTATGATTATAGATCCAAATTCCATCTACTTAGGACTGCAGTGTTAGGAAACATATGCCAAGTTTGAATCTTTCCAAGCAAGCCAACAACAAGGTATAGTGAGAGAAATCTTGATGTGAGGACAGGAATGAGCACTAGATATGTACATATGTGCTACCCTCACCAAATATATCTGACTTTGCCTTAGACACTGGAGTTTTGGAAGGCAACTATACCATGTGATTGATTTTCTTTGACTTGCCCAGCCTCTGGTACTATTATGTATCAGCAGATGCTGCCTTAAGGCACCTTCTCGTTAACTGTTTTTTGACGTATATTCAAACAACTCTCTTCTGCTGAGCAGTCTCCTTAATGCAGTGCAGACTGCCATATGCCAGGTGTCTGATTTCCATCCTGCACAAGATCAAAATTTAGGCAAAAGCTCTAAGTTTCTCACAGTTAAATGGTACAGTTTCATTAAAATAAACTAAATTATGCCAAGCTGCCACAATTTGGGGATCTAGCCTTTTGTTTGCATCAAATGGAAAGGCAAAAGGGAGGAAAAAAATTGTTAGTTTTTGTTTCTATAAAAAGACTAGAAGGAGTTTCAAACTATACTGTAACTGCAGTCTTCTGAGGAGACTGAGACATCATGCACAGCTGGAAATGTTTGTAGCCAATGTAGCATTTAAATCTTCAAGCCAATTAAGTGTAATTATTGAATGAAAGGTAATACTTTTCTTCAACAATATGATGGTTAAATTTAAATTGGTTTTTAAATTAGAAGGTGACACCTACTGACTGTCAGTCAGGTAGGTGTTTATCTGAAGACTGCTGGCATGAGAAATTTTTGAAATATATATAGTCCGTGTAAATTCCTGAAGACTGAAGATGCTTCTGCATTATGTGCAGAGGCACTAAATACACAGCATGCACGTGAATAAATGAAAAATGAAATGGTTTGCTTTATAGAAAATTTCCTGTTCTCTTAATTGATATTGATTAAAATATCTTGTTTTTATTCTGCTCTGTTCATAGAACCCTTAAGGCTGGAAGGGTCATTTAGAGATCATCTAGTCCAACCTCCTGCACACGCAGGGTCACCCAGAGCACCTGGCACAGGCTGCGACCAAGGGGGTTTGGAAGATCACCAGAGAAGGAGACTCCACAACCTCCCTGGGCAGCCTGTTCCCAGATACTGGAAGAGAGTTTGTTAATTTGAAATAGGACACCAATTTCTTTCCACTGGTTAAAAAGCCACAATTTTCAGTGCAAATCTGCTTTTCTTCTACCAAATATAATAAAAAGGTATATTAATACACAATTGCAGGTTTATAAAATAAACACTTGATCAAATAGCAATTTAAAGATTTATTTTATAAGTTATATTATTACATCTTCTTATTGATTTGATTTGCAAGCTGTGATTACTTTTAAAAATGAAGTATTCTTTCTCAGCTCTACTTGTGAGAGAATCTATCGGTAAATCTAACTTGAGATTTTTCTATTTGTGACAGCAAAAGAGGCATAAATTAATAGTTTCTGAAGGGTTCTTTTTGTAAGCAATTGCTAGTAGCTTTTATTTTGGCATTTATGGTGGGAAGGGATAAAAACAAAATGATGTGCAAAGGCATGTCAACGCCTGCAATAAATATCTATTTGAGAACAACTGACATAGCAGCATTAAGATTTTATTTACATGATGAAAGTCACCAGGTGACTTTGCTTCGTGGGTTTTAAAAGAGGTTTTCCACAACTTAAAAGCACTGTCAGTCTCAGCAGCAGCCCTTTGCCATTAGCTCAGTGATAGGATGCTTCGGCAAGTAGCAATAAAGCTCAGCTGCCCGTGGGAAAGCTCTGGGTAATTCTTTAGTCTTGGCTGCCTTTTGAAACTCGATATCAAGAGTACCTGCTCTCTCTTCCCCCAAAACACCTTTCTCATATTTTTTTTAGATCATGTGAACACACATTTGTATAGCAGTGGAACTGAATTGAGCTCCCTGTCATCCATGACAGCTCATGTCCATGTTCATGGAGCATTGGGTGTTCTGGGAGGCTGTCTGCCTGCAAAAAATGCCGTATCCTACCATCAAAGCCTTAATTACTTTACACATTAGAAAAAGCAGCTCAGAATTGGGGGTCTGTGCTTAGAAAAATGTTTCTGTACATTAATGAAATACCACAGAGCTTTTTCTCGCGGCTTTGAAGTGGAAAACTAATGCACAAAACAACAATGCATCTGTAATATTAATGTCGTACAGAAAACTGGTTGTTTGCATATGCGTTTCCTGTAGGATATTTGCAAAAAATGAAGTGCCTACTTGGCATGCAGTTGCATGAAAATGCAGATATGCTTTTATTGGCTTTGTTCTCCAGTTTCTATCAGAACAAATATGTTAAAGACCTTTTCCCTTTTTCTTTTCTTTCCCTTTCTCAATATTCAATTAGTAGCAGTTAAAAAAAAAATCTATTTCTGCTAGTCTTTCCTTGTTTTTTGCTCTCTGACCTTCCATGGAAATTACTATAATACTTCATCACACAAAGGAGAACACTTAAAACAATTATCTCAGAAATGTTTTATTTACTTTCCCTTTTAAAATGCTCAGCTTTTCAATGTTACAATTACGTAGACAAATGTTTCTGTTGTAGTAGAAGATAAAAAAAAAGGAATAAAGAGAGAGGAGGTGAAGTCCCAAGAACCACAAAACCACTTAAAAAATACTTAAAGCATTAGGTACTCTACTCAAGATCCATTTTAGACACTGGAATAAATCCTGTTTTCAAGCACATATCAGTAGCTCTAACAGACTTTGACTTTACTCAGATGTTTAAGGGCAAAATTTGCTACAATGAGCAAATTGGTTTGGGGCATAACATGCATAAGCATCTAGGAGAATAAGAGGTATAATTGTAACCCTGACCTGCACAATATGGTCATTATTCTGTCATCTAGCTACGTTGTAGAGTTTGCTGAAGACCTGTTAAATGCCAGGAGAGCCAGGTGCCATGCAAAGCTATCATCTTGTTTCCTCTGAAAACACTCAGGCTCTTACCAGGGTAAGCCTGGGTGTAAATCTGTTCGCCTTGCCTTTCTCGTGGAAGTCCAACAGGCTTTTGCAGCAGCAGGTCTGGGGAGCAGTGGGTTAGCACACACACAGAGGTGCCTCGTAAGAACAAAAACATGTTGTAGGGAAAGAAACTTCAGGTTATCTCCAGCGTCTACCACCCAGGCTGCCACTTAAATACTGGTCTAAGCCCATTGCAGATACTGGCTACCTCCCCACGCCTGCTTAGGTCTGTGGCCACATCTGGGCATGAACAGGAAGAAAGCTGCAGAGTATATTGGCGAAGAATAAGGGGACCCAAGTCTCTATGTCCACCACTTTGTTACATGGATAGGCTACCCATGGATTTCTAGGATGGAAGCTCATACTCGGGAGAAGGAGGTGGAGACAGAAATCTAAGAAAGAGTATTTTTTTTTCACTGTGAGGCTGATTGAACGCTAGAATGGATTGGTCAGGTGTGGAGTGTAGAGATTGTCAAAGTGTGCCCTGAATTTGGCCCTGCTTTCAGCAGCAAGTTGGATGAGATGACCTTTGGAGATCTCTCACAAATTAGATTATTTTTTGATTCCATTGATGGTGTGAAATGACTAAAAGTTATACTTGGTTGCCATGGTAATGGAATCTTCTTTTTCCTTATGTACTAGGAAAAGCATGTTGTGGCCAGGCCTGATGCCTGTTTGGCCTGCAGTAGGTCATTTGTGATGAAGTTTTAGTGGGAAACTAGCATGAATTCTTGATAAGGGAATACACTCGTACTCAAAAGCTATTTTTTTCTGGAAGCATTTTGTCTTCTAAGAGGGAAGTGCATGCAGATGCTCGTCTGGTGGAGATGGTGACTTGTTGATAAAATACTTCAGTGGAGTTTTTCAAAATTATAAAATGTTGTTGACTTTGATATTGAGCAACTATGTCCTAGTTCTGACAGATAGTATTGCTATTGATTTTGTAATCAGAGCAAAATTACAAAATCTCTGAAGCATTCTGAATCTGATTAAAATGGGTATCTATCATCCAGAATTAGCATAAAAGGTTGATCCTTGAGAGCTATGAGTTACTGAAACTACCTTGATTGCTTCAGATAGATCATGGGAACTATCAATGCTTCCTTAAAATTGTATTTAATTACCCACAGAGAAATTCTGTCGCTGCATATGAAGTACACTAATAATCATTTAATTATGTTTCTAGTATATTAAATTTGAAATTACTTCTCAGTCTTTTTTGCATGCGCCTTGTAATAATTGGCAATGGTAATACAAACAGTTCCCTGTGTTCTGTTACAACCTGCAGTCAGACATCTCTGTTCCTTCCAGAGGTAGAGAATTGAACTATCAAAGCACAAAAAAAAACCACTACAGATATAGCTTCAGTAGCTGAGTTAATTTTCAAGATATTAAACTGCTGAAATGTTTCTACTTAAAAACGAGAACAAAAATACAGTAGTTTAAAACAACATGGAAAAAAGTCTCCCACGTACTGCAATTTTATTATTGAGATCCCTTGTAAAGAGCTGTTTCTACCAGAGCCCACAAACATGATGATACAAGAATGACTAGCAGAAGAGAGGAGGGTTTTTTTCTCCTTTAAGTTGATATTTTTTTCTTTCAGTCTGTACTTCTTCAAAACTTTTAGCACTATGATGACAAACCTGGTTGCAGCTAGAACTGCCAGAACTGGGAGCATTGTGCTCATTGCTCTGCCCCAGCTCGGGCCTCCCATATACCTGAAACACAGACTTCACTCCAAACGTCCCCCTGCCCCTATTGCATGTCAACCGCCAACACTTGGGCTATTTTCTCTCTCTCTGCATGTGCAATAAGCTGTGAAGCTCTTTTTTTTCAGCTATGTGTAATTTTCCTGTTGTCCATAAAATGGACTTGGAGGATTGATGTGAGCTGATCTGCCTCTAGTGAGGCAAATGGTAACACCACGGTACCAGGATGACATGGATATACAGTGTATAAGAATGTATTCCTTGGTATTAGATCTCCACTTTAAAACATCATATGAATTTTAACACTAGTCAGCTTTTTTTTTTTTTCTGAAATAAAAATATCTTGGGCATTGACAAATAAATAGTTCTTACCAATTTCACTGAAATTAAGGAAATAGGAAAGGAAGGAAAATGGATATTTCAAAAGAGTATAGTTCTGAATGGCCCATGACTGGACAGTGATTGGTATATTAATAAATCTGACAGTTGAATAATCCAAATCTCATTCAATTCTAAAATAAAAATACCTGGGTAACATTCACTGAACTACCTGCATGTGATGAATGTTTTTTTATAAGCAATCCTGAAATGTGAAGAGAATGATTTCTCAGAGCTCATAAAGAAGGGATATAAAAAGCAAACAACAATATCTCAGTTAGCAGAGACACAGTAGATCCAAGGTGTCTGCTCTTGGAGGCAAATCAGACAAATGGTCAGTCCTGCAACACTCCCATCATCTGTATAAAATGTTAATGTTTGGTTAGCTTGGTGTGTGTCCTGACAGCCTCTACAGCTACCTGGAGAGGTATCCAGAGAGGCGGCTTCCAGGGCTGCTTCTGGAACTATTTCTCGTGCCACCTATAAAACAATTCCTGGACCTAGCTCCGGAGTCAGATCTGTAGAGCCACTCTTTTCTCCTCACAAAATCGAGAATCATTTATAGAACTATCTCAAACTCATTTCTGGAGCCACTCTTGGAACTTTATGTAAAAAAGAACTATGATTTAAACTTGTTATTTCAGGAGTGAGGTGGCTGTTCTGTAGAAGTATGTGAGAGACAAATTACTTTCTGGATTTTGTTGATTATTTGAATTTCTGTTATTTCAAATACTGCTAGACTTGAGCATAAGAGTTCAAGAAATTGATGATGGAAAGAGAGGAAATAGCAAGAATCTGCTAAAGTGAATGGTAATCTATAGATCTCAAATTCATGAGTTATAAGGTTAATTTTACTTATATATTTCCTAATTTTTGTTTGCAGAAAATTACAAAATTATTGAACTGAATTGGAATGATTTTTCATGTATTTTTCTAAAATTAATTCAAAATCAAAAGCCTCAATGATATTTGTACAGAAAGAACTAGCCTCCCATGCTAGTTCACTTTGATGGGTGGTTGCCAATGACTGTGCCTTACATCGCAAATCCCATCAATTATACAAAAACTCCCATTGTCAAAACAATTCAGACTCTCCTGTGATAATCGGATAATTTCAACTATAGTGAACTGCCACCAATTGTGAAATTAATTTGTGAAGCAGTTTTAAGCAACAAATAAATGAAACTCACAATCTGATTACAGGTATTGCAGAAGTAAGAAACTAGATTAAATTCATTGGATAAATTATTCATGAACATTTTCTCAGCAATACAACTACCATCCCAGAGGAATGCGTACTGCAAAGCTCCAAAGACGAATTGGAGGACCTTACTTTGATTTCTAGTGAGGAGCTGCAGTTTTCTTGGACAACTCCTGGAAATCATTCCAGTCCCAGTTCAGCATGCTAAAGGCAGAAGAATCAAGGGCTCCAGAAGGATGAAAAGGATGGGCCTAGGATTCAGATCTCTTGATGCTTTTGGCTCTCTGCCACTGGCTCTTTATGGCCTTGGACAAATTTCACAGCTTTTTTGCTTAAGTTTTCTCTGAGGAGGGAAAAAAACAAAAGAAAAAGAACGTATAGAGTACAAAACAAATAGGAAATGTTTAGTAAAGCTGTTACACAATTTTGAATTCCTGAGGAAATGTGAAACTAAGGAAAAGGTATTTTGGGTTCTTTCTCCACATATGATTGATCACTTAGGTCAAGCTTGGACAGGAGGACAAAAAAAAGAAGGCAATACATTTGTTCTCTCTGACATTGTGCACAAGCTGTTGGCTCAGTTTGATAAGCATTTGGCACCCAAGGCTTTATTTGAGCATGCAGTTATTCCAATCTATCTAAATATTTTAGAATTAATGCACATACCTATTGAGCAGCCTGCAGATTTACCATTGATTTACCATTTCCACCTGGAAAATTCAGGAATTTTTGAAGGGAACATGTGGGAAAATATTAGCAAGGCCCATTCTATCCTATTTCAGATGCACATATTTTTTTTTAAGAGCTAGATGATGATAAGAGTTGTCTATTAAAAGATGTTGAATAGAATAAGAATTAACATTGTGCTTTACCTAACATTAGCATCCTAGAGCATTGGATTGAGAATGATATTCAAACACAGGAATTAGGCTGTCAAAGGAGCTTTTTCTCTTTTGTTGCTTTCATCTACAGCTAGTAGTAATTATCATCAAATAATGGATTAGTTGGACTTCTGTGGTATTTTTTAAAATATGCAGTCGAACATGTATTTTAAAGGTATTCATTTTACTGTAGAAATGAACTGTTAATTTAAAAATATGCTTTAGATTAATGTATTTATTAAAGTAGTTTTTGAAGAGCCCTAGAATAATCCTTCCAAATAACCCAAAGAGCTACACTATCAGGACATGCAGGACAGTATGCTAAAATTCTAGTAAAATAATGTCTTATACCATCTACAAAAGACACTATAATAGCACATGTCAATTTAAGGGTAACAGCTGTGCAAGTTCACTCACACTCATGATGTGTAGCTTCAGGTTACTGAGTTATACCTGTGTTTTTACCTGGGCGTGATTATGTGTTTCTTTGAGTTTAGATTTCTGCCAAAGGCTCCTGCTGTTTCAACTGAATTATTGTCTGCAAAATGTAAACCTGAATTAATTTAATGTTGCAAAATAGTGAGGTGACTTTCTCTATTTTCTGCTCTTTGTGTTTGTATCTGTGTTCATGTTGGAATAGATTCTCCTCAGTTTGATAGACCACGAGCTGTTTGCAACCAGCAGTGCAGGATCTCTCTGCTCGGGATGCTACCCAGGCTGTCTAGGCTTGCTGCTATGATGACCTTCTCGTGTTCTCTCCAAAGCCCTGCCTGTGACTTAGATAGCATTTCCCTTCATATTTTTTTGACTTTTAGTTTGTTTAAGATATTTATGATTTAATTGTATTCACTTCTTTTTGCACATGCCATACACTGCAATTTATAATTAGGTTAGACTGGAAGTTCGGAGTTTAATTTCATAAGAATAAAAATTTCATTTCTTTCATAAGCCACCCACCTGGGAGGTTATGATAAAGGCCCTTATTTCCTTCCCACCTGATTTATGTATTAGTGACAGGCATTTCATGCATGCACTTTGTCACAATATTTACATATAGTAATTTAATTTATGTAATATATGACATAAATAATGGAATGAGAGCTGTATGTTTCCCTCCGTGGATGGTGTGGAGCTGCAGGCTCCTGTTCAGAGATGCCCTGGGTGCCGGTGTGGAGTCAGGAACACTGTCTCACATCCCAGACTGGTCCACACTCTCACTCTGCAGGTGGCCTTATTCTCCTTCCTCTTCCTTTGCAGACTTCTATCTATCAAATTCATGACTGTGGCAGGAACAATAGCAGTATTGTTAGTCTTTGTTTTACTTGGGGTGCAGGAAGAAGTTTTTATCTTCACTGCGCAGAGATGTCCAGAGCTGGTCTTCACTAAGCAACTGCATTTGGCCAGAGGATGACCCTTAGTGTGTTACCTACATGATTTAATTCTTTTTCTATAGCTTCAGCTCTCCTTTCTAAACTCGTGCACCATCACCAGAGAACAAGGTTCGCTTAAACTGGTGTAATTTGAAAAGCAAAGACAGGCAGCACTAAACTTTCTGCACTGGAACGGTAAGCAGACCAGGTCCCGCAGGGAGCTGCTGATTAGATTTTAGCAAAATGTTTTCATGTGTGGGGATCTAGTGAAACTGCAGCAGCAGCCTGGGGCTTCCTTGAGGTTATCCCAATGTGCACAACGTGGGATCCACTCCCTAGTCATTCCTGTGCCTCCACCTGGGGCTGGCAGTTGCCAAAGACCTTTAGAAAATGATAGCCTCTGTCTGCATTAATAGAGTCCATTGGATGAATAATAGTTTTTTAAAAGTCCTATTATACCACACCGACCCATTCTAAAGTGATTGGAGATGAAAATTTCACTTAGTCCTTTTACTATAAGGCTGCCACATAGTCTGTCAATCATAATTCTTCCTCTTCAGGCATGTGTGCTCTCTTTTCTTAAATGTTTAAGTAATATTTATATATTTTTTTAAAAACGTATGGGTGCAACTTTGATTGGAACGAAGGCAGACTCACCCCTAGGATATAAGAAGCAGTTCTTCAAGCTTGTCAGGAAGAAGCCTCTGATTGAGGGATCATATGAAAACAAATTGCTCGTGTCTACTGTCGCAGACGCAAGGTTAATTACTGTAATGTAGAACAGACTGAGTAAAACGTTGTGTATAGATCTCCTCAATTAACCCCTTGTCTAGAAAGGAAACTTTCTGCAATAAGCATTAGACCATCTAGTCAGTTAAATAGCAGGCATTTTACGGCAGGGGAGTATTGGAAGGGACTGTTAAATAACCTTCCAAGGAAAGCCATAAATACGAAGAGAAAATGGTGAAATTGAGGGTTAACAGAAATCCTGCAGTATAAGACAGATGGATAATGGAAAATAGCACAGGCCAGATATTTATAGGACAGCCTTTGATTTTCTGTGCACAGTTTTGCATACTCAAACACAATCCCTTGCATGTGATTGATTATCTGGGAGTGTATAAAGTCACCTGCCAGCAAGAGTTGTCTAAAATGCATCAAGGAGTGCATTAAAGGAGTACACTACCACACACAGCGAGTAATTAAACTGTGGAACTAACAGAAATTCATTGAAGGCAAAATGGGGGCAACTAAATGGCTAACAGGCCTGTCAGGAGTTATAACTGAGGGTGAGGAAAGACTTCAGCAGGCCCATGAGCTGCCACGGTTCAGGGGTTAAGCCAACCCACTCACAACATTGAAAGGTATCATACGGATACCATACGGATATCATAGGCATCTATCTCTTATTGCACTCTGCTGTGGCCACTGTTGGAGGTGGGATTGCCAAATGGTTGTTGTCCACTGTGTTGACTTCTGTCTAACCAGAGGTGGGTACTTGTAAAATGTAGAATATATATTGAGGGTTCTCTGTATGATACGCTTGCTATCTTTTTCCCTGTGCCTTAGTAGGAGATGTCCTGTCCTGTACTTCCACATCTATGGACTGTAAGCCCTTTTTATTTTGCAGAAATAAAAGCATTGCAGAAAAGTCAGACTGAAAATAAGAATAACCTTCTGAGTTGCCTGCAGCAGAGGATATAAGGGAGAAGGAGTTATTATATCTGTTATTGTCAGGGTGGCTCAACTGGAAGCAATATTGCTTCCAAACTGGTAGTTTTGGGGTTATATCACAGCCGATATATCACTATATCACAGCTGATGCTGAGCTGCAAAAGTGGAAGTTGTTTCTGAGAGGAGAAAGAGTTCCCAGATGATGGAAAAACACTTACAATTCTGTTAGTAGGTGGTACAGGTCTCCTCCTTCGTCAGTCTGAGTAGGTATTCCAATCATATATTCTTCTTCACTCATCTGTTTCATCTTTTGTTTAAAAATCTCCCTTACTTACACCATCCATATTCTTTCCTTCTCCATTCAGTTCAATACTGGGGTCCATGAGTAAAGTGCAGGTTTTACAGCATAGGTCTTAAGGCAGGATTTTAGACTCTTACAAGCTGGAGTAGTAGGGCAATTCTTCAAATATGTTTAGGAATATGATGATAAATTCAAAGCTGAGTGCTCTGAAATTCAGACAAAATAGTTAGTAGCTTTCATGTCAGCCCAGAAGTACACATTTTGTCAGTCCTTTTGAATTTTTTAACAACTTGACTTTAGAATATTAATTTGTTTTATCACATAGAGAAAGAAAAAGCAGCCTTATGAAATCAAAAAGTGTCAGTACGTCAATCTACTTTTAATGTTGTGCGTTGTCAAAACACTATATATGAAAGGCAGCAATCTTCTTTCAAAATTTCATACTTAATATGTAATATTTTGGCAGCAACAAGCACTTCCATATTTAGAAGTTATGAATGGTGAATGTTAGCCCCCTATACACTAGCCTTGAGACCTAAAAAACCAGGATTATCTTTGCTGCCTATTAAATGAATTACCATGTCAGTCATGTGTGCCTCGTATATCGTAAGCAGGAAGCCTTCCTGAGGTCAAGGCAGATGTTTTAGGTCAGGGTATTACAGAACATTTTAAACAATATTTTTTTTCTTTCTTTTTTGGTCATGTTGTCCACAAAAAACATCAGGTATATTTTTTTTTAATTGAAAACTCTTCAAATAAGGAGTATCATGTCTGTAGGTTGGCATAGTGGCTTTGCAGTGGCTATAGTTCTTAGAAATGCTTCCATACAAACAATTAAATAGTAAAGTTTTTTTGTCTTCTTCTCTCAAGCAAACTTGTATGGCAGTAGCCGAGAACAGATTTCAAGTGCTCTCAGAAGAATGTATGTACTGTGCAAGGCAGCTGGTGATGGAAAATGAGCCTATTTTCCCTGAAGAAATGAAAATTAAGATATGTTCCTTTTCTTTGTATTGAAAATCTTGGAAAGTTAGAGCAGGTGTTTTTTTTTGCATGTATATAACATTTGCTATGAGAAAAAATCAGAAAAAAAAAACAGAGGAAACTGTTATTTTCTTGAGAAAAAAAAATAATTTTGTTGAAAAGCAATTGCCTATTGAGAGTAAAAAAAAAAAAAAGAAAGAATTTTTTGATGGAAACTGACCACCTATCAGAAATTGATCAGCTTTAGCAGAGAGACTAAGAGAGACAGAATTAGCGAGAAAGAGATAGGAAGTAGGAAAAGGGGCATAGAGGCAAAGAAAAGATGCTTATCCAGACATTTCATTCCTTATCAGAATCATAGCTCTGCAACCACTTTACCTAAATAAGGATCAATTTAGTTACAGTCCCTTTCTTCCTCTTGGGGTGACTAAATCTGTGCTGTAGCTGGACGAAAGGGAGACCTTGGGACCTGTTCCATGTTACCGTATATTTGCTCCAAGTTCTCGGAGCCACAGTAAAGCACTGAAGTGAGTCAGCTCTTTTATTTTTGCTTTTTTAACTTCACCTGTCTTAAAGTAATAAAATACAGGCTAGGAAATGTTTGATTTGATTGAGTTTCACAGAAAATTCTGCTTACCTCGATCATTTCTTTCAAGCCATTAACCACTGTTGTCATGTGTCCCTGCCACTAAATAAGACTTCAGCTGCCAATCCCCAGCTAATTTATGGCACAGAAAGTTCTTTTTTTCCAAGAAAGGCACATATGTTTTTGAAAGAAATGACTTGTGTCTCGTACTCATCTGACTTCTCTCCTTGTTGCTTATATTTTCCTAGTTTATTTCTTCATCCAAGGAGTCAAAATAATAAAGGCTCCATAGGGAAAGTTCAGGACATTCTCCAGGAGTGTGAGACGGAAAACAAGCTTGCACTGCTTAATTTTTAAGCATGCAAAGATGGGATAGAAGTGGAAAGATGGATTGCAGGGAAGAGCCCTTTTTCCTGCCTATCCCTTGGTCTCCACCAGCACCTCCTGCCAGGAGCATTTAAAACGTGTCTGCAAACCCATGTAGAAGCCAAGAACTCCCATTTGGGTAGACTGATTTCTAGCTTTCCCAAGCTCAAAAGTCGGAGGCAAAACTAATTAGTGTCACTGTACTGTAAACTCTTTCCTAATGAATCCCCCTCCTTTTCAAATTAATCTTAAATGAAGCGAGTAACATATTTTGCAGACGCATCGTTAGTGGTGCTGTCTGGCACACAGGACACTAATAGTGTATTGCTCCACCATTTCAATTGGAATTGTCTAAAGCCATGGCAGAGAAAGAAAAATTAAGCCATTGGCACCAACAGCTTCTCTGTATCACAGACAGCAACGGAACAATAGACATAACTGCTGTTTTTGCTTTGCAGTAATGTCACCGAAACAGCTCCTGCTTCCTTCATAGTTGCATGCTTGATACAAGCAGTGGTTCTTGTGCAGCTAAGGATTGGCACAGTGTTTTACAGAGCAGTTTTCCAACCCCAAGTTTTCATTGTTAAAGTTGCTTTTCAGACTATTTTTATATTTGCCAATGAAAATGAAAGCACCTCAGAAGCACAACACAACCACAAGCAATGTAAAGGAGGAATTCCTTGTGCTCGCTGTGTCACCTCTCCTGGTTGGAGTCTAGTGTTCTTTTCACTCTCCAAAAAAATGTCAACCACACATTTAAAAAAAGAAACCCTGCCCAAGAGAAAAGTGAAGCCACTCAAGAGTTCTGCTATCGCCAGGAAAAAATATGGCACCTCTAGTGGCTCGATAAAAGAGTATTTTGGCAAGTAATGAAATAAAAAAAAATTAATACATATAATCATGAGCACTGCCAAAGAGAACATGCATGCTCTTCATAGAAGGAGAGTGGGATATTGTTTCTTTACTGGAGAAAAAAAATCCGTGCCCGGAGACAGGAACAGGGAAAAGGCTTTGAGCTGAGAGGCAGAAGAGGACAAGATGCATCTCAAGATGATGCTCTACTTGCAGGAAGGCAGAGAAATGCACACAGCAGAGAAAATGTGCTAGGAAGTGTGCTAGGAAGACAAATAGTGTGGTACAGGAAGGTAGAGACATTGATACTTGCAGATACATTTGTGCTCAGAAATTGCAGTAGTCTCTTTAAAATGTCAAAAGCAGGTGTTTCTTTTTGAAATACAAGCTAATGTGGGCATTCAGCACGATCTCTCCAGGTGTGAGAACAGTATGGTGCTTGGTCTTTCAGAGGTAATTATTGATGAATAGATGCACCTGACAGGTAGAAGAGCTATGTGGAAAAGGGAGAGGATGGATGTAAGATCAAGAGAAAAATTCCTGTTTTATCAGGGATTTCTTAAAGTCATAAGTCTTTATTTGTCAGGACTACAGGCACTACAAATGTAGTCTCCAAATCTACCTTCTTCCAAATATGGCTGTGAATATACATCTAAAAGGTATGAATATCTACCTTTCTTAAAAGAAATTAAGATGAGCACAAGAACATGTCTGTAATTATTGATAAGAAAGAACTGTTTTATGTTGAAATGGACAGAAAAAAGTTAATGGCGTTCATGGGAATAGAGGGTGGGCATTGCTCTTAGGTGCATGTTTTGCAGGAAATGGTGTTGCTCTGTGCAGGTACCAACATTTTGGTCATCAAATATTTAAATTCCTTCAGAGTGAGAAGGCATTAGTCCTCTAACATTGTGGCAGGGTCTTCATTATCCCTTTGCAATGTAAGCTTGATTATAAATTGAGTCATTTCAGACCGGGACGTACCCGTGGTTGGGTTTTTTTTCCCTTCTGTGTTAATCCTATGTTGAACTTCTTTTCTGTTGTGAAAATGACTGACCACAGAACAGGAAAATGAGGAATTAGATCCTAGGTATTGCCTATCCGAGAAGTGTTAAAAACCTAGAAGTATTTTGAGAGAGGATTAAGTTAGAACTGTTTGGAGAGGGAAGTCTAAATCTCCCCTAGAAAAAGGAATGGTGATTTTTTTTTTTTTTTTTTTTTTTTTTTTTTTTTTTNGAGGAATTAGATCCTAGGTATTGCCTATCCGAGAAGTGTTAAAAACCTAGAAGTATTTTGAGAGAGGATTAAGTTAGAACTGTTTGGAGAGGGAATTCTAAATCTCCCCTAGAAATAGGAATGGTGATTTTATTTTTATTTTTTTTTTTTTTTTTTTTTTTTTTTTGACGTTTGTTACTGCAGTCTGCATTTATTTGGACCTTATTATTTTTGACATTTGGAGCCCATACAGATTTGATCTGACCTTCTAGTTAAGTGAAAGTTCCATCTTTATTCATGTGAAGAAAGTTCTCACATCTGTGGAAAAGTCAAAATTGTTCTTGCACTTCTTTTAACAGCAGAAGAATCTCTGAAGGAGATTAGTACTAGGAAGCAAAGAAAATTACAGAATATGTCTTTGATATTAGGCGTTGAATCTGTTCTGCTAATAAGATTTTAAATAATGACTCTATACAGCCAGCTGTTTTAAGTATGGGGGCTTCTGTTTCACAATCTCCTCTGCTCCTGTTTGTGTAAATCCATCTGCTTGTTCTGCCAGCGTGGTACTCTGCACATCGGTACTTAGTCAGAGCAGCAACTCACTGTAGTAAAGCACACCACATGCATTTTGACATTGGATATATTTTTTAATGACTCCTATCCCAGCTCCTGTGCTGTTTGTGTCTTTGTGCCATTTGTATAGCTAGCTCTCCATGTAACTTAAACTTTTTCCTCCTCAACCACAAGAGAACAAAACAAATATTCCAGACAAATAATCCAGACTATACAAATTTATTAACCACAAAGTTTAGCTTATGAATATTTCTTACTGCCTCATTTTCTGTAAGAATATATTCATGCCATATCAAGTAAAATTAAATGGTCATGTTGCAGATCAAGCTTCTGACTTGATAGAGAACCAAATACGATCATCTCAAACCCACGGGATTTCCTCTCCTGCTTCTCATCAGAGCTTCAACTTTTTCCTTAGGCTCGAAGACTTTTTTTTTTCCCCAAAAAAACAGTGTGTTTACGTTGCAGAAAAAAAATGGTTGAGGAGATATACTGGCCACAGGAAGTGCCTGCCCTGGTGCCAATCCAGATTCCCAGCAGAATCTCCAAGCCACAAACCTTGACTGTGCCACAGCCTGCAAAAAAACTAACCCCAACTAATTGCCCTCTAAGCAAATGGTCACTCTAGTTTCAAAGACTTTCTTCACTTGATAGTCTCTCTATCCAGAAAACTCAGCAGTTTCTAGGTCTGAGCAGATGAGGACAAAGGTTATTTTCTCCAAAATGATGGGAACAAGATTTTTTTTTTTTTTTTAATCAGTTGTAGAATGCAGTGGCATTGCTCTGGTTAGTGATGGCACATGCTAAGATACGATTAAATATAATAACATATTGCTCATGCTTTGCACAGGCTAGTATGACTCTTGGCATCACTGAAACTACATTTCTGGCACTAAGCAGTGCCAGGAGGTTATGGATGGTTAACTACCTTCCATGAACAGAGCAATCTTCTAGGATAAAGACAATAACATACTGATTTCAGTGTAGAGCAAATTCAATAAAACTGATTAAATAGAGAATGCCAGACTATTTTCTGGTTTATCACTGGGCAATGCTTTACCTGCCAAATGTGTTTTACATTCTCATGTTTCCAAATGTCATGTAACCTACTACTAATTTTAGATGTAGTGATGTATTGATATGAATGTGATGCGGCATGTGTGTTTAGGTGGAGATCCCCTATGCTTGCCAGTATATGCTTTTATTGCCATGTTACCATGCAATGATGGATACTAACTGAGAAAGGTAGAGGTCAAGAAGATTAAGAAATATTCTCATCAAAGAATCAAAATCCATCAAAAAATCAGAAACTCACTGAGAAATAAAACGTGCCTTTATTTTCCCCAAAAAGAGAACAAAAATAAGTTTTTCTTCTATCTCTTTCACCCAGATTTTCATTTCATTATAGCATTTCCATGCTACTTACCCTAGAAATGGCTGAAGGACATGAGGCATTTAAACCCCAACTCGTATGTGAGCTTCATTACATCAGTGAGCTAATAGCTAGTGCTTCTTTGTTCTGAGATTTCTTTCAAGATGCAGGTCATTTAGTCAAGGATAGAGAATTAATACCTTTTGTTTTAATCAAATTATTTCTTTACAAATTAATATGAAATTCCATCTCCATTTTAATGTCAGTAGAATTTAATTAAATTTTACTTCATTGGAGTTTTATTAAGGACAAGTTTTGCTCCTGAGTTTTACTGAAGAAACAGACAACATGAGAAAGGTTTCAAAACCTATGAGGAACAGACAGACTGAAGAGAAACACATTCTGAAGAGTTCAATAGAATGGTCAGATAAAGAGCAACAGGCAGGGAAGCAATTAATAATATTATTAATGATCAATTTTTATCATTATATGCTATCATATGTCTCATATTTTTAATTAAAACTTAATTTTGTTTTCTATTTTATACTTGCACACATTCAATTAAACAGCCTAAGAAAGTTATTATGATTTACTTTGTCTCATAAGTACTAAGGGATGTTGCATTGGTTTGTATTTGAATACTTAAGTAGCTTCTTTTTAAGGCTGGAGGCTATTAAATATGCCTTTTCTCTTTCTCACCTCTCAACTTACTACAGGAATGTCAATCTATAAAACAAAGCTGCAGAAATGTCATTTAAACCAACAGTAAAACAAAAGGTTACCTGAATATGCATGCAATATTTTGGCTAAGCACAGTAAAATGATCTTTGTCTGCCTATTCTAAACTGCAGATAATGCATTAACTGCTCAATCCTTTCTAAATTTTTTGGTACAGAAAAGATATGCAATAAAACAAAAATTCAAAGGAAAAACAGTATTTATGTAATGACTGTTGATTTTCTCTTTTTGTTCTGTGTGGTAAAATGTGTGAGATTCAACTAAACCTTAGCTCTCTCATTGTTTCCATAGGCTTAGGAGTGTTTTTCACCTTAAAGAGGGAGAGAAATTTCAGGAGACCAGCGAGTTCCTTGCCAAAATGACATTTCATTGTTTAAAATAATAATAATAATAAAAAGGAGAATTTTGCTTTAGGAATGTGTTTTAGTCTGATATAATACAGGATATTATTTTTCTTTGCCACTGAAGTATACGAGAAATTTTTACACTAAGTCTAAATGTGGCATCTTCAGGAGGTTGCAACTTGGAGATATTGGTGATCGGGTGATAAGGAATCAGAGGAGTCTTCTCCTGTCCCAGTGTGCCTTATGCCTCATGCCTTCAACGTGATGCTTTTCACATATATTCCAAATAACAGCAGCCTAGTGTTTCTGGGGATCTGGGCAGGAAGTTCATAGAGAAAAACAGGAAGATCTTAATGTGAAATATAATTTAAGTGAGAAAAATCTGAGGGGAGCAGAAAAAAATCTCTCCTTTGTTCGGAGTTGGCCATAAGTTTCACACAGAGTACTCAGTAAGCACTTTCAACAGAAAAGTTGAAATCTTTGCGCTACAATTCAGATCTAAGTGGTCTGAAGAAATAACATGATTTCTTCAAGCATGTTGCAGTATTCTCCAGTTGGTGGAAGAAAATCCAGGCAATCCTCTACTAGTACTAAATTAATCTTTGAGAGGGAAGGAAAAGATGTTATGTTCTGAGAAAAGTTTTCTGTCTCTTTTTTAGGTATGTTTTGAACTTATGCTGAAGTAGGGGCTTATTTAGGACTCTGCTTCACATACCTGGTGCCCAAGGGACATTTCTCCTTTGACTACAAGGGATGTCAGTGTCTGTTTTACAAGTATAGGACTGAAGTCATTCAGGAGTCATAAATTGCACAATTGCTTAAATATTTGTAAAAAAATAAAAAAGGCATATGTCTATTATGACCATATAAAGGTCATAATAAAGGTTTTTTTTTTGTCAAATAGTGTCAAATGGTATTATTAGCAGAAAGCTTCACTGCCTATGCATTTGCTCCTGCCAACATAACCTAGCAATGTATAGAGCAAAGTTGTTGTTGAAGAAAGGTTAGAGAAGTTAAATAGCGAAAAGAAAAATATTAACCTAGCAATAACTTCACTCCAGTGATAAAGAGATTGTCATTCTTCACTCCTGTGCTTTTTAAGTTGCTACTTGACAGCAAGAACAGTGCTGGTTTCCTGATTTCGTTGTTTTGCCTCAGAGCTGCCAGGCCATTGCTGATTGCCATCACCCAAATGATAAGGTAGCACTGCCCTGTTCTCTCATTATTTCTCCCTTGCATAGTTAGAAGTTGCACAGATTAGCCTGGTATCGCTCACAAACCCTCAAAGGGCAGGGAGCTCATAGGGGTGAGACTTATCAGATCTATTTGCCTGTCGAAAACCACCCACTGCCAGTCAAATAAAAAAAACAACTGCTATGGCTGCAGTTGCTATCAGGATGCTGCCGTGCAGTGGCGTGTTTCCTTGTGTGTATTGGGTGTTGTGATATGCTCTGAAGGCTCTGTCTGGAGAAGCAAAAGAGATAGATGCCTGTGCCTAATCAAATAATCCTGACTTAGTTATTTCTCTAATGAAAGATCATACACAGCAATAAAACCAAGGCTCTGAGCTATAATGGGATAGTTGAATTAGAAATTGCTACTGAGGATTAATAGTTTTGAATTAAAGACAAACAAGCAAACTTCAAAATGAAGCTGAAGTTCTCCAGAGGCAATTGCAGTGCATACAGCAAAGGTCTGCAGCTCTAGCCACTAAGAGCTGTTGCTTCATCGTTTGTGCAGGGCACATTTACTCTTTTGCATTTAGCCGTTCTGAAGGTCCAAAGAACAGACACTTGCTTAGAAAAGCAAAAGCATGTGTTTTGAGAGATAAAGCAACTCTATTTTGTGTGGTGGTTTTGTTGCTTACTTGAACCTTTGGGGTTCTTCAGCCCTCAGAGTAGGGGTTTGCCCTTGACAAGCATTTGCACAGCCATGGGTTATCTGAACTGTGTAAGTTGATGCAAATTGGCTTTTTTTTTTTTTTTTTTGAAACTGTGTTTTCAAAGGATTTATAACTTGCTTATTTCCACTGGCATGGGGATGTGACCAGGAGTAGTCCTCCTGGCTATGTTATATCCATTCCAAGTGTTATCCTTCTTGAAGTATAACAGGAATGGGCAGCCTGAAACTTTTAAAGGCAAAATAATTTGGGGGGGCTTTTTTTTTTCCTCTCTCTCTCTCTCTCTCTCTCTCTCCCTCTCTCCCTCTCATAAAGAACAGTATTTTATCTCTGATTCAAATTCATGTCCCAACAAACAGTATTTATATTGCTCTAGGTTGACGCAAATGTATTCAACATCATGCATGGCCATATTGCAAAGTTGTAAGCTTAACTGTGAAAGCTTTTATGATTTATTTCTGATAAATAGGCCATCTGAAATCACTGTTATCCAAGCTGAAAGACAGACTATATACATAAATGAGCACTGGTGAAGAAAAGGGAAGGTGTCCCACTTTGGGTTAGAAATCCTGGCATCATTGAAGTCCTTGGTAAAATGCTCCTCAAATTCACTGAAATAAGGATTTTATAGACTTCCTCAGTGGAATTGTCTAGGCCTGTTTTCAGCATGAGTTTTCACCTGCTAATGACTTGAATCAATCTAAGTCCAAGCGTGTGCTGAGAATGTCAGGGGATGTGCCATACATGCTCATGACTGAGAGAACTTCTTAAACTGACAGCAGCAAAGGTGTGTCTGCTGGGTGGCCACTTAGCATCCAACAAAACGGGAAAAGAAGTCACCCTGGGTTTCTCCTGATATGACACATATTCATGTCTCTTGGAGAGATAATGAACCACTATTCATCCTAATTATTTATGCTTTTTTTTTTATCTGTTTGCTGTATTTAAGTGCGCCTACAAAGAGAAGTGAAAGTAAATGAGTTCCTTCACGAGTAAATGGATCCATCCTCTTGCCTCTTCTGGCAAAGCAGCCAGAAAACTGGCAGTTTGAGCTCCAGGAGGATTTTATATAAATTCTGGCAATCTCTGGCTGCTCAATTTCTCCCCTTACAGAGGTGCTATTTAAAGCAGCTTGGGAGCACTGAAGTTGCTCGCAGGCTCCCTGGTCTGGTGCCAGACACAGCTCAACTGAATCAGTGGCTTTGGCAACACCGTTTAAATAACTGTGAGGCAATTAGCTGGGGTGTTTTAATGGGAAAATATATCCTTTTTTTTATTAGGTGAAGGAAACTGAGCGTCTGATTGAAGTCTGGCATTTATGGAGCTCCCCTTTCCTGCTCTCTTTCCCCATGAGTCCTGTCCGACTCAGTACACGTGTATTTTGGTGCTATTCTGGGAACTCCACACTATTAACATCTACCAAAAAAGGAAGGGTAGATCAATAAGAAACGTAAGAGTTATGGGAATTTAGACTGATTCCCATAAAAAATGTAGGCTTCCTCAGAAGTGTTAAATATACTATCTGTGGTGTATGTATGTGCATATTATTTTATCTTTTTCTATGACACTACAACAGAATAACATATTTTAACCTCCATCCTTTTGTTGTAATTGCATTAGCAGACTGAAGTAATTCTTGTAGCAATTATGAGGGAGAGGTAATTCTTGTAGCAATTATGAGGGAGAGGTTGCCTGAATGCGTTGCGTTTATGTAATACAGGGATCTGTTTGACATGGATTAACATTCGTGCAAATATTTCACTTTGGATCTTTTTTGCATTTTTTTTTTTTTTTTTCATTCTACATGCTGCTTTATGTGGTTTTTAGTAGAACTATCAGAAATGTTTACAAATCTCTTTCTGAAATAGCAACTTTTGATGTTTTAATTTTCTCTGGAAATATAGTTGGCCTTCATTAGAATTCAGGATTTTAAGACTCTTGAATATAATCCTTCTGTAACTTGCACAGAGCTTGAAGATAATAAACAAAATCTTTACTTTATGGTCTTAGGACACTTTTTTTTCTTTTTCCAGACATTTTTGCTCAGCACAGGGGATGTGCTGTAGTGGAACAGCATAATGAAAAGTCAATTTGATTACGTACTGCAGATGTGCAAAACAGTTTGAAAGAAATTGTAGAAGACACAATAAAGATTTCATAGACCTGTAGAGCCTGGAGCTAAAGTTTTACTTCACTTTCATGGAGGTGACTTGTTTTAGAAATAGTGATCACCTTATCAACATATGCAAGGTCATCTCACCCCTGGCTCAGCGGTTCAAATGAGTCCAAGCCTTTCTACCACAGTAGGTAAGAATTGCCACCTAAGCAAGGGAGATGCAGTTTAATACAAAGGGATTAGTTCCTTTGGACAAGAAAAGGAAGCCAAAATCTGTGAAGAGGAAGCCCAAATCTGTGAACTTTCCACTCTTATGGAGATCAAGTCCAATGAAAGGATAATATCTTGCTGAATGGTTTTCTCTGCTAAATAACATCTTGACTAGAAAAGCATTAATTTTATCAGTTTTACCAGAGCTTCATCTTGGAAAGTGTTGTTAGTTTTTGTGCCTACTGAGTGTCTCAATTTATAATTACTTCCTTAGTAGTTAAGAGTATCAGGTACTTCACAAGATCAAAGACCAGCAGGGTTATCTCCTAGTTTTAAGCATCAAAAGTAGAAACATAAAAAATACTCACGTAACATCCCTGCATACCCACCTTTCAAGCTGATAAATGATATTTCACCTAGATAACTTTCATTAATATTGAATCAGGAGACTTTATAATAAATTATTTTATCTGGCAGAACCATGGGCGTAAGCAGAGTGCTAGGAGATGTGCAGTACCCTCCAAGGGCTGCAAAGATGGGCTCACTTAGAAATTCAAAGGCTGCTACCAAATTGCTCTCTTTTGTGTTTTATCTACCTTACCTTTAGTATCATTTACAATAAATGATATTGTTTAGAAAGGTTGACACAACGCCCTTAATGTTCTTGAATGTAAAGGGAACTATTTGCTGTTGCGCTTCTTCTCTCACAAGACTTGATTAATTAAGACAAAAATAGCTATAATTTTGAACTGTAAAGTCAAAACACTTCAATTAGAATATGCTGAAATGAACACTCCCTAAAAAAATAATTTTTCTGTCAGAATGATTTGCCAAATGCAAATGAGTGAGTGATTTTGATTGTTCTAAGCTTGTATTTTCTAAATATATTATTACTATCTGTATTATTTTCAATTATTTCAATATTTTCTTTGCAAAATCACTTGTACCTGGTTTCAGGATTAAATTTACTTTCCCTCTTCATCCAGCCACTTAAATCTTCACCCACCAAGTTGAGCAGTGTCTCCTCGTATTCTTTTTTGTCACTCAGCAAATGTAGGTCCATCTCAGCAATGCCGATACCACATCTTGCCTTCTCTATTTCTGAAATTCAGCTTCTTATATTTTTCAAACTTACAGCTTATTTATTTGTTTTCTGCATCAGTTCTGTGACCGTCATTGAGCTCTTTGTAGTACTGTTGTTCTCTCTTAAAATGTGTATGTCGGAACAGGATGGAGTATTCCAGGGCTTAAAAATACATTATTTGTAAGTAATTTTGTATTTCAAAGATACAAGAGCTTGATGCAGAAGGAGAGTGGTTCCCTGTCTTTTACTTGACATTTTTCTAGTCTATAAAATCAAAATTTTAAGATGAGTTTCATTCTGAGTGACTCATTTGGTCCTTTTCCTGTGTCATTGGCTTCTTAGGCAGAGTTTCCTCTCCTGCAGGTGTGAACAGTGTGTCTGGTGTGGAATGGTGTCTGTGGCCAGCCTGGTTTTCATGTGCCCTGCTTTGTAATGATAGGATTTTTGTTATCACCCGCTTTTAATGACTCATTCAGTCTTTTCTTTCTTTACTGCTGGAGTTGCAGATTAGGCACAGTACTATATCCAATGCTTAACTTGACTATAACTAAATGATTTCACTGGGACACCCCCAAAATTAGTGAAGAGTGAGTTTTTCATCATTAATTAAAACATTAATTAAAACAATGAAAAGAACAAAAACTTTCATTAACAGAATGTAACTAAAATGATGAAAAGAACAAAAACATTTATTAACATAATGTCATTTATTAACATAACAAATGTTTATTAACATAATGACATTATGTTTTAATAAATTAGCATTTATTAAAAAATCCTGAGCTAAATAAAAAATAAATCATAGGAACACATCTAGTTTAACCTCTGTACCTTATTTTCTATTCTCTGGAGTTTTTTCCATTATGATTTTTTTCAAGTGATTCTCACAGAGCAGAAACAGTTTTAGAGGTGAGATAACTTCTCACAGGATAAAAACCAAAAAGCCATTTTGGTTTCCTCAATTTTTAGAGATCTCAAAAATAGATCAGAACGCAGGCCAGCGTATGTCAGTGTACAACTCTGCCAAAGCAGGAAGCTGAGCTCTGGCTGTCGCCTGCAATTGCTCTGCAGCACTGATAGTGACTGTTGCTGTCTGCTCACAGCTGGGTGTGTCATTTGTGACTCTGTATGTGGGGTTTGTGGCATTGGGATGTGTAATGGGATTCTCACGTTTCTGTAGATTGCAAGTAGGATGGGGCAGGATGCAAATATTTTTATTTTTTGGTGCTTTTGTAACACATGTCACACTAAATTCTCTGTGGTGTGCAGACATTTTTATTACAAGCCGTACTGCAAAAAAATATGAAAAAGATACTGAATTAACAAATAAAAATCTTCTTCTGTGTTGTAAAACACTGAAGAGTTCTTTTCTGGACTTTTGTTTTGATAATAGGACATTAGTTCCAGATCTTCAGTTTGAGTCCAGGAAGGCTTTTCTTTCCCCAACTACTCTGTTCTGAAGTGACAAAGCCTACTTGCAAGGGTGATTAATGAACGGATTTCCTGAGAGAACAGATAGTATCAATTCCCCCAGAGTTCTCGTGATCTATAGTGTCATGTCAGTGTGGTTATTTTTATGACATTATGCCATTGCACCTCTGCTTTAAATGGGCCTTGGAGCTGCACAACTAATGGACAGTTGCTAAAAGTCTTATTTTTCTTTTTGAGTAGAGGAAAATGATTAAGCAGTAGCAGAAAAGTGCATTGATGGTGAGATGGGGATGAAACACGATGGGAGCGAGGAGCTGCAGGTGTCTGGTCTCTCCAAGTGCAAGATACATTCCCTAAACTCTTTGGAGAATTTGAGCTTTGTGAAATCACCTTTCAGGCGTGTAGATCTTAATGTGTTCTGCTGGTCAGAGACCTTACTCTTATTGCAGTTTTTTCCTTACATGTGACTTAATGGTGAGCAGATATAGCTAAGCCTCCCTCAGTAACACTCTAATTATAAGCAGTGGGGTTTCTCTCTCTCTAGCAATTTCTGTTTCCTGAATAGGTGGCATTATTAAGTTTTATAACCCTTTTTTTAAATCAATTATAAATAACTCTTCCTAAGAAACAGATTAATTAACAAATGAGGACATTAACATTTGCTGTCAGTATGCATGAAAGTGGATTTTTAAGAAACAAAATTTTGGAAAGTGTTCATGTAGTAACTTGTTTTCTTCATTAATATAAACTTGAGCTAGTCCATTCCTAACACTACGATGAAAGAAAGTGACTTGCACAGTAGTTCTTCCATGGAGGTGGTTAGGTAGCAAGAGTTAAAACAGTTCTACAGCTGATTTGACTCTAATTAAAAAAAAAAAAAAAGTTGTACATTTCAAACTCACATGTGCCAAAGGCATTTATTTATTTAAAGTCAAGAAATGGAAATAGAATTTCTTCTGTGATCTCTCCCCACTCTTGTTTTGACAACAGTTAAATAATATGACAAAATGAGCAAACAAAGAAAGCAGAGGTAAAAACATAGCTAATTTTGTGTGTGTGTGTGTGTGTGTGTGTGTGTGCTTATTTTAATATTTGAAGTACAAGAGCTTATTCACAGCTCACTGGAGCAGTTTTAGGGTGAGGGAAACTTGGGGACAGAAGTTCATGCATGACTTCCAGAAGCCCCATGAAAATGTCAGCTTTAGCTGATTTGGGGCATGCAGTCTGTCTAATCAAGGAAATAATGTTCTTCATCTTCCTTTCTGTGAAGCCTAATTGATGACTCGGAAACACATAAAATGTCATGTTCAGGTTGTTCCTGCGAGACGATGGTTGCGGCAGCTTCCCTGCTTTCCACACCTGAAGGGAGCTGGGATCATTTTAGCTACTCAGAGATGTGAAGGGGAGGATCCCCCATAAAGGGATTGTGTTCTTCCTTATTTAACTTAAGATACCAACGACAACAAACTTTTATCTCTATTTGCTTGAGAATGTGCTTAAATGTTACTCCTTATGGTTGTGTCAGTGGTGTCCAATGGCACCTGCAACATCTTGTTGAACAAGCATTAGAGATTTTTTCCCTGTGAAATAAGAGGGATTTTGTAACCCTGCTCCTGCCATACTTCTCCTTGGTATTTCTCCATGCTCACGCCTTCAAAACCAGCCTAGGTTTATCCTGAATCATGTTCCAGACAGAGGTGGCTTAGACTGAAAGCTAAAAGAAAAGAGGAGCGGAGACTTATAAAAAAGAAAATAAAAAAGGAGGGGGCAGTAGCTGCCCACTAGTAAGCTTGAATTGAGCTTTTCCAGACTCTCTTATTCAAGCTGCTTATGGTTTGACTCAGGGAAGGTAAAACATATATGTTTTGTGTGTATATATAAAACACATGGTTATAATTAAATATAGAATTATATATATACATATACATTATACGCATATACACATTTTCATATAATATACATCATATATGCATTTTTTTGCCTTCTCAGAAAAATTACCCTTTTCCCTTTTTCATGCTATATTTTAACTTTTTGTCAGATAAATTACTCCAAAGCATTAAAAACTTTAAGAACATTTCTGGAAGGACCCAGAGGACACTGACATGGTTACTAATTGCAGCCATGGTTTTCAGATGCTGTGTGCCATCCATTCCCATGTATACAAACACAAAATGTAGGATTCAACCTTTCCCAAAATTGGGCTCCATGACCCTGTGATGAATAATTGATGCAAGCTTCACTAAGACTTATTTCACCAAAGCATTGAAAGTTGCCAGCCTACGATAGGCTTCTTGGAGGGGTTAGGCAAGGCAAGAGGTTAATCACATCATATTTCATTGTCAGAAAATATTATAGCAAGGCCCCTTCATAAGCAGAGCATCAGTTAAAAGATTATTACCAAACTGTGAATTTTAAACAGTAAAACAGAAGAAGAGCATAAGGGTCAGGCTGTAGTACTTTTTTCCATTCCCCAAAACGTGAAATTAAAAGGCTTATTCCAATTAGTTTAGAAAATGGTAGCTTCTAAGCAAAAGTCATGTAGGCTAAAAGTGAAGCTTGTCAGGCTGTTTTATGTATTCTAAGTACACCTGCATGATTCCAAAGATTTTCTCCCACAATATTGTGCAGTTCTCTTCCAAACTGCATGAATAGCAAATACATCTTAACATGTAATATGCTGCATATGCACATGAATGAAGGAAGATGGAGAAAAGGAGTATTTTGTAATGGTGAATTGGAAATATAATGTTATGTGTAATTTATCCCTGTCTTTCAATATTTCTTTCAAATTCAAATATTTCAAATATACTATACAAATTTTGAGATATAAAAGCTTTACTGATGGCTCTTTGTAAAGCCTAAAAACATACCAATCTGTCGTCCCTCATCTGCCTTAAGATGAATTTCTGTTGCACTAATAGTAGCCAAAAGAGGTATATTTGGAGAGACAACATGAAAGCAAAGCAAAAAAAAAAAAAAAAAAAAAGAAAAATAAAAAAAAAAAAAAAAAAAAAAAAGAAAAAGAAAAAGAAAAATTCAGCTGTTCAGGGACTGTAGGCTGAGAGACCTCCATAACTGGGATGATTTCTGAGGTATTTGTAGAGACCAAATCTTGCTGGCCCGTCACTTCACCAGCAAGCACAGGTTTTGTTCTCTTTCTTTAAATTTTGTAAGCCCAATTACTTTTTATTCAAAGACTTGAATCCAAAGTTTATTCTGAAAAAATAAAATAGGAGAACAGGAGAACAAAAGTAATAATCAATAGCAGAGAAGAATTTCCCATTGCAATATCCTAATGCACGTCAGATGTGTCTCTTAAAAAATGGGTAATATCATACTTCTGTAATAACATCTAATATCTTGCATTCATCTTCCTATTGAGAATTGATTTACATTAATTTCCTACTCTTTCTGAGTTCAAATGGCCAACTTTTGGTTTTTTTTTTTTTTTTTTTTTTTTTT
>VZSG01000032.1:1751021-1778760 GCA_013398315.1 Nothoprocta pentlandii
GGATACTTAAACATCTGAGGTAAATTTAATTTGAAAGTTTGGTGCAAGTATAAACAAAATTGCTGGTTCACACCTATTGAAGGGATTGTGCAATCTTCAGGAGAGATTAGTAACAAAAGGGCCCCATACTAAACAGGGCTGAAAATTCACCAGAAATGCTGCAAGCTGCATCTTTCAAAATGAACTGTACACTGAATTTGCAGCAAAGACCTATTACTTTGCGGGTCAATCCTATATTTTGCTGAGCTTGCACGAGAATATAATCATGCAAATAATATACTGCCAAGCCTTAAAGAAACTCCTTAGCAAGCTCTCTTTCCTATCACCTTCCCCAGTTTTCCAATGCCTCTATAAACTTTCTCTTCCATTTTGCACAGAATTGAATAGTTTCAGAACCCTCTTTCACACTGTGACTGTATATTTGGGCAACATTTCCCATCGCAGTTGCAGCATCAATGATCAAACTATAATTGGTTGTGATCTTATGCTCCCAGTAATTGTGTCTCCTCTAGCTTGTCGGTGGATAAAACTTCTATTAGACTCTGAAGGACTTGGACGTCAACTCAGTCTTTCTAACTGAAAAAATATGAAAAAGTAGAGGAAGCAGAATATGCTCAGCAGGAGCAATATTGCCTTTGAACAGAATACTTTCAGTATACATTAGTGCCTCGGTCTTTGTTGTTAGTGTATGGCATAGGCATTAGCTTTAGATGTGGTGGAAGGGATTCTTTTCCCTGACTGCAGAAGATGATTAGAAATTTTCTGTGGTCTTTTAAGCCGTGACCTTTCTTTCCAAGGCAGCAGAGTTAGGAAGATCCATGCAGCAATAAGAAATTCTCCTTCCTTCTCAGCCTTTCCTCAGCCTCTGTCCCAGTGTTTGAATTTTGCCTGGCAATATTCCCTCTCAGAATTGCACATCTTTAGGAAACCTGTGTGTGCATAGCAAGGCACACAAATGAAAATGTTGTTTTTCATTTACTCCTGTTTACACATTTCACGTATTTCGCACATTACTGAGAGATATTTCACTGTAGAACTTAGATCCTGCCTCATGTCCCAGCTTTGCTAGCTGAAAAGCATCATGAACTGTGTACCACAACTGAGCTATTCTGATCGTTATATAAATATTGGATTTCTCCTGTATTTGTAAGTGCAGATGTTTTTTGTTTCTGTGAATAATGTTGTTTCCATGTATATATGAGCATTTACGGGGCTGAATCTGTAGTCAGTGTCCTTTGCTCTAACTGCCTTTCACAGCATCCAATGATACATTCAAAAAGCTCTGATGGATATTATGTATAACATACCAATTTCTTTATCCTTATTATTTTGCAGTGGTCACAAGCTTATGTAGGTTCTACTCTCTAATATATTTTGTTACATATTTAGGATTTTTTAACCTCAGAATACATGCACTGACCTGCCCATATTTCACACTGAGTGGCTGAAAACTACTGAAAACTCAGTACCAGATTGTTCATTTTCATTGTCTGTGCTTTTCTCATTATTTCTTGAGAATTTCATTCCCTTGATAGCAATACATGCTAAGTTAATGTTTCCCCATTTTGTTGGGACAAACACAATTTAAATTGTTTGAAGTTGTACACCTTACTGATGTCAAAAGTCTGATTGGTATGTTTTGTGTGAAAGACAAAAGATGGTGTATATGAAGATATTTCTTCATACAAAGGAAGGAGGAGAAGCATTTATATATATATATATATAAAAATATATAAAAATGATCCTTTTAATGTTGTTCCTGAAATTGTGTCACTCCGTTCCCACTTCTAGACACAAAACTAAGGTGAAGGTCTAAGATCTAAGTTTGTGTTTGTCATTATAAAAAGTAGTCGGCAACTTGAGGAAAAAAAAAAAAAGAAAGGTTTAATTTAAAGAAATCTGAACATAATAATGGGGAATGCAATGACAAAAAGCTTGTCATTTTCCCACCAAAGCACAGCCTTGTTGTTTAGAGAGAGAAAAGATACAGTAGCATTACTATGAAAGGTGTTTTTCTATTCAAACTGAGTTTCTATACCCGTCTGGATAAAGAATCTATGGAAGGTAATCATAGATGTAAAAGTGGAAAAAAAATACTGAAACTATAATCTCAATTGAATTTGAAAGGCATTTATTAATTCACATGCCTATCAAGACATCCAAAGAATGTATTTCAATTTAGAGCCATATCTACAAGCAGCTATTTCCAACCTTTCCATTAACTGAAGGTATATCAGTGCTTTCTTGTTTCATGGTCAGAGTTCAGTTATTTTGGCCCCACTATGTTTCTAAAGTGTTCAGATCAAGCTAAATGGCTTCACATTGTTCAACATCTTTCCAATTTTCTGTTGTAGAGAAGCAGATAGAATACATGCCTTGCCAAGTGCAAGAAACAGTAGGATCAAGTGTTGAGTTTCAATCTCAAGTTTCAATCTGTTTCATCTCATCGTCTGATTTACAGTACCTTTGTGTCAGTTGAAATAGGTGGTTAAACAGCCTTTATTGTAAGGCTTTATGCTCACAATAATGCTAACAGACCAAAATAATACGACTTTCTGAAAAAGAAGCTTGAAGCAATCTCTGAAATCAGGCACAACAGAGACTCCTTGTCCTGGTACTCACTGAAGTAAGGATGTAGCAAAGAAATGTCTGCATTAAATGATGCTTTTAAGACACCATCAAGATGATATGTCTTTGTGTGCTTTGATTATTTGCATGCTATTGGGGGAATATAAGAAAAGATAGAAGTTTAATTCCTCTTCTTCACATAAAAAAGATGTAAAATATAAAATATTTAGTGAAGGATATCTGTGAGCTGATGCTTAGGTTTAGAGCGAATCTCTGATTTATTTCTTTCTGTCAATTCGTTCTTTAACAAGGAAAGATTGCTGTGAGGGTCGTGGTGTATCACCTGCTGCCACTGTCGAATGGGTGTCCAAAATAAACATCTGATTCTTTACCTAATCCATAACCCAAATCACCAGCTTTCTCATTTGCGTTTTTTCACAGACTAGGGCTAAAGGAATTGAATAAATCCCTTCCATCTCATACCACCTTATGTCCTCACAGTTCCCTCTAGACACTTACCACATGTCACTGTCACGGTCTGCCAGTCTGCAGCGGCACCCAAAACTTCCCTGTCTTCAGGGAAATTCACTGGAGGGTTTCTGCAGCTCTTCACTCATTTTCATGACTCTGGAGGTTGCTATTCTCCCCTCCAGACTTTTTCCACACCATCCTAGCACAGTCCTGTTGAGAACCCAAAAAGCCTGAACATTAAAGCCAAAAGAGGAGAACCGGAAGAGAAAAACTTATTTCTTAAACCAAACAGTGGCCATAAGGAAGACATTTGTGAACTGTGTCAGTTCCTATACTGGGTGCTTCTGTCATGCTTTGGTATTGAGGGGCACTGTCAAAGACTCCCTTGCCCCAGTCTCATTCAGATTTTTATCTCTAATTCATATTTGAAAATTGCTGCGTTTTGAATACAAGTCTGTCACAAGACTTATTACATATTAGGTACAGAGAAAGTTCTCCTCTGTTTCTGGTTACCATGATGCTAAATTTGCCTTAGCTCATGCTTTCTTTTCTCACAAAGGTATTTTATTTTATTTTATTTTATTTTATTTTATTTTATTTTATTTTATTTTATTTTATTTTATTTTATTTATTTTATTCTTTTTTTAAACAGAGCTGCAGAATGAAAAATCTAGATCACAGTGATGTATAAAAGTGGAATCCAATTCAGACATAAGATGAGACAAGATGGGAGTGAATTTTAATAAAGAAAAGCAGTTGCTATAGAAAGGATGTTTAGCTGATCTCAAGAAACTATTTAAGGTTTTTAAATGAGTTCAATAGGAAGAAAAGTATCAAAGTCCTTGAAGTAGTGTGTAGACATTAATGAGTAATGACAGTTATTCCAAAGTCTGTGAGCCATTTTCTTTTATGTAAGTTAACAGAACTTTTAGTAATGGTTTCAATTTATAGCGGTGGTTTTAACAGGGAAGCGATTGTACTGAGTCTTTTATCTTCAAGGAAAAGACAGATTAGGTAGTTGTTACTCTGTGTGAAATGGTAAGGTCTTTCCCACAGGCATCTTGAATTAGTTTTCATACTTCATTAAAATAGCTTATAAATATGTGCATATATTCTTGCAAAATTTTGCAAAATATTGTGGAATCTGGATAACACAGGAAATCTTGGGAAATCATAGATTGCCTTTATTATAATGGTCTTCCAATTCAGTAGTACATATTTTGTATCATGTAAGGTTATACTATATATAATCAATCTCTATTTATAGATAAGCTGCATCCTCACTAGGTACTTGAGAGCTGACGATACAGAACTGGAACAGGGCCTGGGATGGAGGGGATTAAAGGAGCTACATTTCAGTAGCAGAGGGGAGCACTGGCTGACCGAGGACCACTGACTGGTTGTCTTCTCTCCCTCAAACCGTTCTTAAAAGTTGTTCTCACTGCTAGATATTAAAGAGAGAGCCTATCTGTTACATCTCCTCCACTCTCATGAAGAAGGCTAAATTTTTTAATGCAAAGAAAATACAGAAATAGATTCCATCACACTAAGTTTTTAGCAGACCTGCATGTTGTGGTTAATCTCTAGATCTGTGTTGGTGGCCCCAGTAGTATATCTGAATTTTCTTTTGGTATTTTATTTTTTTTTATATGCTTACAGAGACAAGCTAAGTTACAGTATTTATAACATGAGCATCCTGTTGCCTCTGAATGCTGTGTCTTCCCTTGCAGAGAGCTCTGATTTTAATATGGGGCTGGTCTTTTAATTCCAAGGCCACTCTTGAGTGACTGCTTCAACATGTCTATAATATATATGTGTGTATATATATGTGCATATATATATGCTTGTGGCTTCTGCACATATATTTCCTATTGTTCCTGACATTAGGAAATTCTCCCATACATAATGTGCTGTATTCTTTTACATTATACACCAAATAGAATTCATCCTAACGTGTTTTCAGATTCAGTATTGTTTCTCTTCCTAGTAAATGTATGAGTGTAGCTATTTCTATGTTGGTATTTAAAGTTCAATTCAATACTAGCTATTCTTTACTAAAAATTCTTTCCTCCTTTCCAACATTTTTGGATCTTTGATTCCACTTATTAACTGATCGTTTACAGTGAAATCTGCAGACTCTCTAAATGGCAAATATAACTCGTTAGTTTGAGATGTGAGCAAAGGACTTTGTGCAAAAAGTTTTGGGTTTATGTGCCTAGGTTTACATGCCTTGTCCTCATCTGGCCTTGATGGAATTCATTGTCTCATCATATTAACAAGGTATTAGTCATAAGTTCAAGCCAAGAGTACATTTTAAGAAATTTGTAGCAGTGCCATGTTTATTACCAGGCTATAATTTTACATGTGGCCTAATCATATCATTGTGGTGGTCAAAGCTAATGCTTGATGCTTATTCATCTTTTATGGCAAAATTAAAATGCAGTTACCTATCTCTACTGCTTTTTTTGTTAAGCATTTCACTGATAATTTACAAAACTATTTCTTCATGAAAAATTACTATTCACCATAAATAGCATTTAATCTATATTATAATTAAATCATATTACAGTGAATAAGCCATCCCAGGCATAACTTTTAGAGAGTAAAATCATTTTAAAAATTCAAGTTCTGAAATTTTCCTGGAAAGGGAAACTCTATACTTTTATTGCCAATTCAAATGACTCAGAGTAGATTCCATCAATCTTTGATTTTCTTTAATAATTCATGAAATTTTGTGAATCAGCAGGTAATTGGTTCTTACAGACAAGCCTTTGAGCATTTTTTTTCCTAGTATTCAAGAGTTCCATGAATTTATGCCTCTGCATATAATATTTAGTGCCTTTAAAAGGGACATTAAAAATATCCACTTACATACAAATGACCTTTTAAACTGCACCTATGATTGATTTTCAGTAGGTAAAATAACATTCAATTTACCTGACAGAACTCCCTCTCTTGGGTTTTCTCAGGGGATTTTGAGCAAGTTATTCTCAGGATTATTGTGTATCAAATTAGCATAATTTCTAAGGAAGTAGTATATTAAAGGTGCCGAGTGGATTACTGCTAATCTGAGTATTCTTAACTGACTTGGAAACCTGTCAGTCGTTCTCCGATCTGTATTCTGGGGGAAAGAAAAAAGGGATTTGGAGAGAAATTAAATACTTTTTTTTTTTTAATGTTGTGTTGATTTAGAAGCCTAACTTGCATTGACAACAAATAGAGTTAGATGATTTTGAAAACTAAACATAGGTGCAGGGAGGTATATATCTCACTGAAAGTTTACAGCAATTAAACACTCTTTTAAGAGTTTTAATTCTCTCAATTAAATTCTCTTTTGAGAATGGCATCTAACTGCTAAATCATCTGATAATTTCTACCAGACCTTTGTTTATTTGGCTCTGCTCTGAGGTTTGTTGGGCACCTCTGGTGGGCTCCAGGGTAGGGATGGGTTTCTGCTCCTCAGTGCGCCTCCACGAAGGACTGTGCCTCCTCACTTCAGTTTTAAAACATTGGTGCCCTCAGAGGTCTGTGCCTTCATCATCATGTTGAGCAGATGCTCCCCGAGGCCCTTCTCCTGAGCAGGTTTTCTGATATCTCTTAAGCGTAGAGCTCACACCACAGATAAAGGAATCGTCATAGAGGCTCCGGTACATGGGTACCTCTTCTTCCTTTTTTTTGATGAAATTTCAATGAACTTGAATATCTAGAATAATTTTGATAGCTCTGGGAAACTTGATGGGTAGAAATTGGGAGTAATAAGAAGCTTTTAGAAGTTATAAGATTTGTGTATACCTATTCCCATTATGACAATAAAAATCTAGTTTATTTACAAAAATAGCTTGCTTTGCATAACAAATGCTTGCTTTGCTTTGATTGAAAAGCTGAATAGACTAACATGGATTAAAAAGTCCATTTAAAATTACCAAGGCAATTTAATTTAACCATTTGAGGTCCTTAGGTTTCCAAGTATTACTAAATCAAGTTAAAAACAGACTCCCTGGCTTTATTGCTATTTTAACCTGAATTAAATATACACTTTTACTCAGTAGAGCTTTAATCCTAATTATATTCTTGTTGTTCTCATTCATTATTGAAGCAAAACTGATCGTAGCAATTACAAAAAACAAAAACAAAGAATCCAAAATACCAAACCAAACTCCAAAACATATATATATACCAAGAGGTATATGATGCCCTCAAGAAAATTTGAAAGAAATGTAATTAAAGTGACTTTTTCCCCTTGAAAAATTCTTTTTCACTGAAGCACAACCTATTTAAGTAATTCTATTGTAGAACAGTCTGCATGATAAATCCTGTCTTACAGGTTCAGTGATTTAATGAAAAAGACTACCTTAATGAAAATGCTAATTTTGCATTTGGGTAAAGCAAGGCCCAGAGGCCTCGAGTGTGCTGCTGAGAAGGTGCATATCACCTGTACCAGTGGTTACCTGTATGGTATTCTCAATGGGAGACTTTTCCCTCTTGAAAATTTGACCTCAGCTCTAGCACCTAATCAACATCAGTCTCAATAGCTGCGTTTAAGATGCATTCATGCTCTTTTGGACGAAACGCCAGCAACAGATTTACTTGCTTGCAAATGAGCTGCTAGAATACATCTTGTGATGTGTATGTTCACCTGCTTCAGAAGAACTGAGGCATGTGTGAAAACATGTGATGCCGAGTAGGTCTGTGTGTCATGAATTAATCTTGCAGTTCATGGGAGAGGAAGGATACGTGATTTTGGGATTGGGGGGGGGAAGTGGCACCAGTTAGATTGATTTCAATGCAGATTCTCTCTTGGGATTCATTTATACTCGCTGTGAAATGGTAGCCTGAAAGTTATAAAACCACATTAATGATTAATTTATAATAACCTAAACATTTTCACATAAGCTTACCAATTTGCCCTCAGTTTCTCAAGACCTGAACTGAGAACCTGTAAATAGTTGCAAGCTGATTCTGAAAAGTTGGATATAAAATGAGATGCTGACATACACAGTTCTGGATCTAATAAAAGTTTATAGATTTTTCTTCAGTAGAACTATTTTTGATCCGGGGAGGTTGATGGTTAAGGCTTTTTTCAGGATTCTGATAGGAATTTTGGTTTTGTACAGCAGTAGAATATTTTACCTGGAATGGTGTACTGCACCTAGGATCCAATTCTGCGAACACAGAAACATGCGACGCTGAAATCAACGGCTGTACTCACCCAAGTAAAATTGCTCTGATTGTACTGTTAGCAGGATCAGACTCCTAATTAATGGTTGTGGTCCTGGTGTTTAGTAAATTAAGAGAGAACAGAAGATTGCTGTTTATACAATTATGTCAGAGAGTTTTGCAGTTAGTGTTCAAAATTTCATTTTAGTGCTTTATTCAGCTCCTCCTTCCCATGCTAACAATTAAGGTCCCTAGTCACAGAACATCCATTAAATTGTGCATGTTGTCTGAGGCACTGATATACAGTCCCATCAGCAAGTGTATAAGCTCTTATTTCACCTTCATGTACTAATATAGACTTCACAATTGAATACTGATGGAGGCTAAGTAGAAAAACAGACCTCATCAACATTTTGCACATAGTGTAAACAAAGCAGATGAAAACTGACTCATCCGCGCCCACTTAAAAGATTAGTGTTGTACAACCCTTTTTAATTACCTTTTAATCTTATCTTTAAATTAATTCCCAACCTGTCTCTATCCGATGTCTTCCATCCTGCAATACAAACTTCTGTCGAGCAATCAGACACTTAGTTCATCAGCATTGAACTCATCAGTGAAAGCGAGGTGACAAATCCTGTCCCTGCATTGCTGTGTGCAATAGAAGTCAAAGAGCTTTTTACGTTGCACAGCTGCCACAGAGCTCTTGTAAATTATTTATGCTTCTCCCATCTCCACATTCTTTAATCCATTGCCAGCGGGATCGTGTTGCGGTGCTTCCACTAATCACAATGTTGCTGTAAGCCCTGCAGATATTTGCCAAACTCCACTGCCTTTCAGGTTCAGGACCCTCATAGTAATATTCAACCAGTCCCTGGGGCTTGTCTGACATGCATCTTCATTTGCTTCCTTCTACTAGAGTCTCTCCACTGGCACAACATGAAATTCCCATTATCTCAGTGGAACAATTTAGATCTTAGATCCAGGAGTGATTTCTTGCCAAAACAAGTGAAGAAATGCAGTGGGAAATATTCTGTGTTTGGTGGCCGGTCATCTACTGCTTTTTGTGTTTGACATGAAAGTTGAACCTTGGATTCCCTGCTTTTCAGATGAGAGCCCTGAACCAGGGCTGTCCTGTGCTGGGCTTTCTCTCCTTTTTGAATTCACAGAAAAGCTGAGAAGGGACCTGGTTTTATCCTAAGATGAAAGATTTTTTTTCTCACCTCTAGACAAAAAGAATTTTTTTTTTCTTGCCTTAGGGCTGAATATAGATATGATATGAACAGGGACATTGGTGGGATGAGAAGAGCATCTTTCTATCATGTGGCTGAGCCACAAAGGACAGTATTAATGGCACGTGGAGGCCCCTTTCTCAAATTTTGCCCATTCAGTTTTAATTTGCACTGCCAAACATCACGAGGCATTGATAGTTTATAACAGAGTCAAAGCAGGAATTCATAGTATAAAGTGCAAAACTGTCCAATTTCATTAACAGAAGTTTCAAAGTACAGAAGATTTCACTGAGAGAAAGAGCTAATGTGATGTAAATAAGCAATTTTTGGCCTACAATATCATGTTTGCATTTAACTGAAATAAATCAGAATTGCAAAAGATACCATTTGAAATATACTTTGCAATGTAGAGCATAGATACTATTAATAGCATTAAAGGAATACAAATGCATTCATCCAAATGTCAAAAATCTTAGTAAACATGTATAGAATATGCTGCTTTTGCACAAGGACTGAAATTAATAGGCGTGACCTTTTTCTGACTTGCTTTTCATCCTCATAAATTCAGCATGTTTGCAAAACAGGCTCAGCAGAGGGATTTGTTTGTAATTTTTTTTTAAACATCAAACAACAAAACTTACAATCTTTATTTGGTCCTAGTAGTCTCTTAAATAACAAATATTGTAACATGCTGTATCGTCTCCACATCTCGGCAGTATTAGAAGGTTAGAAATGAGACTTGTTTACAAGCAAACATCCATCCCTGATTTAGCTTTTCCAGCAGATAGTCTGAACTTTATTCATAGGCAACAGTGATGCTTACAGCCAAAATAAGAAAAGGTAGAACTGAATACATAAACGGCATTAATTACATTGCATTCAGAATGCACACAGCAAGGGCTCCCTATTGACTGGTTGATTTTCAGCTCCCAGTGTCCCCTGGTCAAACATATGTACAAGTATAATGATAAGAAATCCTGCATCCTGCTAGGTACTCATTTAATCCAAGATTTTCTATTCAGTAGTGGCCAATTATAATATTTCAGAGGAATATGTGAGAGCTCCATTGTGGAAAGCTACCTACTCCTTCAGGGTCTATTTTCCCCCCTCAGCAAACAGCAGCTAACTTATATTCTTAAACTCAGTGATTTGCATCTCTTGCATCCTTTCCATATTTGAAGTTTGCCTTATCCATTTGTACATCTAGTCCTTCCAGCAACTGTGTTAGAAAATAATGTTCTGAAATCTCTGTGCCTGTGTGTTGTGAGAACTGCAGTTAGAGTGTTATGCATCGTGGAGGATATATTTAATCCTCTGTGCTTGTAAGCTAATTCTTTTCCTTTCACTAAATACCATTTGCCTTGTAGTATGTAAGGGAGAAAATAGACTGAGCTTCCTTGAATTTCTGAATATTTTTCAAATTTCTGAATATTTTTCAAAGGCATTTGGTGCCCTTTGTGGGAACCTGTTTCTCCTTCCACTTCTGTCAGAAGGAAAATATCTAGAATACCAACTCTTTTGGTTTTCTTTTTCTAGTCACTTTTTTTCTGACAGGAGACAAGGAGGGTATGGAATGAAGTTTATTGACTCTACACAAATAATATCAAAATACAGCGATTGTACAATGATGTCTTCAGAGTTGGAGATGTGGTAGGCCTAGTAATATCATCAGGAAAATACTTTTCAGAGGGCACTGAGAGCCTGGCAGCACGTGGTGCTCCGTTCTCCTGCTTTCTCTCCCCAGCAGCACCTCGAGGGAGCCGTGTGTGGGAGAAGGTGCGAACATGGGTGGCATTGCTGGGCCCCCAGGGAGCACTTGAGGGAATTCCCCGATTGCAAAAAACTACCAGAAGACTCTCAGTTCAGAGTTAATTTTCTGCTAATAAAGTAGTGACCTTTTCAAATATTCTGAATTGCCGTTTGGGTCTTGCAGGGCACTGCCTTTGGCAATTGCATAAACTGCTATCTAAGGATCTGGTTGTACTGTCGTTTTAATAGATTTTTGAAGTGTACCTGAGAGGGCTGTGAAATACTTCAGAGGGACAAACTTTCCTAAGAACACTTCCTTCTTCTGTACAAAACCAAATCTCAGTCATCTGAGAGTGCTCAAGGCGTGAAGTTTCGTTAGAGCGTAGGCTTCCCCTTTTAAGTGCATTTTTAAAATGCAGTTTTGGCAGATTATAGCTGAAATACAGCAAGTTGCATACTAGGAGAAAAAGGCAAATAAATTGCATCAATAGGCATACACAAAGTAATATTGGAGCTTGGAATATGGAAATAAAATATGGAAAATTCCACGGACAACAGCAGTTAAAGAATCACTACTTCTGAAAGGCTTCAGTGGACAGATGACCATTGTACAGCATCATTATTCACAGCTAGTTTGAGGAAAGACTAATAGCTGAGTTTAAATGCTTGGTAGTTAACTTTTGAATTGGTAAAATTTTCCCAAATTTTGCCAATTACACTTGGACTGTTCAAAAGTGCAGCATGAAGGAAGAAGGAGGTAGGAAGGGAAATGGTTGAAAATCAGGCTAAAGCAGCTCAGCTGCCCTGGCACACCTGGGTTTTGCCTGTGTCCCCGTTGCAGACTCCTTCGTGCCAGCAGGTCGTCTCTGATCGCGTGTTCTGCTGCTGCTGAGTTCCTAACCTGATTTTCTGGGCTCTGGTCTGCAGAAATGCTGATCATTCCCTCCCATGACAGAAATCACAGAGATCGTTGTAGTAAGGACAATACTGAGCCTCAGAGGCACACGCAAACCAACTGGCACAAATAACCTCACTTCGCCCTGCTTGGCTTGCTGCATGAATACTGTTCTATTAGCGTGGCTTATATGTGTGTATATTATGCTCTGAAGGTTGATACACTGGTGTTAGAACAATGTTCTTTTTCTTTTTGTGATTTTGCCATATTGAAGTAAAACCTAAAGTGTTCAGGCCTAAAGTGAACTCTTTTACTTGCAAAAGAATTGTGCCCTCAGTTGTTCGTTGTGACCATCTCAACTGGAAGGTGGCAAAAAAAATTGCATGAGCATCCCTTGACCTTTTTTAGTATGAAGAGCTGTATTTGTGCTTGAACTCCTTGGTGCAGATGTTTGACTTTGCCTTTTATTTATATGTATTTTCACTTTACGGTTTTAACCTTGGCATGTGAATTGCCAATCTGATTCATACAAAACCAGATTTTGAGTCCCTAGCTCTGTCCGGCATCCGGTGCAGCAAAATATTTCACTTGAGCTGCAGTTGTGAGTGGTTAAGTGTCTAAACAGCTGTTCCTCAAACCTTAAGTGATTCTTGCACTCATAACTTTACACCTGGGACAAATCCAGGATCAATGAGAGATTTTTGTCTTCTTTCCAACTAACCTGAAAAAAAAACCCTAGTCTTTAATTGCAAACTTGCATGTGCAGTTTTTGAGCTACAAAGTGCACATGTATTTTTCTTATACAGCTCTTTTTTGAATTGAGCCTTTTGCACTAGCTGCATATAGTCTACCATACCTAATGAAAAGAGAGTTAGCAGGTTTCTTTAAATTGTTCTTGGGAATGGCACTGCTACAGCAAATAACAATTGTTTTCTCAGAGGGAAAAACAAATTCCGATCAGATTGTTCTGATTTTTACATGATTTCTTTTCCTTTGAAGGGAAAAGAGGCTTTAGAATAAACATTTCTATCAGTGAGTGAAAACTCTGATCATAAACCTGTTCAGCAGAAATTGAGAACAAAGACTGGAAGAGCAATTTATTCTAACAGGATCATGTGTAAGGATTCAGTGGGTTTCTATTCCCTTTCCTGTTAGCAACAGCAATCACGTTACACAATGACAACCTTCATGAACAGGTCTAATTGCAGCCCTTCAATAATGCATTTCTCATGAGGTGTTGGAGAGCAAAAATGCAAAACATTTAAATAAGTGCAGATATCCACATGTATGCTGATCAGTACATGACATTTGATGGCTATCTGCTGTTGAAGGAAAGAGCAAACCAGATATTGGATTTTAGTTAATGGGGCTAGACTACTTTTCAATTATTTCAAAAGGAACAGGTCCAGCACCTGCAGGGTAGTTCTTATGGTGGAAACTGTGTAGCGCAATGGATATGTTTTTGCACAATGCAGCTTACAGATTGAGGCAGAGGGAAGAAAATTTTCCATAATTCTGTATCAGCTCCTTTTCTGTTTTCTTCTTTTTTTGGCTGCTAGAGCACCAGCTACCTTTTCTGTGTTTAAGTGCTACTTCTGAAGTGTGTGTTTAGGTGTTCATCAAGTTGGGACAATTTAAACAAGGAAGATTTCCACCACATTATAGGAACACTTCTCTGAATTGCCTAGAGGAGATATTAAAAACAAAAAGTCAAACTCAATTCCAATTTACTTTTAAAGTGGATGAAGTTTTCGCATGTGTGAGTTTTATTGCTTTGTAGTGGTAATACAATAGAGCTTTCTGAAAATCAGTTATATTTTATTTGTGTTGCTTAAGCAAAAGTATAGCTTACTTTCTTTTCCTATGGAGAAGAAAATCTGCTTAATCTTACCGCCACAGAGGCATCATTTCTTCTGTGTTAACTCTGAAATCTTCAATAGGAGAGCAAATAAATGCATGTTAATTATAATCATGTGGCAAAAGATTGAGGTTCTTTTGCTGTTTGTTTATTTTTGATTATTATTATTATTCATTTTATCTGACATTCAGTTTCCCTTCTCCTTCTGTTACAACATATTTAATATGTTACAAGATATTGTTCAATAATTATCTTGGATATTTCATATTGGTGGTGAAATATCTGGAGTCAGCAGACTGAGGTGATTTGCTTTGTGTTTTCATATCAGCCTAGTGCACCAAATAGGAACGAAGAGGAGAAATGTGTTAGTATGAACTGGAATTCTTTACATATGCAGTTTGCTGCTTTGTTGCTAGAAACTCCATGCACTCTGGGGTTAAAAAAACTGTTTGGACTTTAAAGCTGGAATTTCACTTTATTACATTGCAGTAAACCATTTTTAAATATCCTGATATAGACAGAATAGTTAAATTAGATTAGCCTGTCTTCTAGGTCTAAACCTCATTTTCCCCACACCAACAATTTTTATGAATTGAAAATTGGTTGATTGAAAATGATGGTACAGATTGGTATTTTTGATAATTGGCAGAGATTTGGATCATCTGAATTTTAAAAGCAGAACAGGAAATATCCTCCAGTGATGTTAGCACAGAAAGCAATTACAGGATTCACTCTGTTATGTTTAGTGAGGAAGCCAAGTGAGAACAGTAGCACTTGAGCTCTGTGAGATTATAAGAAGTATTAGAGGTGAATGTATTCTCCATCAACTGCATACGATCAGAGAGATGAGTGAGAAAAGCTATGTTTGACTGATACATTTCTTTAGTGAACAAATTTCATGGTGGTTCTTGAGAGGCATTTCTCTGTTTTGTAGTTTATGTCAATCTGGTCCACTTGTTGAAAAAGTGATAGTGAATCCTCTGAAATTTATATCTGGCCCTGGCTGAGCTGCTTTCTCCCTTTTCCTCTTGAGCTCTATTGCAAATCCATCTCTCCTTTGGAGATGTTGCCTATTGGTAAGAGGTTTCTTCCCGCACTCCTAGGACTGCATAAGGATGCCTTGTAAAATGCCATGGTGGCACATTGTGCCACTGCACTCTGTGCTCGGGACTCATCCAGCACATACTCTGCCTTGTCGTGTCACTTGAAACATGTGGGTATTCCCACTCAGTTTAATGGGACCTCTCAAATGCTCAAATTTGCTTGCATAAGTGCTGTGCTGGATCCGTGCCATGAACAGCTATCACCCTTATGGCAAGCAGAGAAAGAAATGTTGCTGTTTTATGGAAGTTCTCTTGTTTTGTTAAGTGTTTAAGTCTAGTCTAGTTTAAGGAGGGTCTTCTCATGTTTCCACTGTATCCTTAGGTCCGGGTCCCTCTGTGCATTTCCATCCCCTAGATGAGGAGGCAAGAGCACTGAACACGCTCTCCAGTGCTGCAGGAGACACATTACAAGGACAGGAACGTTTATCCCATATGACCCGATGCATACCTGTGCCTGCGGCATTCCTGGTTGGATATGATGGGATAGATATGACAGGATTGTGTTAATGGTTTGCTCTTAAACAGATGCCTAAAGTCCATATTGATGGTTGGAAAGGGGGAGAAGGGAAAGCTCGAAACCTTTTAATACAGCCACTTGCCCATTTTCCATGTTCATCATTCAAGTGATAGAGGCTGAAATTTAAACATTGGAACAAATTTCCCTTTGTGGATCCTTCATATAAATCCAAACAGAGTTTAAATTCTACCAGGGATTTTATAACACACTTGCACGCCCAGCTCATGTCTTGATGCACTTTGCACATCACATGCAGAAGGTAACCAGGAGGATAAGGTGCAAGAGGAGGGATGTGAGGGATGTCACGAGGTCACCAGCCGGGATAGGATGGAGCAGAAAACAAAGTCCACCATTGGACCTGGCAGGTGGCCCACCACGTTCACCAGCAGATACAGATTCAACTGAGGCAGGCAGATAGGAGGAGAAAGAAAAGAAAAAAAAAAAAGCTATACCTTTTTCTTTTATCTTTCTACCTTTTTTTTTTTTTTTTTTTTTTTTTTTTTTTTTTTTTTTTTTTTTTTTTTTTTTCCCTGGAGTGTTAAATTTCCCTAGGGAAGATAAGAAGGAAGTGTCATAGCCTGGATTACCTGGAGCTGGGTGGTTATAGGTAGCTTGTCAGGCACTTCAGTAGCGCTGTGCAGATAAGCCTGGCTCGGGGCTCTCTCCTGGCAACAGGAGGATGCTCTCAGGCCCCAGCTGGCAGAGCGACTGCAGACAGAAGCCAAGCAACACTTTCAATTAGTACTTGATATGTTGCAAACCGTTTTGCAGACCAGGGTGTTAATCATCGACTAAACCCTGCAAGCAGGTGACCACTACCCTCCATCTCCTCAGGAAAAAAAAAATAAAGAAAAGGAAAGGATTTTTTAATTAATTGCTGACAATACATTGCCACATTCTACAGAATAACAGTTCTAGAATATTGCTCACAGTGGGACCTGCCATTTCAAAATTAAAAGCTAAACCATTTACTAAAAGGCTGTCATCACGGTTGTTTAGTTGCCTAATTGCTTCTCCTTTAATAAGTACTCACACTGTCACAAGCCACTTTTGCCAAGCAAAATTAGCAAGCATATATTACCAAGAGCAGGTGATTTTAAGAGCATCATTCTAATTATTCTCTTTCTTTTTTTTTTCTGTACCAAAAAAAAAATACACTTGTTATGGGCTTAGATTTCCAGTGGAGCAGCCTAACAAAAAAGCTTGCTCACTTACATCTGAGCATAACCTTCTGTCTCCATGGCTGGTCTCATTACTATGCAAAAAGGTGCTGAGAATAACAAAACTGGTATTTTGTTTCCCTGAAACATCATCTATCAGGCGGTGTCCTTGGAGACCTAGGCATAATTGCGAGCCCACTAACAAATAAAAGGAACAGTTGTGTCACATTCTGTCTTTATCAAGTTAATATTGAAAGCTTTGAGCATGCAAAATGTTTGAGTGCCTGTACATATTGAGAGTGCAAAGTTTATTGGCTCACTGTCACAGAGGTAACAGAATTTAATTTTGTTTTCATTCTTGTAACTCATGTCAGGCATGCCTGGACCTTTGGTTAAGTGTCCTCCCATGTTAGGAAACAAATGCAAATAAATATATGACAAATGTAGAACTGCCCTAAAGACTGCATTTTAGTTCTCCCTCAGGCCACAGAACAAGACAAAGATGTTGCTTTAAATGCTACACATTTTCTTAGCTCTGATTTCTATGCCAGTATCGTTTAATCTTAACTAAATGTGCAGCTGTGTTGTATTCTGTTACAATTCCGTATTTATGGCAGTCATAAGACCCCTGGAGTAAGTGCCTTCCCCTTCTCCATTTGTACATTGACATGAAGAGAGGTTCTAGGAGCTGGAACTGCACATCCTATGCACAGCTTTAGTTTTATCAAATTTGCACATAATTTAACTGCCCACACCCTGTTTCTCCTGAAACACCTCATTTTTGCAAAGAATGTCATTATACATGGGGGAAAAAAATTGTTTAGTCAAGGACTTTAAGATCACAATATTCCAAGACAGGTACTTGGTGGTGTGACAAAAAGCAATCCTTGCTTAGAGAGTCTTTTTGTTGTATATTATAGGAATCTTAGAATATTCTTGATCTTGCAATGAAAATTTTATGGCTGATAGCAAAATATTTTAATGTAATTTGTAAAAAGTGCATGATCCTTCTATCCACTAATTTGTCATATCTTTTAATCTCAGCAAATACATCATAGATCTAATTACACTATCTGTAAATAATGTACAGTTCAGAGACATTTATGATAATCATTTAAATTAATACTCAAAAGGAGACAGAGTGGTGGACTCTTGTACCCACTCCAATGCTGATTGACAATTTTGGAGCTCTTTAGAAGCCACACCACATGGGTTTGGGGATCTAGAGAGTGGGATATTTTTGTCTTTGTGGGGGTGGGAAAAATAGAATTTGTCAAACATATTGACTGCTTTCTCTGTTGTACATAAATTATGATCACATAAGTCTTAATGATGTCTTTTGCAGAAATAGTTGATTACAAATTAGTTAAAAATCTGCTTCATTGTAGGAAGAGTGGGAAGACCGGGCTTCCTGGAAACCAGAGGAAATTTTCTGTCTTTAATTTAGGTCTAATGGCTTGCTAGTTTCTGTGCAGCAGCAGACAGTTCAACCAATTATAAGAGATCAACTTTCAGATCAGATTTCAGATTACAAGAAGATTATAATTCAGAAAAGGGATTAAAATTCTGAAGGTTATGTCAGGCGATGAATTCAAATACATCTGTATACAGACTTGTCAGTAGTTCAAGAAGTTGAAAGAGAAAACATACACATCTCAATCTCCATTTTTTACTCAGTGAAAGGAGCAGTTTCTGAGCACATAACTCTAGCACTTTGGTTTACGCAAATTTTGCAAGTCCCATAGCATATTCTGCATATTCAGGCTTGATTTGGCAGCTTCTTAGTGAGAATGAATGATACTGGCATGTGTCTCTGTGTGTGCATAGATAGCAAGGATTTATCATGACCACTTTACTCAAAAGTGACAGCTGCAGCGCAGATCAATACAAATGTGTTTCAGCCATTGCATTTTCCCAGCATCTTGAAAACCAGACATTATATATGTTAAAGAAGTATTTGGGGTCTGATTTAGATTCTAAATGTGATTAAAGACTTTGTTAAGAAGTGGTTAGCTGTAGAAAATATAGTCTTTCCTGTAAAGCCCAGTATCTCTGTCAGTATTTATGCTGTCTGGGTTACATAGGAAATTGCAAGAACCACAATACGTAGAACTAATGTGAAGCTGTTCAGGGCTCATGGCCCACCCACGTGCATTAAGAAATACTGGTTTCTACTGGATGTTGTACTTAGTTGAATTCCTATCAGATACAAAATTCCAGGAAAGTATTTATAACGGTTTGAATGACAGAAAAGGCAAGTCAAAATGTACATCGGTACCAGATGAGGTTAAATTTTGTCAGGGGCTTGGTAGAAAGAAGGAAGGAGTTGTAAGAACTGCAAGAGGTTTAGTCTGGTTCATCTTTAAGATACCACAAGTGGGATTACTGTAGTTTTAAATTCTAGGGGCATGTGGGATAAATCTGTAGGTGCCAGATGAAGTTATCTCTGTTGCTTATTAACCAGGTTGCTTTCTGTGTTGCAGTTTGGCTGCAGAGCCATTTGGAATGGGAGCGGGAGGCTTATGATGATGGATTCACAGTCAGAGAACAGATGAAGTGATCAGAGGTGCTTGATAAATTGATATGTTCATTTATCATGCAGTTCTCCAATTTATCACATGGGTAAACAACAAGCTGTGAGTGATGACAAAGATTTTATTAAGAATTATCTCAAGTAAATAAACTTTTGGGGATGCTCCATTGTTTGAGAATGTCTACATCAAAAGTGATTAAACAAAACTTCCAGGTCTGGCTCATGAACTCGTGTTCCACTGGCCATCTCTGCTTCCTGATCAAAGCCAAGATCTCAAGGATCAGCTTTCCCTTTGCCACTGAACATGAAGGGCAAGACAAGGCATAGAACTTATTTGGCTAAAGCAGCATTCACCAGCAATGAGCTCTGAATGTAATGGCAGCTTGGTAGGTTGGTAGACGTGCATTAATCCATCTTGTTTTCTTTACCATGAACAAGACCATTGTGGGATTGTCCAGGGGCCACATTTATGTGTAACACAAGTAAAAGAACCATCTAAGGCTACTTCAAAATACATCTGCAGCAGTGCCAAGGAGAGATGTTAGGACAACTTATGCTATTGAGAGGTACCTTGCCATATCCCTACCCTTAGCATGGCTTTAACAAATCACAGTGGAAATGGCCTGTACAGTCTGGAGAAGAACTCTCTAGGGTGATTTTAAAACTGCTTTGTATTGCTGAGGCAGGACAAAACGGCTTTTCTGAAGGTGGACATCTACTCCTTTGAATGCTGGTAGTTTGGCATCTATAGTTCTTACCCTGATTCCTGGCAAGGAAGGTTCCAAGTCTTTCCTTTTCAAATTCATGATTTTTTTTGTCATTTTTTATGATGAGTGAGGACTAGCTATCTATGCACGTCCTTTTTTTAACATCAGTAGAGCACATCTGATTTTACCTAAGCTCTTGAGGGCCTGACAGATTTCACGATCATTTTTTGCTACATCATTTACAAGAATGATTAAATTATTCACCACATCTTAACTGATATCCAGATCAGATATATTCTTCTCATGAGGCAGTACAAAATATATTACTTTACCCTTCACTGCTTCACTTGCTGCCCAACATTTTTGAGAGATTTCTTATTTCAGCATTTGCTTCAGCTAAGGTGACCCTGCTCTGGGTAATTTATTCCAAGCAAATTTAGAGCACTAATTTCTCTCAGAAATGCAGATGCTCTCACTCCATGCTGGGGATTTAGGGTGTGATCCTACAAGCCCTTTGCTATTGACTTCCTACTGAGTTTATTTAGTGGTGTGAAGGAAATGTGCAATGTTGCTAATACAGGAATCCAGGCAGAGACTAAGTAGGCAAAGGAGGTGGGCTGCATCCTTGCAAGAACCAGACTCAGAATGGCTCTTTCAGGAGTAGTTATTGTTCTTAAATGCATTATGCAACTACAATTGCTGTGATTGTAAAGCTGTATTGTCTTGTTTATTCTACAGTCTGTGCTAAAAGAAAAAAAAAGAGGGGAAAACTCATAGCACTCGTCTCCTTGCTTGTTTTAGAGGAATTGTGCCAAACGCTCCTGGGTTTGCAGGCTTCCCTGCCATCGGGGATGTGTGCCCGTCGTAGGATGAGGCAGAGCCTCTGGATGGCAGCCAAAGGTTCCTACCGCTATCTGATTATCACCCAACGTGCCCCTGAATTTGCAGTGCCTCGGAGCTTCCCTCAGCAAGCCCCAGGCGGGGTGAATTACCTCAGTGCGCTAACCCGGCAGGCAACCTGCATCTGAGCGTTCTGGCCAGAAAGAAAAATATTCCGCTAATCCTATCACAGCCTGTAATCGTGAGCCACAATACAGCCCCACAATGCCCGTCAGATTTCTCTAAGCCAGAGCACTTTAAAGGAAGTTGCAGTCGAGGTGCTTGGCAGGGAGCTGCCGGCGCCGCCGGAGTCCCGCTCGGCCCAGCCCCACAGAGACATTGTGCTGCTGCACAAGGCATAAGCTTAAGACCCTTATCTCAAATTTTTGGAAGAAAAGGATCGTGACCCCATTATCCTGGCCAAATTTAGACTGCGAACATGACATTTCTGCTTCTTTATTTCCGCCAGATCAGAGCTGAGACGGTAATAACCTCCCGTGCCTGATCTGACTTGTATTTCTGTATTGCCCCCATGTGCCTTCCATGTCCTGTGGCTCAGGCTTCAGCTGCACCTGAGTCAGTGATTACAGCAGGAGAAGTCATTATAACTCAGGTCAGTTTACCTGCTCTAGGGTAGATACATTCATATCAATCTGGGGGAATACCCCAAACCATCTCAGTTGTTTAGACCCCAAGCTCAACCTCCCTTACATTTCTTATATTGTTTTTTATGGTGCTGCCAAGATAAGCGTGGTTTCATTAGCATTACCTGCTCTTAGCTTGTGTTTTCCCTTAGATACCTATCTTTGTCTATAAATGGCACAGAGAGCCCTATTTAAGGTCTTTATTTTTCTTCATGTATGCTCTCAAAATTTGTCCCCACACTGGTGCTTTTCTGCAGTCGGTTTATTTCTAAATGCCTCTATTAAAACCATGAAGTTACAACTTACTACAAATGCATTTGCATCAACTCAAAATACTTTTTTGCAGTGTAAAATTTTCCAGCTATATCTTACAAAATACAAATTGCAAACAGCAAAATACCATTTTGCTGTATTTACATATAGTAATTTGGGAAATAAAATGACCAAAATGCAGATTGTACAGACTCTACATTTTGTGCTGATTACTGTTTGTGTATGCAAAAAGGCTTCAAATATTTCAAGCATCCAAGTGAAATTGTGGATTGCTGTGAAAGAATTAATTTGGCTTTTCATTACTCTTCAAAAAAATCTCTAGAACTCCAAAGATTATTTAATAACAAAAATGAAGCCAGAAGTTACCCATAGTATCCTAAGAATATTATTCAGAGCATCTTATCAAAAGATTAAAAGACTTGGCCAGGATCCTTATGTCAGTAGGCTATGGTCCATGCAGATACTGAATGCAAAGCAGTCCCTCACTTGCAGCGCTCGTAATTTGGGCAGAGCGGGAAGCTAAGCTCCAGAGAGCAGCTCCTGCAGGGTTTTATGAGAAGTGGGGAACAGATTTTGTGACAGCCGCCTGAGCTTCTTAAGGATGAGATTCGCTCCCTTCACATTTTCTTTGGTTTACCTTGGAAGCACATAACAGTTTCTTTTGTTCTGCTGCTGGATATCAGATCTGCACCACATTTCCAGAATCCTGCTTTGAACCCTCTGTTAATCACTCAGAAGATATCACTTTCTTTTGCCTTCTAATGGCATTCAGTATGTCCAAATATATTGTATGTAGAGATTTTGACTCTTACAAGCTTAACTGTTGTTTTTTCTCTTTTATCTTTCACAAAGATAAATATTATTTCTTAAAGATAAATGTTATTTTGTTGTTATTTTTGATATTTCTCATTCTGGGCTCTGTTTCTGCCTGGACCAATTTTTGCAGTGCGTGGAAATCATGGAAAATCAAGGATGTTGCTTGCATTAAAATCCTTAACGTTTTGATTTTTATTGTCTTTATGAACGTGTAGATGAAAGATGGAAGTTTTATTGCCAGAAACTATTTCTTCAGGCTACAATCTAACAGTTTGCAGTGACCTAGCGCAGATTATTGGGAAACAATTACTTTCGAACATATCATTCCATGCAAGGAAAAATACTATAGCCTTTTCTGTGATGGTTTACACATACACACACACAAAAAGTCTAATTTCTAAAGAATCTGAAAAAATTAAGGTTATTATTAAAATCTGCAAGATGCCATAGAATGCCTGGCTTCCAACACCTGTGCTAATGCTATGGTTAAGAACAAGTCTGCAGTTTTTCTATTCATTGTCTATACTTTAAGAATTTAAAACTACCAATTACAGTACCAAGAAATTATACAATAGTTTATTATTATTATTACATTAACTTTAGACTCTTATCCAAGATTCTTAAAACAGTTTTCCTCCTTCTTCTGCTCAATTAAAGAGGCACCTACATGAGATTTGGACCAATTTAGAATAAAATGTTGCTGCCGTGCATTAGGAAAGAGAGCACTTGGTATCGACCTGGTTTATTTAGATACCAATAATTTGAAGAGAGTAAAAGAAGCCTAAGGCAGAGGAGAGAAATCAAACTATATAGCTCTCTGAGATGCCTTCTGGAAAGAGAAGAAACAGTTTGAACAAAGACATCTGAAATCTCTGCAGAGAGTTGAAAGCAACAGCTAGTCTGGAGATGAACGTCAGCTCCATGCACAGGCCAGCCAGATCAGGTTTGTCCTCTTTAGTGAAAAGTGTCTGGCTGAGCAACCTATAGATCTCTACTCCAAATAGTTTCTAAGAATGGCCTCTTCTGGGCATGAATCATCTGGAACAAATGGAGGTTGAAATTTTAAAAATGAACAGTGGATTTATCCCTTTTCTTGCTAGGCAATTGTGCATAAATCCAGCTTGGTGGTCCTCTGAAGTATCTTCATTTGTATAATAGTCTCCCTAAAGCGAGGTGTTTATCTCCTTGTTCTCTTTAATTAAGAGAGATTGATCTAACTCCTGCAAGACCTAGGTCATTTTCCCATCTCAACAACAGTGTTTCTATATCAGATCTATAGCCATGATATAAGAGATGATTTTTTTTTCCTAGCTCTCAGCATGCTTTAATTTACCTCTCAACTCACAATTTCTGGGGCCTGTGTTGCCAGTTGAGGAAGTGCACAGTTGATTAGCTCTACTTCTGAATGCTGTTAAAGGATTCAGTGGTATCAGACTTCTTCATACCTGTATTTTTGTGTGTGTAATTGTACCAATTACATTTTATTGCATTTGTCTCCTGTAGAAGATTCTCTTTATCACCTGACAGGAAAAGCTTCTTTCTGAGTAATACGGGCTTCTTTGTCCTCTCACCAAAATCAATTGGAGTAAAGCACTGACCTTCCAAACTCTACAAGGCAGCGTAATAAATCTGAAATCAAGATTCCCTATAGGAAGAGGCCCTTTCTGATTTATATTCCAGCTTGTGCTGTACATCTGGAATGCATCAGTGATGATATATTTCATGTGCTCAGTTCTGTTCAGACATATAATCGCAGATGAAATTGGCTTGGTTTCATGTAACAGAAAGTGATGGTATGAAAAGATAAGACCATTTCCTGAATGAATTGGGCCTAGAGTAGAGGAAGAATGAAGGAATTTGTGACCCATCTGTGAGGAACACATGTTCATATCTTATATCCAAAACAACATCTCAGTAGGGTAGTGTTCCCCTATAGTGAAGGAACCATTTGTAATCTTATGTCAGCTTGGTTTTTTTGTTTGTTTGTTTTCAAGTATATCTCCTTATGGTTCAGATTATTGAAAGCACACCTGAGATATGTGGTTCCCTAATTATTCCAGCTTTATTCTTTTCATGGAAGGGAAATAGGATTTGGGGAAAGACCGGAGTGGTCTGGGCCTCTGGGGACAGCTTAGTAGCCATCCATGGTAGCCACTGGCAGTGAAAAACAGAAGCTACTCTATAACTGTCATTTACATTAAAAGTATATTTTTTCTTAATTGCATGCAATATTATATAGTAGCTTCAGATGTAATAGCAAAAATGTACTATGGGAAAGTGATTTGAATTTTTGGTTTGGTGTAAAGGTTCTTATTCCACATTCTTCATGTTTAAGAAGGCTGTGATGATGGCACTTATTGGGCCTGTCCAAAGACGTTCAAATAGAGCTGTCAGTAACCTCCTCTCCACTGTCTCCCGTGGTAATTAGGCTCCCATCGCTGCACTGGAGGGATTGTCTCAGCTATCTCTATATTGTTTTGTAAGCTCTGCTTCCTTTGACACTATCTAAGTTTGTGTCAATGCATCTTTTTATTGCCTAGTGTAATCTTCATCCCAAGGGATCTGTTGCAATTTGTGAGTTCAACCCTCATTCTTCTTTATGAGACTCACCAGCGTTGTATCGGTTTCTTTGGATACCTGGCACGTAATCTCAGACATTTCTGTGTGCTGCTTCTCCTTCGTGGGCAAAGAATTGAGAGCTCCCCTGCAATTCCTGAGGAAGTTAATAGACGTACTGCTGTTGACCCACCTCCTGGGATCCAGCTCACTGGAATACGTCCCTACACCTCTGCCTCATATGCTGCAAGTTTTTCCAAGCTGTCTTGCACCAATGCAAATACAAAGGAGCTAATTCACCTTCATCACTGAGTATCTCCACAGCTTCAAGAGGATTCTTTTAACTAAAGGGAAAGATAAAAATGTTTTCTTGATAATAAGGACTTTTTCTTATTTTTACGAACAGAGCAGCTGACTCACCCGAAGAAAAAATGTACGATAAGGAAGCAGTTTATGCCGCTGGAGATTTTTAGAGAATTTTGGTAGTTTCTTAGAAAACTTCCCAGCTTTTTTTTTTTTTTTTTTTTTTTTTTTTTTTTTTTTTTTTTTTTTTTTTTTTTTTTTTTTTTTTTTTTTTTTTTTTTTTTTTTTTAACAATAAACAGTGCCGACTGGTTAAGTCATCTGTGCAGCCTTTGATGGTAGTCTGCCAGGCTTGTAAAGTGGCCATGCACTTTTACATGACAGCACATAGGTTTGCAGGTGGGTAAAGAGATAGATACAAAAGCATGCTGAAAGAGAGGGAATTTGGGCAGCTCCTTGCAAACAACCATGGCAAAAATTAAAGCTGTGACTTTTTCTGCACGTTTCAAGGCTAAAAGATATCATAAGGTCAAAAGTGCAATGTGTAGGTTAAGGTCACTCATGATTATCCATTTCTAGGCTTAGCTCTTCTTGTTCTGACTGAAGCAAAATTGACTTTAGGCTTGGAAGGCCAATTTTATACTGCCTCTACTAGTTCTAGACACTGGGTACAGGCACTCATTTGGCTTCTACATAGGCGTCTATATCCTTTAGTTATATTTTATCAAAGTGAAGAACAATTCACACCAAACAGAGCAAACAGCCTGAGGGCTCAAAAGCACCATACAGAAGTTAATACTAATATAAATGCCATTATAAGAAATGTAATATAAAATAAATCTAGTCTGGGCTTGGCTTATTTATGATTGTATTCCTTAGAATTTATAAAAAATATTCAGCTAAATTGGGAACTGACTTCTGTCTCTAACCACTTTATAAATTAAATGTAGTCTTTTTCTTTCAACTTGTGCAGTCTTGATCATGAGAAGAATTTTTGAACTTTGAAAATTGCTTGGCTACCTTGAAAATCAAATACGATTTACAGGAAAAGAAAGGAACAATCATAGTGAGTCCAGATTCTCACAGAAAAGAAGTAGAAAACAACTAATTTGTTGCTTGTATTGCCAGTATGAGACAGTAGCCCGTGGTGCATATTCCCTGCTTCCCTTTATTCCAGCAGTTAGCACGGCAGTGATTCTCTGGGCAGATCGATCAACCCAAACTTCTCCTCAATACTTTCTCAGAAGCGCCTGCTCAATTATCCCTCCTATTGTCTTTATCATTTCATCTGCTCTCATTGCTCTCATTTTGACTTCTTTCCAAGTAAAAAAAGGAATAGTTTTCCCCGCTACCTTTCCTGCCTTACCTCCTTTGGGCCCTTGATCAGTCTGCATTATCTGTTCATTGCTCTCATGTGGTCTTGCAAGGGCTGTGACCATTTGATCATTGCTGGATACGACATTCTGGGGGAGGTCCACCCAGCACCGAGTACAGCAGCACTACCTGCTCTCATTTATATTCCTCGTGCAACCTGCTGTATCTGAGAATCTTGTTTGCTTGCCTCCACTGAGCCTCTACAACGAGCAGGCAGCTTTAGGGATTTTTCCTGTAATCACTTATAAATCTCTTCCTGGGTCACTATTCTACAGTACCTTTTCACTGAATAGACACTTCCAGTTTCTATGAGAACTGTACCTTTGGATTTGAAATCAGGATTTTACAGCGATGATCTGCTACAGATCTTTTGGCATTTGAGTTGCTGAAAGGAGAAAGATTCGTTGTTTGCTATTTTTTCCCCAATGCAATTGGTCTCCTAGCCCACTGATAATGCTCTACTGACAATGAAGAGAGCCTGCCAAGGAATCAAAATATCAATAAAATGACACTGAAGAAGCAGAGATTTCTTCCAATGGCAAAAGTTCATTTAACCTTTAAAATGCTGCTAATTCTTGTCAGCAATTTTATTCAAGGGTCAGAGGTTTGTCTACCTTCCCTGACTCTTCACCAGAAAATTGTCAGGAATTTAATCTGGAGGCTGTTATCTCTCATGGGGATCCCTCTCAAACTGAAGAACGATGTCTCTGATCACAGCCTGTGCATTATGGCAACCATAAAAATTGGATCCCAAAAGGTTTGCTTTGTGTATAGGAGCAAAAGTTCAAATTCATGTCTCCCTATACTTTCTTTTTCAATCACTTTAAATTACTTATTGCAAGAAAATGAATATACTCTGGTCACAGTATCATGTTCTGACCTGGCAAGAGTGACACCTGAAATACTCTTGAATCAACAGAGTTCTGATGTCTTTATTTTATAAAG
>VZSG01000032.1:1783156-1815011 GCA_013398315.1 Nothoprocta pentlandii
AAGGAATAATAAAAGGAATAATTCTGTGACTACAGGAACCTGTGGTCATTTTTGATTTGTGCAAGTAGAATGTCACTTCAGCTTTTTAAACAAACAAACAAAAAAAGTAAAAATAAGAGTGCTTCAGAATTCACTATTCCACTTAAGGGAACAAACTCACACTGTGTGCACTCACACTTATCACAACTCTGATTTTATCAGATGTGCATTTAATTTCTTTAGGTAAATATCCAAAGGTCACCAAGCATTCTGGCTGGTGCTGTGTGCATGTGTTTATAGAGGTTTTCTTTTCAAATTAAGCTGACATCTTGATGGGTAGCAGATGTCTAATATCATGATGGCACATATGGGATCATTCATTTGCCAGAGCAAATCATCAGATGTCCTAGGGGGTGTAAGGAAGAGACAAGGAATAGCACTGGGGGAAAAATATCCTACCTTTGTTAATGTTCACTAAAGTATAGTATTTTAACCAGAAATTCAGTTTGACTTTCAATCTAATGGAAAGCTCCATCATGGAAATTCACCAACTTCACTTAGTACTTTATTCTGCCAGTTTTCTGTCAGACACTCATAACGGTTAAAAAGTCTAAAAAGATATATAAATGTAAAATCCGATAAGAAATGGACTGCAAACTGTGCTATGCAGGGAGCCAAGGACATGACCCTTAAATCAGATGTTCATATATTATGGCAGGGTATTCTGTTGAAAATCCTAGATAAAGGGCATGCAGGAGTCCTGCCTTATGCAATACACTTTGAACTCTCCCCTGACTCAAGGAATGGAAAAGGTGCATACGGAAAGACAACGTTGGATCCTAAAGATCTGCTGAAACATTACACAAATGAAAAACTGCCTGGAAATCGGGCGTTTTGTTTGTGATCATATATCTGTCCTGGTACGGAGAAATGCTGCAGAGCGGATGAGCAAAAAAATGAATAGGCGAGTTGCACTAAGCCCTTTCCCGGAGGGGCCAGCCATCGCTCACGCAATATCATATATGCCTTACCTCTAGTTACTGCTAGTGCACGAAAAAAAATCACTCGCTAAAGGAGACAGCTAATGAAATGGTCTTAAAAAAGGCTAGAGGGAATTCCTTGGAGCTGATCTGTGGCTACTGGGTAATCATATTTCCATCGCTAGTGCAATTGAAGACCCCAATGCTGTTGAAAGCTTGATCTATGCTGTGAGTGGAAGAATAATCAGAAATTAGCTGTGTATGTGCTAAGGAAAGGAAAGCTCACTTGGGCCTGAGTGTATAGTATAAATTAGTATCTATGCCTTGCATTACATTTTATACACATCGGTTGGATTTTACCGCAGTATTGCAGCAGTTGTGAAAATATAGCCAAGCACAAAAAAGACAGTGATCAGAAGCAAATGTCTTCTTCACAAGTTTTTATATTTCTTTATGCATTCAGCAAAGCAAGATCCATGCTTCACGAAGTCCTGCAGGTTATTACCATGTGTTAAATTGTGATCTGCAAACACAAGCTGTTCTTAAGCAAGAACAAAAAAGAAAAAGCAGATGGTTTCTTTTAACGTCATGTGAAACTTTTCTTGAACACAAGCGTATGTTTTCTCCTCCCCAGCTGGCAATTCCCACATGTAAATGATCTGATTTTATCATTTTGGGAGGCTCATAAGACCCTCTCGGTTATAAAAAGGCATATTACCCTTAAAGAGAGAGGAACAAAGAATGCCAAGTGCTTCACAGCAAAGCTACCAAAAATATATTTTTCCTCGATTGTCTGTTTGAAAATTTTTCCAGAAATGATAAAAAAGAAGAAAAAAGAAAGAGAGGATGTGGAAAATACAAATATCCAAGACTTCAAAGGCACCACTGGCAAAATTTCTGTGGGAGAAACACTGTTCAAAACCTGTTTCTCCAAGAGTAATGGGCAGCTGGGCTGGCTCATGGCCACGAGCAGGGGCTGCGCAGGGCACGAGTGCTGCAGCAATCTGCTGCAGTGCCAGGTTGGTGCACTGCTTCCCTGCAGCTTCCCACACCTCCCACCTACACTTCCAAAGAATCAGGGCTGGAGCTAGCACAAAATTTTGGGAGGATCCCCAGCAAAAGCCAGGCTGGAGGTAATTATTCTTCATGGATCCCTGTGGATCTTTTTTTTTTTCTTTTTTTTTTTTTTCCTGGTATGCTTTAGACCTGAACTATATCTAATCTTGCTGGATGGAAACAATGCATTTCTAAGAAAGAAAAATCCATATTCACCAAGGCAATGGATCTGAGAATTGAATGCCAGAGATTTTCTTGAAGCAAGATGAAAGTGGAAGAGCTGAGATTTACCACTAGATTAGTATGAAGAGGCATATCAGACATTTTGGATACTCTGTGTTCAAGGTTATTTGGTAAAATATGGGTGAACCCTATTCCAGAATAACTAGTAGTCTAGAGCATAGCATTCAAGGTCTCAAGTTCAATTCTCAGCTCTCCTTTTTCTCACATTTCTCCCCAAATAGCCTGGCCATCAAGTTTTTGACTTTCCCAGGTTACACTGTCTCTGTATTTCTCTTTGGAACTATTCTACATTGTATTCTTAATTTGCTTTATTGGTTTTTTTTTTTTTTTTTTTTTTTTTTTTTTTTTTTTTTTTTTTTTTTTTTTTTTNTTTCTTCACATCCTATTTGCTCCTCTTTACATACCAAAACTGGACTACTCACAGGCAGCTCCTATATTAAATTTAAAGCTGTCTTTATGAGCTGTTTCAATTCAGGATATGGTCTAATTTAAGGGCCAATAAGCTATCCCTCTGTGCAAGTCATTCTAATGAGTTTCGGCAAATGCTTACACTTTGTCCTCTAGATGTTTAATCTATATTTTTTAGAGCCAATATTTTTTAAAAAGAAGTGGCACTGGTATAATAACACCACTTAGTAATCAAATATTAATGCTTTTGTAAATGTTTATTGTGCTGTTAGATTAAATTATTTCCACGCATGGGCAGAACAGATGACTTCTGTTCTGCAAAAGAAATGGCATTAAATCAAGAGTCTGGCCATTTAGCAACAGTTTCACCATCCTCTCTTCCCTCCTAATTTCCTAATCTGAAAAGGAAATCACAAAAAATAATAATAAAGTTTTAAGGATCAAAAAAGAAGCAGAGGAAAGGATTCACAGTGACAAAGTGTTAGATCTTCCAATTATGCAATTACTAGAGTTCAGAAGACACAACTTACATCTTGTGGTGGTGTTCAACTTGCTTTACTAACCCTTTGTTTTACAAAAGCTTCATTAATTATCTCCCTGAGTGACAGTTTTCCTTTTAGGATCCCATGTTTTACAATGTGTATTAAAATTCAAAACTCCTTCATCCTGCACACAGTGCTCAATTAAGTCAACTAATTCAAAACACCTGCTATCAAGCGCCTGAAAAATTCCTCCTAAGAAGTTCTGGCACCTCCTTGCAGTGCCTTCTATCCTCTTGTTTGCTCATCATATCCTTTCTGTGCTCCATAAATTTCCGGGTGCTGAATGTCAAGTCATGACTGAACATGACCAGATTTATTCACAAGGCTTTCTTGTATTCCTGTTTGTTTCCTGTTTTTTATTTAATCCTAATTAAAATTTAGTTATTTCCCATTGCTTGTGGACCCATTCTAGAGTCAGAGCTCAGTTTTTATGTCTTCTGCCCTGCTAAAGAAGAAATGATGTACAAAGGCTGTGTGAGAGGGGTGCAATTTATTTCTCTTCAAACCTTTCTGTAGACACTGCCTCAGATACATGGCCTTTTAGGAAATTGCTTAGACATTTTTCAATTAAAATATTTTCTGCATGGGTATACGGACTCAGTGTGATGACTTTCATCAGCTGCTCTACTGAGGAAAGAAACCTTGCAATACCCACCTGTGTGATCAATCTATTAATTGATCCCAGCTGCAGAAGCAATTAACACCATATTAGACATAAGAGATGCCACATGGAAAGAGTTCCTTCTAAATGCCTTGTCACTGAGGACGCTTCAGTCAAAGCTGGAATCGGTAAAGAGAGTGAACTGAATCCAACGTGTTGTGAGACCGGAATCTACAGGTAAGTAGTTTCTATTTGCTCCTGTATTTAAGCACCTTGTTCATTTTCTCAAGAATTAGCATTAAAAAGTATATGTCAATTTAAACAGTATTTTAGTTGGGAAAGAACACAACCTGGGCAGGTAGGAAGGTGTGAATTTGCCTTCTTGTTTCTGTAAAAGCTGCTAGCCTTTGGAGTAGTCCTATGGAGGTAATGAGGTAGAGCCTGCACAAAAGCTGTCTCTCCTATCCATAAGTGCCCCAAACTGGGACGTGCATAGGTAGCTTTTGTCTCTTGCTTGAAGAAACATTCAGATGGTCTTTTTATTTCGAGAAAGAAAAATGAGATCTTAGTGTTTCCCGAGAAACAAGCTTTGTTCTTGTGCTTGTCTTCCTAGTTTTGGTCTGAAGGCAGCATCTGTATTATCCTAGTTTGTTTGCTCTGTGGATGACTTGTTTATGAAGTTACCTAGATAAAAATAAACAAATGTTTGTTTTATCTCTACCTGTCATGGTTCTCCCCTCAACATCATGGGGCAGCTGCGCTCTGTGATTCATCCTGTGTTGCCTAACTGCAGGGGTGATGCCTGAGCGAACAGCACTTTTCTGTGTTTCCCTCTTTCCATGGATGGAAAATCTAGGGGTGTAAGAGGCAGAAGGTGAGAAGGGCTGCGTATTTCATTTCTCTATAGTATGTGTCTATAGCTGGTATGGAGTTCAGGAGCTCACTGTGAGAATTGAGCAGAATGGAAGGAAATTTCTATAAAATAAAAATGCTTTACAATAGATGAACTGCTTGGGGTTTTTGTTGGGAGATTCTTTGCAGGAAAAGTCATGGCTTCTATGCATTTCAAAGAAGGAGTTGTGTTCACAGGACCTAAGATCGTTGTATATGAAATAAATGATTGGAAACAAAATAGAAGTGGCCAGGATGACTGGGCAGCAAGTGGTACATCTGGTATTTCCTATATCTTGCTCTGGAAAGATATGCTCTTCTGTTTTGGAAACAAAGAAAATCATATTCAGTCATAATTTAACACAATGCAATTTATCAGTTAAAATTAATTGTTTCATTTTATACCTAACCTTTAAAGATAATGAAACATTTTGAGTAACAGCACAAATCTTACTCATTCTCAACAGAGTATGTCTTATAGCTGTTAAAGAAATGGCACATACCTAGATGTTTTCATTTTCCTCTGCAAATTATCCTGAAACTAAAAATACTATTTATTGATTTGGGCTAGTTAACAAAAGCATTAGGTATTTTTTTTTGGTTGTGCTTTTCCTTTTTTTTTCTCCAGATAATGATAGAATTTTTGGGTATAGACTAGGCTTGTCTGACCTCCCCCTGTGTGAGGGCTACAACTTTGGGAAGTTTGCAGTTGCTTTGCTCGCCTGGGCAGCAGCTCAGAGGGAGTTGATGGCCGTGGTGGCAGCCTGTCCCAGGACACATCTCCTTTCCCTTGGCCAGCTACTGAGCCAGCTTTTTAGCAGGGCACAGCAAAGCTACCTTGGCCAACTCGCCTTAAAATACATTGGACATCTTTCTGTAGCCCTGTGACCTTGGACCGGCTCTTCCTTTAAGTGCCTCTAGGCTTGAACCCTTTCTGTAATGCTCTGTATACACCTGCAAAGGGCTTTTATTATTTATTTGTTTATTCTGTCTTACAGCCTTTCCATTCTTCACTCCTGAAGCTCCCCCTGCTTTCAAAGACTGGTATCCACTTTCTACCTTGACCTTCTAACATGTGGACTAATAGGGTCCAGAGAGAATTTATGTCATCTTTTATGCTTTGGGTCACTCTCAATAAAAAGAAGGGTATATAATACCCCAAAGCAGGATCGTATATTACAGTATCTAAAAATCCAAGTGATGCTATTAAAACTGAAATTCTTGAGGTGCCATTACATGTTTGTTCATTTTTTTTTTTTTAATAATAAGAATATGCAACAGTTCTTTTCCACAAACCAGCCAACCCACGATATACCACTAAAACTGGGAAGGGAGGTCAGAAAATCCCACTAAAATATTTATCTCCCATTGCAAAACACTTTAAGAATCTGCAGAATAAATACATCTGTAATATAGTAGTTTCAGCCACACAACGCTATCATTTCATAGACATTGCAGGTGCAGTGCTAGTTTTTCTAAAAGAGAAATAGATGCCACTGACTAGAAACATTTCTCTGTCTGAAATACTTCCTATAAACACTTCCATACTTATAATTTGAGAGTTGTCATGGTATATCTTAATAAACCACTTCACAGTTTAAGGGTTTAAAAAAAAAAAAAAAAAAACATAATTTTTGAACAGTTCCCTCCTTTAGGCACAAACTTTTGTGACAATTTCGGCTTTCCAGCATTGCTTTTTAAAGCAAGTAATTAAAGTAATCTCTTGTTGGCTACTTTGCCAGATGACATTGATTTTTAGTGCATCCACTTCTTTATGACTCTGCTGTGAGTCATCTAGAATGTGCCTTTATAAAGTGGATCTTGGAAAGTCTTAGCACCAATTATCATGTAGATTAGTAGCAGTCCTTGTTAAAACTGCTGAGAGCCTGGTACTGTGGACACCCTTCTGGAAGTCCTTTTCCATATAGAACAATTCTTAAATAATAGAGGGGGACAGATCAGGGGGGAGAGAGAAGAAAAGAAGCAGAGTAGTGAGTAAGATGGTATTGCAAAAACAACCTGGCTGTTCTTCAAGCTTTCATTATTCATATTTTCTTCCATTTGTGAGACTATTTGTTGTGAGAATTCAATTCTGTCACTAGCTTCTTTATCAAAACTGTCTTCTGAACTACAGCCCACTGGAAGATCTGTTAAAATAAAGTTGTTTGAAAGTCGTTGTTCTCCTTGCCCTCTAGCACTGAGAGCTGCCCATAGCAATGACAATAATCCAGAAGAATCATGTTTTTAAATGGAAAGCAGTAAACTGTCAGCTTAAGATTTAAGTGCTGGTGAGTGGGCCCTGCAGGCTTTGTGCTGCTGTACGTGACTGCCGACAAGTGACGCGCAGGACTTTGCAAACGCTGCAGCAGCAGGCGGAGAAGTTGCATGGTGCTCAGGTGAAAAGCTTAGTTAGTCTTATTCAACAATACTGCTTCCTCTCCAAGGTTGTGTGGTCCGTGCAGCTTATCAGTCTAGTCTGTTTTTTGGGTAGTTTGGTGCTTTTTTTTTTTTTTTTTCTTTCTCCCCACCTTCCCCAACTTTTCACAATCGTCATCCAGATCACTCAGCTGGAGTCTATGGATGTTCATTAGCTCCTCAGTTTATCGTACTGGATGAATACGACTGAACGAGGCCTCTGACGTTCAGCTCGTGACTTGTCTTAGACAGTTTCTCTCTGTTGGGATGGGTGTGGAGCTCAGTTTAGGAAGACATGAGGTCTGCCTTCAGTGTGGGCTTTATGTGCAGGAGTCTTACCAGGATCATCTCTGTAGCTAAGTGATTCCCTCACATTCCTAGCCATGTAATCAAAGAAGGAAAAGCAAACTTTCCTGCACGCACCAAGGGATTACCTGCTAGGTAGGCACAGCCTCCAGGAGTCGGGATCTAGCGAGCAGACAGTATCACTCAACATGTGCTGTCCTGCTCTTGCCTCCGGCAGTAGCAGCCCTCACAACCCCTCAGCCTGAGTATCAATTTTCAAATAGATTTGTGCTCTTTAATTAAAGTACTGCCTTTCTTCCTCTAGCCCCCTACCCCCAAGATTAATATAAGTCAAGCTTTGAGAGTTCTTGTTGCAGCACTGTCCGGGCCCTGCCTTGTGACTCATCTCCCTGCCAGGCTTTGTGCCTCTCGCTGAGGGCAGTGTGCAATCCAATTACGTGATTTCTGCATTGCCAAACAGTGAGCAAATGCTTGAATTATGGATCACAATTAACCACTAATTGACCATAATGTAAGCCCCTTCTGAATGGACATGGTAAATATTGAAACAAATGGGCTGTTAGTTTTCAGACCTGAATGCTAGTCATTTAAAATGAAAAGCTAATTTAAGCCTGGGAGGCAAGCTCTGTATTTTAATCAAGTGTGACAGATCAAGAACAATAAATGAGCACTTAAGGTGAGGGGGTGTTTATTTCCCCGCTGCAAGTTTATTTGTGATGAGTTATACTGCCCAATGCAAAATGGAATTAAACTGTAGCTTTGATCCAGATCTTAAAGCAGTCTCAGCAGAAAATCTGAGTCAAGGAAGCAACACAGAGGGGACTGCTTTTTAAGTAAAACAAACTGTACTGTAGAGAAAATGTTTGTAGATTGACACTATATATATGTATATAATTTTTATATAAATCAAAAAATTTTCAGTTCAAGTAATGAATGCTTGGTCTACTGTAGAGTGACATCTTACTTTGTCCTGCAGAGTATGCCCAGAACCAAATTTTTGAAATTATATCTAAAAAATTATTTGATGAAATTTCCTATCATTTCAATAAAAATTGTGGTGTACTCTTTTGTTTAAAGTACATCTTCAGTAAATGTAGTTGTTTTTGTTGTAGAGAGAGCAAAACAATGTTTATAATTGATGTGACTTTTTTCCTTAGTTTTAAAGCTTTGAACTAAAATTCCAATATTGCCCTTCAAAGCTACAGCTAACATTCATTTTTCCTCTTTTTTAAAAAAATCAAATTAGGTAAGTTCGGATGTATGTTTTCTAACAAATTAGACTTCTTGAATCAAGGATTATATATAATTTATATATGTAATGTCCTGAAGAACTCATATCTCTTCTATATCAATAACTTATACTTTTTAATATTTCAGTGCAACCAGCAGGGCTGATGTTGCTGAACAATTTTTTTCGTATCCAAGCAACAAAATCAGCCTCAATTCAACATATGGAAAGGGTCTTAATAACTGTACATAATACAAGGTTATGCTGAAAGCAATAAAAATATCTCTACATAGTGCTATCCTCAGATGAGAACTCTTGCCACGTAACTACAGGAGTGCTTTTTGCCTAGTCAATGTGTAACTGTTACAAGCTAGTGAAAAAGATGTTGATGATCCTTCAGGAACCAAGTGAGCTAAAAGAATTAATTCCCTGGTGAGTATCTGGATACTTACCAGGATTTAGTATCGCATGGGTATTGTCCCAGACCGGTGTATTCTGTGCTCTGTTCACGTATTTCAGGTGTGTTTCTGTCTCTTGTGGTACTGACTTATTTGACTTTTTACTACATCCTACAATGGAAAAGACCCCTATTGCTAGTGCTGGAAATGCATTTATTTATCGCTGTCTACCACCTTAGCACCCAGAGGTGCTTCTGAGCACTTCTGTGTGAAGTTTAGCAATGAGCTTGAATATACCAGGCAGAGAAAGTGTTGATTTTGAGATGTGTTAATTGGGAAATGTGCTAGTTTGGATGCACCTATATGTGATACTAGCATTGCTGCCTGGTTGCTCCCTGTTTGGGGCTGCTGGATGCATATAGGAGGCCTTGCGTGTTCCTGGTGAACTGTATCTCTTTTTAGCCCAAATTGGGGGAGTTAAGGGTGATTTGGCTGTGTCTTTCCAGGTTGCAAGCAGAGTTTCCAGTTTAACCTGAGCCACTTCTTCCTAGCTGTGTGCTCCAGAGGTGTAGCAGCTGCTTCCCTTGCTGTGTGAAACCCCAGCATCCATGTAATATAAATCAGAAATATGAATTGATTTGGATACGGGAGCAGGAGGCCATTTCTATTTGCTGCAGAAAATATCATGATGGCAACAGCTAACGTGAGCTGGAACATGGGCAGGCAGCCAAGGCGACTGTGCCTCTTCTGAGGACGGTCCTTTACCCACCAAGAGCTGAGCCCTGGCAGCTCAGCACTGCTGTGGCCAAGCATCTAATCTTTAATCTATAGCTAAAGAAGTGAATAAAAAAGCCACTTTTCAGAACATACATATTGAAGCTAATGCAGAGGGAAGGTTGTATTAATTCAGCAAATCCTAGTGCCAGAGAGGTCAAATGTGAATTTCTTGACTGAAAACTCTTCAGCACATCTTGGGGCATGAAAGGACAGAGTTGAATCCTACTGAAGGGGTAGGAAAAAGAAACTCTTGAAATTATGCTTCATTAAAAGATTCTTTTGCTGAAATCTTACAGACGTGCATCAAGTCTATATAAGATAGAAGTCTTTTGGGTAGCAAAGTTTCTATTTCTGAGACTTTTAACCTCAGTTTTTTTTTAGAACTGATCTGAAAACATTTCCTTTTGGGATGAACTTTGTCATAAGCTTTAAGTGCACTTTGTCATATCTGTTGTTGTACCACCCGTATCCATTTGGTAATCTCTGTGAATGTCTTCCCAGTTCTCATATAACTGCTCACACACATACCTACCAGCTACTTTATGAAGTCAAATTCCTGAAAAATGACAAAGATCAAAAGATTTATTTAAAAAACACAAGCTAGGCAAGGTCATGGTAGACCAGATACAGTAGTAGGTGTTCACCACTTCTAGATGCATGCATTAATAATAAATTCCCCAAAGTGCTTATTATTTTATTGGGAAGGGGATGAGACCCAGCCTGCAACATAACCCTCCCACGTCTTCGTACGAGGCTTGTTTATGGGTTGAGGTGTAAGGCAGGCTGGGTGCTGCGTGGGCAGCAGTGCTGTGCACTAGGGCTGCATCTCGTTTGCGCTGAAGTTGCTTTGTAATATCTGGGAAAGTAAAAGGGAGCCTAATGTAAATGCAAATCAGTCCCTAATGCTATATGCCTCCTAATGAGAGAAATCAAAAATCTACAATTAGAAAGGATGCATCGAGCACTTCCTACAAGCCGTGAAGTGGGGTTCAGAGGTGGTCGCAGAATCATGTTGGCTTGTGAGTAACCCTGCTGGGGCGAAATACTCCAAACTGACTAGGTATCACTTTACAGTCCCTATGCCTATTAAAAAGGCCTTGGCACATCTCCTGTGGGAGAAACTATTGACAATGCTATGAACACTATTGCTGTGCAGGTGTCTTCCTTGGCACCCCCAAAGCCCTCTCATAGGCTCTTCGTTTCATAAGCTGCATAAATCCCCCAAAACTGAGCTCTACATGACTTTCTGTAAAGCCAAAATGGGATTTCTCTCACAGAGCCACTGAAACACTTTCTATGTTTTTAGTAACTTTCTGTTTTAATGCATCTGGGTTTGTCATGAACAAATGGAGGAAGGCATTGATTTTTGTACTGCTAAAAAGCACTCTTCGTTCTAAATCCTTCAGGAAAGGGGCTATATATACATTTAACTAGGACAGCAACTCAGTAAATTATAGCGGCACAATAATTCTTTCTCTTTTATTAGTTAATCAGAAGTGTTTTCATATAGCCTGATATTAAACATCATCTGCCTCTAGCTGAAAGTTAAGACCAAGTAGTCTGACTCCTTCCCCTGTTAGCTTTCTGCAGAAGGGGAAGAATGCCCTTATCCAAGGCAATTTTTTGAACAGAGTGTCTCGGGTTTTATATTTTCCCACGTATTTCCCACATCACGCATTTAATAAGTTTCCCAGTTAGATGTTCTCTCCCTCCTCATCCTTGCTCAGGCCATCCCTGCACAGGAATGCAAAGCTGTTTGCAAAGCAGGGAGGCTTTTTTGTCACATACCTCAGAAGCAGCGCTCGACAGATGGAAGTTAAAAAAGAAACGTGTTTGCTGCCTGAGGCACGTCTTAATTTGCCGTTCAGCTCGGTTTGTTTCACTTTTAATGGTTCACTTAGCTAAACTTGCGACTAAAAATTAACACAGGCAGAAGAGGGAGGGGAAAAAAGGTAAAGCAGAAGTTTTGACTTGATGGGCCTGCAGAGCCAGCACGTGGAAACATTGCAGGGACCAGCTGCTGCCCTTAGGTTTGCTGCCGGTGGCTGCTGAGAGTCTGATAAACTTATTTTGTTTGTGGTATTGCTCTCTGGTGTGTCCCAAGGTCTGCATGGCAGGGATGTGCCTGGATCCCAAGTGAAGGTACATATTTATCCCAGGTGGATGCATATCCACCTTGCCTTGCTGCCCTTGGATAAAGGGGGATTTAAATACATGGATGCAGAGGCTTTCTGACCATGCCGATTTGCAGGGAAGATGCAAGAGCAGTAGGGTTATGTTGAGCAGAAAGACAACAGGGCAGGAAAATGGGCTTTAATCTTGTTTGGGAGCTTGGAGAATAAAACAGACTTTGACCCTTATTCAAGCGTGGGGGGGGGGGAAGAAATTTTGTGATCGTTTCCAATGAATATATAACAAAGAATATAACAACTAAGCTTACAGGGAAAGATGAAAAAAAAAAAAAAGTAGCCCAGAATAAGAGAACTTTAATTTAAAAGGTTGTGTTTTCAGTTACTGTTGGCTTGCCTGATAGTTTTATATGCTAACTTTTGCAGACAGAATTTATTGTAACTGCTAGCATGAAATGGAGTTTTTAAGGAATTGCAAAAATGCCCTGCTGATGTCAAAACAGCAGCTCAAGAGCTCAGCACCCAACTGCCCCAGCAGCCTCGGCCACACAGGCCGCACCAGCCTCCAAATCTGTACTCAGGTTAATAATTAGATTAGAACAGAACATGTAAAGCCAAGGCAAAGGGGTGGAAGATCTGCTGGTGAAAACTTCAAAATAAACCGGGAAAACTGGAAAGGAGGGCAATCTTGGACTGGTAGAAGTATCCTGAATATTATCAGCGGTTATTTCTATCACATTTTTTTTATTTCTGATTGGTTAGGATGTCTGAAATATAATGGTAACTAAAGAGTTATTTACTTTTCTTGCTAAAATCTCCTGATAATTTTTGTAATGGTCTTTGTAGTATCTGCTTTCTGATGACAAACAGAGGAGTTTTCTTAGAGTGGTCTCTGTGGGAGAGAGGGAAGGAAAATGTTTGTGAATACTATTTGGCTAAAACAGAGGATTTGCTTTGTATTCATGGCTTGTGAGCCCTTTTATTTGTTTCCTCTCAATATTTTAAATATTTATACAAACGTGTGGTTGTGTATTGGGTGGTTTTTTTGTGTGGTGTTGTGGGGTTTTTTTGTTTGTTTGTTTGTTTGTTTTTCCTTTTCTCCAAAGGAATTTGTGGAAACAGGAGCAGTTTTGCTGGGAGTATTCACAGGGCAAAGGACTGCCACCTACCCCAGGAATTGCTCGGGAGCTTTGGAGATGTCTCATTATAGAGCAGAAGCGGTTCTGTGTGCTATAGGTTACCTGTTGCACAGCACAGCTAATGAGTGCCCAAAGCAATAGTAGTCATGGTCTATTCACAGATTGGATTATATTAGCAAAACTGTCTAGGAAAAAAAAAATTAAGTCAATTAGAAAATGCACCAAATATGTTTGTAAATAATTCTGTAAGAGAGGGTGGGGGGGGAAGTTAAATATTAGCAAAAGAAATCATCTGCAGACTAGACTGGCTGTTATGCTCTCAGTGCCTCTGCTAGCCTAAGTATCTTTGAGATGCTATATGTCTATTTATAGTTTGTCTAAAAATTGGTTGCAGCAAGGACTGAGCCTGTGTAACTCCAGTCAATGAGGAATTTGCTGCAGCCTGCAATTGGTCTGGTTTAGGGACAAGCACAGACCCCTTAGTTGGCAGAGGCAGCTGCTTGTGTTTAAACATAAGGAGTTTCCACTCTGCCTTGTAAACACCCCCCTCTCTTCCATGTTCATTTTTATGACAGTGCTCAAATGCAAAAATTCCCCAGTACTTTTTCTCTCTTCCTCCTATCAAAACCACTAAGGCTTCTTCCCCTAATACAGAGTGTGCCCACTTGGGCATTTCCAATCTGCTGCTAGATTCTCCAGCTTTGACCTCATAAATCACACTGGGCTCATGTCTTAGGGTTAGCTTCCAATTCCTTTCAGAAACACAGAAAACAGCTTGGAAAACTAAGCAAGAAGTTTTGCAGCACCTTAAAAAATAGCTCCACCTCTCCCTCTTCCCCTTCCAGCTGTATTTATGAGCACTATTACCTGCATGAGTATTCGGATAAATCTCTGGTCATGCAGTTCCTGCCTGCTTGCCCTTTGCTCTGAGCAGCAGTAGTCCTTTCCGGGCAAAGTTTCAGGCAACTCACTGAGGTCTAACACTTAGGAACTTGTTCTATAGCATAGGCTATCTGTATAACAGAATAAAGCTGGGGGAGGGAAGCAAGGCAAGAATTTAGCCCACCAAAAATCTGCCTTTTTTTGGAAAGAGACAGTTCAGCTGCCTGAATATATGGTGCAGCCAGCCCTTTGCAGCTCCTGTGTCATAGCTGCACTTTGATTAGTTTTGTAGAGAGCTCAGCTCTCTACAAATACTTCCCAATTAGCAACAAATGTTTACATCTTGTTTTCTTTATACTTTTTCCCCTCAAATCATCTCCCATCAAATTGCTGTATTTCCCCAGTTGGCAGCACTTGAGCCTTTTGCAGTATGTGTCCTTCCACCACCCAGTGAAATGAAGTCATGTTTCATTTATTTCTCCTGCCTCTCTTATTTGTAATACTTTGCACTAAATTGAGTGTTCAAAGTATGCCTGATTTTGCATCTTCTGAGAGTAGCATATGCATCTTCCCATTTGTATTTGCTCTGCAGTGATTTCAGATCTTGTCCCCCCAGTGTTAGTCAGAGCTGTAGCGCAGCAGAAAAGATGAATCTGGTATTCAGGGAGCTAAGTCAACCTGTTAATCCTTGGTGCACGGTCCTGACTGTGCGTGAAAGCTCTGTGACTTTGTGCTCTGGCAAAACATACAGGAACCAAGGCTCTGCTTGGTGAACATGGGCTTGTGCTTTCCGAAGCAAGCCAAAGCTTGCTTTTGGTGGCTCTCAGATCTCCTGTGTCTCGTGTATTGGCAAAAGGCTAATTTGATTGCATAGTGTTACTAATAACATAGCTAAAGACTTACACGTGTAAGCAAGGATTTAGTAGGATTAACCCCCTTGTTAAAAATGGGAATGTAGCATGTCTATGGTGAGAGAAAGTTACAGGAGAAATCTTTATTTATTCTCTCTCAATCCTGCAATTCATTCAATGACCCATTCCTTTTTTTTTTTTTTAATATAAACAGAATATTAATCAGCCTTCCTGTGGGGATTTTGTTTCTAAACATGCTTTATGGCTTTTCTTTCCTATCTTCTATGTGAGTATCAGCAAGCAAGCATAGAGCAGAATAAACGGATTCCCTCAGACTTCTTGTGGATCGATTTCTTTGAGTTGTATCCCCATGCATTGATCCTCCTGTGATCCTTGGCTGTTGCCTTCCATTTCAACAATTTCTATAAGCCCTGTGGACCAATGCAGTATCGGAGAAGGAGGCCTTTGCCCCTGTCTGCTCAGAAACAGAGGAATGATCTCAAAAGCACTTTCTCTGCTCAGAGCTAGTAGGCAACAGTTCTGAGGTAGAGATGCCCTTTCTTATGCCTTGAGCATGGAAAGATGGATGGAAGGAGCCTCCTTCTCTTAAACTTCTCATCCCAAATTTCTCCATTGATGCTTTGATAGCCAGTGATGTGAAAGTAGTTGAGTTGACTTAAGTAGAAAAGTAGTAGTTGAGGTTTCTGTAATGGAAATGTTGTTATTTCAGATAAGTGGATCATCCAGTATGGACACTGATGCTTGTGTCTGGATAGGTTGCTGCTGTGCTTTCCAAGTTACTGGAAAAGTTTTTTTATTCCTTAGTGTTTCTCCACATTCCAGACTCATTTTTTGTAGGGGAGGAATTGCTGATCCTTATAAGAGTCTGTGGAAGTAATTTTTAAGAACTTCAGAAACTCTATTGTCTTATGGCAGACTTCTGCTCACACCTAATCCACTTTGTTGATGGCAAAAAAAATGCCCTTAGCAGGCCTGTGGATCAGCAGTCACCAGCTATTACTGATGTTTAATTGAGCAATAAAACATAATTGCAGAACTCGCTGGTTGTGATCCTCTGTGATTACGTGCAAGAAGTTATACATGTTTAGTACTGCTACACTGAATTCAGCAGGTTCCTTTTCTGACTGCCTTTGATACTTCTAAATGTGCACTGGGGGAAGAGAGTCTGTCTGACACAAATACAGATTACTGCCTCTGAGATGGGGTGGGCAGATGACAAAGAGAACTCAATAAAACAATTTGCTCTGGTGATTTTATTGGAGTATGTGGGTAAAAAGGTTTTAATTTGCCTCAGTGAATGCATTTTTATGATCTGCATCTCTGAAATCATGCTTGTGATGAAACAAAATAATTAAAGATATTCTCATCTCCATTGTATTTATGATTAACAAAGTAAATGAAAATCCAGCCTTTTATCTGACATCAAATGGTATTCCATTTCTGAGCTAAATTGGGCATTCATCTCTCTTCTGTTGTGCTTTTTGAAGCTTAGACATACATTTCTCTTTCACTCTTTCCTTCTTTCTGGTGTTTCTGAATACTGGTAAATTAAAGATGACTAGAACTGGAAATGCGCTTGGAAAAGGTCTTGAAATCCCTACACGTGCACACAGAAAAGAGAGAGAAAAATGTAAGCCTTCTCCTTTCCTATTAACATCACAATCAAGCAATTATTTGGAATACTTCCTACATATTCCGCCAATCTTTTGTTCAGTCTACATTAAATAATTTCTTTTATACTGGTCTCAATTTACAGCATTATGCAGAAGCATTGTATTACCCTCAGTTCACAAAGGTTGGGAAACAACTAATTTGGTAAATAACAAGTTCCCTGGTCTGTAAACTCTCAAAGAACAGGGTTTTTTTTTTTGTTTTTTACATGAAAAGTGACTGAAAGCTTAGCATTGTCAGAAAGAAAGAAAGCCTGTTGAAAGAAGGGAGAAAAAACAAAGGTGGTAGGAAAAAATAGCACTTCTCTGGAAGTTTAACAGTTGGGAATTATAATGAAAGAACCACTGGAAAGGTAATAATTTGAATGCACATCCATGTACTTTTGAATTACTACAGGGGTATTACCTGTGTCACTGAGACAGGAATCAAACTGAGTGTTTCCAGACGACAAATTGCCGTGAGCCAAATTTTGTCACCGATGTAGATAGGAGCAAAATTTCTCCATGAGTGCATGGCTGGTATGGCCTGCAGAATTAGTTTGAGGACCTAGTCATAAAAGGGAAAATGGGCAAGCAAGAGAGGGAGCAATGACCTATTTGATCCTTGTGCCTTGATATTCGCAGATGCTGGTTTTATGATACCAGTTGTTCCAGACTGATTTTTGCCTCCTTTTCATTCTTCAACTGACAGACAACACAGAACTGACAAAATCAGGCTCTTGGTACTTTGTACATGTCAAATGTTTGACAGCAACATTTTGCTTGTAGTTTACCAACACTTACCTCCGAGAGATCAGCCAAAAGCATATTACTGCAATCCATCTTCTGCTAAAATGCATAAATTAAATATCTGAAGATATCTGGTCGAGACAAGGGTGAATTCAAGCAATTCTTCACCAACCTTGAGTGCTTAAATATGTTCTGTGTGAGCAGGGAAGGTGCTTGTGAGCTGAATATGTCTGGAGTTCTGCATGCAGCATGTGACTGAATCCAAAGCACAGTATGCCTAAATTTTTAAGACATTGTCTAAAGCATTACCAATCGAAGCAATGGTTTCCTATGCATGTGAAAAATGTGATATATTTCAACCCATTTTCTACTGTTTCTTTATCCTGTATTATTTTTTCCTTCAAATCTTGTTCTTTAACTTTGTCTGTATCTTATGGCAGTTAGGTGGTTAGGACCTTATTTTCTTGGATAACGTCCCCCTCCCTCCCACTTTCTTAAATTTGGATATTACAGTTTCTAATCTTTTCTGATCTCCTGTGTATTGTAGCAATTCCTTAAGAGGTCTGGAATTTTCTGTGACTTTTATAGATGTCAAGGCGGGGGAAATGGAAGACGCTATTAGAAAATAATTTTAACTTCCTAATCCATTGAATTGTTTTATATTTCAGCTTTCTCTTCTGGGCTTGTTACCAAATAGGTTTATTTAATGACAAAATAACTTTCTTGCTACTCTACATATGTGTGTTTAAAATTATGTCCATGTCTTATATCTGATTTTTATAAAAACTGAAATGTAAAAGGATAAATATTTAAACCATCAATGTTTTTTTTTTAAATCTTCTTTTCAAGCAGTATGTAAAGAAATGAGGCAATGTGAGGAGAAAAAATATTCCTTCTCTCCCACCCCTCTTTAATAGAGGTACTCAGGAAGTCCTTTAAATAAAGAATCTGGGCAGTAGATTTGTCGAGCAGACTTTCCAGCAAGCAATTAAAGCCCAACATTTAGAGGCACTTAGATGAACCAGATACATTCCTGGCAAGGCAGAGCGTGAAAAGCAACAGATTTTGAAGTATGTTGACAGCCCTTAATCTTCAGAAAGAAAAAATTCTGCTTAGGAAGCCCTCCAGTAAGTAAATTATTTAGTTCACCGTGTGTTGCTTAACGGTCCTATTTAGACTTTTGATTGTCAAGGACTTTTTTAAAAAGAGTAAGCAAGTCCAATCTGTCTTCAACTGAAGTGAGTGGAAAGTTTCCCAGGGACGTGGATCAAGTCTGTAAGAGCAACCTGAAGTGTTTTCATCTCCTATCCTATTTTAAACCAAATAACTCTTTCTCCCCTCCCTTCCACACGTAATGGCAGTAGATCTTGTGTGAAGTAGAAGCAGTCAGCAAAGAAGTAATGCAGTGAAACTGTGCTAACAACATGGTTTGGTCAAAAATAATTGGTATGTAGTAGCCATATCATAAAGGAAGAGATGTATTAGCATTTGCAAATGCTGACTTACTTTATAGCAGACTAAGAATCAAGGGAAAACAGGCATCTGCTACTGTTTTGGGGGTGAAACCAGAGAAAAAGGACAATAACAAAAGGGCAGTGGTGCAGCTGATGCCATAGGGATTGCTTGGGCAATCTTTGCTTCAACAAATGCAACTTCATAGGTAAGGGTTGGCACAACCATTTCTGGGAATTGCACCTTCCTCTTCTTGGAGGTAAATGGCTCCAGCCTTTAATGAGGTGCGTGCAGCTGCTGTGACTGTCTCGCTCACCTAGCAAACCCTTCTAGCAACTCTTGGCAGGTAAAAGCTCTTCTGACTTTGGTGAGGGAAGCAGACAGCCTGGCAGTTTCACAAGGAGGGTCTGAAGTTTTCCCAGACAGGGGAAAATCCTGTATTCTCTGAAAGATATTGTAAACCTCCAAGGAAAAGAGCGATAACCAAGAAGTTGAGAGTATCCTGCAGTAAATCTGCATATTTCCTGTGCTTGCATTAGACATAGGAAATTTCAGTTCCTAGTATAAAGCACATGAAATGTTATGAGTTTGCCTTGGCACTAGCTATTCTGCCTCTGTCCAGAGCAGCTGGCATCCCTGTTGCCTTGCTCTGGCCACCGTTGTCTACTGGAAGCTGCTCGGCTGGAGCACAGAAATGCAATCACACTCTTTGTGATGCTGCTCAAGATCAGAGGGAGTGACAAACAGCATTAAGTCCAAGTGTTTCATTTCCTTTTATATTTCTTTAGCTTTCTTGAAATAGCAAATCATAGTTTAATCACAAGGTATAAATGTATCTCCCCATATCCTCAACTAAAGAGGTTTTGTTTTGTTTTTAGTGAATAGTTAACTATTCAGGATTGCTCAGAAACAACTTGTGGGGTTACAGGGTGGTTTGCATTAACCTGAGTCTTCCTGGTCTTTCCCATAACTGATTGAAATGAATCTTGGTTAGGTCACTTTGGGGAGCAAGGGCAATGGGAACACTCTGCTAGCATGTCTGCCTGGAAAATTATTTAACACAGATGGTTCTTATTTCATAGATGAAGGAGTCAATTTGGCTTAAAACCTCCACTTACTTTGCAGCTATCACTGCACAGAAGAAAAATATAGGCCTGTTTTCGAGAGCAGTCCAAATCTAAGAGTGTATTTTGCTGTATAATGAATTCTCTGATTTGCAGCAGCCTCAGAGACTGTAAAAACCTTTCTAGCTTGCAAACCTGAAGTGCTATAAAAGTTTTAAGGCGTTAGATATTATTTAGTGATTTTTATTTAATGGTATTGTTTGAAAGTCTTGCAAGCTTAGCAGAAAGGAAGGGGGAAAAAGTTAAGATTTAAAAACAAATAACAACAACAAAAAACTGCTCATGTCACTAAGTCTGTAAAAGATGAGTTATCTGAAGACAAAGAGTTTTTCATGCATTTCCACTGTCTTTTTAATGTACAAAACCAAATCTCTAGTAGAGTCTTTCACTGGGGGGGGGGGGGGGAAAGGACTATACAAGACATATACTCAATAAGCCACGATTTTTTTTACTGCATCTCTTCAGTCTCTGGGTAAAAGCATCTATTGATGTTATTTAAATAGGTAAGGATGAGCAGCATAACACCTGCCTGACAAATAACAGGAGATTCACTTTCAGCAGCAACCAATTCCAACATCTTGGAGTTTCAACATTGGACACTTTGGGATTTAAATCTATCCAACTAATAAACTAATAAACCTATTAGGAGACAGAATTGTAGAATGGTTAAGGTTGGAAGGAACTTCTAAAGATCATCCAGGCCAATTCTCCTGCTCCAGCAGGGACACCTGGACACAGGCTACATCGAGGTGGGTTTGGAAGATCTCCGAACTTGTTCTTTTTTCACCTAAACTTTGTTTGATCTCTGTATGAGACAAAATCTCTGAAAATTATGAGATTGAAAGAAATGATATATATAGCATACATAACCATCAAAAGGAAGTGTTTAGATTTTAAGTTAATAATTCAATAGAGCAAAGGTAAAGAGCAAAGAGGCTACTTCCATGTAACACATAATACAAGCATAACTTTAAACAAGGTTGTTTCTACTACTCAGAAAACTAATAGCAGCATTGGCAATAATTTCAGTGGAGCCAGTCTTTCAATGGCTACACCTCTTTTGACAGAATTTCCATCTTTTTTGCTTTCTACTACTGCTCAGCCTTACAGTATTTCTGTATTATCATTTTTCATATTAAGCAAAATATTCAGAAGGCACAACAGCAATATAAAGTGTGCTTCTATTTGCTAAGATGAAGTGATAGGATGAAGTTATTTTCTCAGTCTTCCATAGTTCTCTGCAATCTATATTTACCCTTGTGACATCAATTTATGCAGTGCTTTTAGTGTGTTTAGATCCTTTTTTTAAAGCCTTTTCTTTTTTAAAGTTTCTTTTAAAGCTACTAATATCCTTATAATATCCAATAGAAAAACATGCATCGGCATGTGAAGGTTTTTAACTAGGAAATAATTTCCCCCTCTTGTAAGTCTGAGTGAACTTATTGGAATAGTCAGATTGAGTGAACTTCAACAGTGACTTTTCCTCTTTAGCTGGTCAATTAATTGTGTGGGTAGTGTGGTCTAATAGGGGAGAGACTGGTAGTCTCTAGACAGAGATTACTGCCATCTCGAAACTTATTCAATTTGTCTGCTCTGGGATTTTACTGTGAGCAGTTCAGTGCAATGCCAGTAGAGACAGGTGCATCCTGATAATTTCCATCAGCAAATTCCAGGAGAGCTGCTGCACATAACAAACTGCAAGCAAACAACTGTAAATCTGGGAATAAAGAAAAAAAAGGATGAAAGGAAATACAATCAGATTATACTGTTTCAGAGGAGATGGAAGCATTCTCCGTAAACATTCTTGTGTATAACGTATTGATTCCTAACTGCAATTTATTGTTCTTTACAATCACATTTATTCACTGCACAGACATGAATTATACAATTTGTAGCTGCCGTTAACCCAGGGAAAGAAAAAGTCCATTTCAGACCACAGCCACAAGATTTCAAGGATTCTGTCATCCTTAAAATCAATAGAGGAAGAGTAATAATATTTAGGGTTGCTTCGGTAATGAAGGTCTTGCAGTAAAATGAATTCCGAGGGTGAATTAGACTAATCCAGAGTCTGATCGCTTATAGAAAATGCTGTAAGGCTTTCATTATAAGTTTCCATTATATTCAGAATCTATTTACAGTAATCTCAAGGAGGAAGAAAATGTAAAAATCCCTCACTGTGCCAAACCTAACTTAAATACCAGAAAAAGGGAGACCACAAAGCAGTGATTTCACAGAAGTTAAGTCCTGACTCCTCTTTCATCAGTAGAATTTTTGGCATTGATCTAAACAGGCATTAAGTTGATTTATGTCTAAATAAAATGGGAAGATTTTAGATATGTGGTAATAAACAGAACTGAACCTCAGGGTAGAAGCATCACTTGTCCAGAGTCACGTTTGTGCTCCACGTTGCAACAGTGCTACTCCTAATACAAAATATATAATTATCATATAGGAAATAATCTTGGTAAATGCTCATCTCGCCTCTCCCAAGTGATATAATACTGAGTCTTGCACAGTTGGGGAGGAAAAAGGCTCAAAGCTATGAAATGCTGGATGCCACTAGGTGTCCTTAGACAAGTTTCAGTTCCAAGTCAGAGGCTCTAACTAATAGATGATAAGCAGGAAGCCAAAGAAATATTTCAAGAAATCCTCAAATTGTAGGTGATGCCAAAGCTGCCTGTGAAATATTGATGGTTGCTGCTCTGTTCCATTGTAATTACAGTGTGTATTTTCTTGCATAATGATCTTGAATGTTCAGTGACAAGTGCTAATGCAGTCCCAAAGGAAATCCCTGTGGCGTAGTAAGTTCATGAAAAAGTCTCTTTCAGAGACTTTTTTTTCCAGTTTCAAGGAAGAAAAATACTCATTTTGGTGCAAATGTGAGGAAAAAAAATGAGCTACCGCTTCTTGAGAAAAACCAGCACATTCCTAAATATTTCTGTCCTGGGTCTGTGCTGGCATTTCACAAATCCTTTGTTGTGGGAGCAGCTGATGCCACTGGTAGGGCAGAGCTGACCTCTCTGACCTTAACCAGTAATGGGGCTGGAGCAAAGGGTGAGCCTGAGCCAGGATGAGCTCCTGCAAATTTACTCCCGCGTGCACCACAAGGGTGAACTCTGGCCGTGCCCTATCTGTTAACTAAACCCAGAGCCTTCCTCCTCCGTTAAATGCAATGTACTCTCTGTACTATCAGTAAGGATAAAATGCTAAATAATTGAATGATAGTCACCTTAAAATTGAGTTGCTACAACAGCAGCATTTCCTGCATACTTTCAAAATACAATCTTTGTGTTCCTGTCTATAATCATTGCAAGAGCCCATTGATAGTTTCAACAACCGCAGCTTAGCTGATTTTAAAAGTCAATAAAGAAAACAAGTGTGTTTTTTCAAACATCAAATATATTTTAATTTTCCTTATTTAAAGTTACAAGCCCACAATCAAACAATGTCCTTTCCATCTTGCAGCAAAGCCTGCTGCATTAATATAGTCCTGTGTTACCTAAATCAAATTTAAGGGCTTGTATTAACCATGAAAACTGTAGCACATCTGATTTAAAATGCCATTTCCCCCTTGTTTAGTCGCTATGCCAATTTTATGAATACATTTTTTTTCCTCCTTTATCTTCACAGCATTCAAAGGTGAATACAGGCAGGGCATGTTGTGTGCATGCTGCTGAGGACGTGTGACGTAGCGTGAGTTATATTTTACAGTGACAAATGTAATTCACATGCAACAGTGGCAGGTCAGAGGTACCTCTGAGGTTTCAGTTTACCTTAGCATTTGGTGGCTGTATTCCAGCTGCAATTCCTTGCACCACGTGACAGGGTAGTATGTCCAAGTTTTCCTCAGTTTGTAACTATCACACAGGTCACGGATTAACCAGAGATACAGCCTAGGTTTCCAAAGGTCTGGATGGATCCCACTGTGGCAGGACCAGCTCTCTGTGCTCTTGCAGCGCTCAACTTTTAATTGTGCTTCTCACTAGTGCCTTGGCCAAGCCAGTGTTTGCATGTATTGAGACTACTGCCTCTTATTTGCACGAGATTTAATTCTAGATACAAATGTTCTAACATGGTGAATGCAGGGGATTTTTTTCCCCTTCTGGAAAATTGGTGTCCCTGGCAGCTCTGAGCAGGGCACAGGTGGAATCACAGAGAGGTTTGAGGCAATCCCAGGCCAACGTGCAGACCACAACTCAGTGTTATGTGATGAGTCAGGGTCCTAGATTGCTTCCCAAATCAGAAGTGGGGAAAGCCTGCATGTCTTCTTGTCCCTTTCTAGATGCCTCTGTATGTGCATAGGAGTGGAAAGTTCACTTCCACTTGGATAAATCCTTCTCTGATACTTAGTGCTCTTGCTGTTTCTTCAGCCACATCATTCTTTGGAAAGAGATGTGCAGCCAAAACCAATGGTTGTAGTAGAGTTTTGTTAATATCCAAACTTTTTCAAAGGGTAATTCATTTGCCAGCTAAGATTTTCTTGACTTGCACAGAACCCCTCACCTAACTTTGTCTTTAAATATTCTAACATGTAGACAAGGCTGGAAAGCAAACCAGAAACGTGACAGCACTAATGTATATTGGCACTTCCTCAAGGTTATAGTCAAAGGGAAGCTACAGCACTGTAAAACTGTCACAAGGGCAGAGCTTTTGTAACTACTACTGAGAATCTTCTGCTAAACATTAAATGACAGGCTCACTGCCAGCTTGGGAAAAGTCTACAGAAGTTTATTGGGAGGTAAACCTTGTAAAAAGCATCACCAGATTCATTTTGATATAGAAGTATTTTATGGATTAAAATCCATTAAAAATGAAAATAAAATTTTCCACGTCAATCATCAGCAATTGAGAAAGGCCCAAACCTAGGGAAATAACTCGTAATGAAATCAGCTTCTTTATAGGCTTTTGAGAGCAGCATTCTAGGGTAATTTTATCTTTTCTGCTTTCATAATTTCCTGTTTGACTTTTACTGCTGATTGTTTTAGCTATTGATTAGGAAAGGAAGAGTGCAAATGGATCTCTGAGTGATTGTTACACAATAGTGTTAACCTTAAACACAACTTGCAAATATCAGTGTTCCCTTTGGAATGATGATGGAGGCCCCATGCACGCTTAGAAGACTGGCATGAGATTTGATCCCAACTTTCTATGAGTGACAGTTTAGTGCAGTCCCTGATCTTGTCTCCGTCATACTTCTATTACATATTTCTTTATCTAATTTCTTGAGGAGGGTAGGGAGGGAAAGTTTTGTTAATTGGACAGGTTTTGACCTCCTGTTTTTCTTTTACTCTGACCAATAGGAAATAAATGATATGAGGGTTATTTGCATCATTCACCTTTAGAAAGATGTTGGGAAGAGAGAGGAACTGGAGGTAGGGGAAGTAAGGCTGAGAGGTGCAAAGCAAATAAAATGATGAAAACATTTCAGGAAAAGAAAGAAAAAATCACTCAGAATTTGGATTTGGGGTCCTGATTTATTAGCAGGAGTTTTTCCATGAGTTGTCTTGTATGCATAATTAGTTCTTTCTGGAGATGTTATTAAGAGATGTAGCTGGAAAAACTATAGGGGCACACACTGTGAATCACAGAGATGATGATTCAAATAATAATATCTAATCAAGAAACAGATACTGTAGAAACACGTTATCTCATTTGAGACTAAAAAGCAATTTCCTTAAATGAAGGAATAATTTTATATGCCCATATTTGTCTACATCAGAAGCAGAGGGATATAATTTATTCCCTGGTTTTCTTTGCTGCGAATAGCTTATATAATAAGGGTCAGCCAAAAATGAAGCTGGTCTGCTAATAGCAGTACAGGTTCTTTAAACAAAAGTATAGTGCAAGGGGATGAATAATAGTAGATTGGTACAGTGTTAAAGGTAGGGGAGAGGATAAAGACTGTTCCTCTTTGTTATGTCCACGTTCGTTATTCCTCAAGTGAGGGTATTCTGCGTAACCTGGGTTTTCAGTGTGTTTGTTTTCAGGTGTTCCCAACGTGTCTCTCCTTTGAGTATGTGCACAGAGCTGGGTATCCTGGGCACTGTGTGATTTACCTGCGTGGCTGAACCTTACTCCAGCTCTGCAGCAAAGTTTTTCCTCACCCTTTTGGAAATAGATTTTATTTTGATGTTTATTGCTGATTTTGACATAATCTTTATCTTAGAAACCAATCAGTTCTCCTTGCGTCTGCTTTATTTACCTTTACCTGGGTACCTTTGCATTCCCCCACGAGAGCTTTGCTCTGTTAATCATATGGAGATTTGTTTTGTTGAGATTTGAGGCAAAAGCCATTTTACTACCTTCGTACTACTGTTATTCAATACTGGTGTTACAGTGTGTTACTCAGCCACTGAGATGGTTCAAAGATGAAAAGGGAAGCAGTTCAATAACCACAAAGAATTCAAAATTATGTATTATAAGGATTAGGACAGTAGGAGAAAAGGGAGTAAAGGCTGTGAAGTTTCAGGTCTGTTTCCAAGCAAAATTTCTCAAGGGAGAGAGGGGAAAAAATTACACTGTAGCTAAAAATGAAAACTGCAAAATAAAATATACACGGAGGTGGGAATCGGGTATTAACTTTGAAATTTGATTTTGTGCTTTCCCAGCTAGAGACTTCGAGGTGTTTGAAAGTAGATCACAAGCCAAAACACTGAGGGGGAGGAAAGAGGAAAAAAAGGAGTAGAGATGATGATTGATAAAAGGGATTTGGTGTACAGTGATGGGGCTTTTTAATGAGATATCTCTATTTGCTCTGTGAGACTTTGGAACTTGGTCCTGCTAAAGTACTGTGTGTTTTGTGGTTCCTAGTAACTTGCTTTTTATTAATTTCCCCCATCCCACACACCATTCCTGACACATATGATTGAACTCTTGTATGAAACCACCAAAGCTGGGCACCAGTATCAGCAAAAATTTGGGTTTGCTATAAAAAGCCAAAATGACAGGGCCTTATTTACCCTTTTCATGCTATATGCAAGTGTTCATTCATCTCTGTGCAGATGACACGGAAGACATGCCTCTGATCATGACCACTTTTATAAAGCGCTCGGAAATGCCACTGGGATAGAAGCATAATGCAATAAGAAACTATCACATGTTTTTTTCTCTCCTATTCATGAGCCACATTCTTTGTGAATCCAAACCCAAATCAGCAAAGAGTTTTATACTTAAGCCTGTGAAGAGCAGCCAAAGGATTCAGTGGGAAAATTCATACTGTTAAGGTTCAGCATAGCCTCAAATGCTTTGCTGATGTGGGCATTAGCAAAACTGTTGGGCGAAGACTTCTTCAAACACAAGTGTGAACATCAATAGTAGAAGCATCCTCCCAGCGCCACATTTTGTGCCTCAGCTGCCACATGTGAAACCAAGAATAGGCCTCTCTGCTGAGATTTTCAATGAGATTATCAAACGTGCCAAGATATTTTAGGTTGTAGGTACTCATTCCCTTTTGAACTGAACTCCTTTCATGAAAAACACCAAAAAGCCCTCAGATGACAGCAATGTTCCATTATATTTGGGCTCTATTTTAACAGCTACTTAGAAACCTAAACCCAGCCACTCAGAACTGAATTTTCTATTCCCCTGAGAGTGTGAAATTGTTCCACAAACTGTACAGGAGAAATAAGTCTATTATAGTCCCTAAACCAGAAGTCTCTGGACTTCTCCCTTCCATCAGAGAGGATTTTGAACTTGGACTATACGTATTGTAGCAGGAACTGACCAAATTGCAGCTCATGGGGTGTCAGGGATGCTGCACTGAAGTGATTGTAATGGAGGACAATGGCCAAAAGGGGCCATTCCCTCTGCCCGTACCCTCGTGCTCTCTGTCCTGCTTGTCATCGTGGAGGCTACAGCCGCCCCAGGGCTGTGGCACCACAAGGTCCTCCACGCACCTTCTGTCTTGGCATATGAGGAATATCTTCATCTGGCTCTGTCCAGTGTGTTGTCTAGAGGCTGTCCCAATAACCTTGCTCTTGAAGGTAGTCTGGCCTGTGGAGGCCACACAAACAAGGGAGTGTCAGCTCCTGTGGGTTCTGCAGCAATTAGATACAGAGCAGGTTTTCTACCTGTTCAGCAGAGGCAAAAGGTGGGCAGTTTTGAGATCTAAACTTGAGTTGTGCAGCTGACATTAGTCAATTAAGTGCTACTTATGGGCTCACCTCTATCTGAAAAAAATATAATTTTATCTGAAAAAAATATATTTTATCTGAAGATATAATATTATATATAATATATAATTTTCAGATAAAATAGACTCAGTGATTTTCAAGGATTAATATGAGCCATTTTAAAGCTAACTTTGTCTGATTCCTGAATAATTTTCACTACCTGCAAGGATTTATAGTGATCTAGATGTTAAATAATTTGATACTATGCAGATTTGTTTTCTCTTCAGTTTTAATATCAAGTTAGGGTTCCACTGTTTTTTCCCTAGGGTTGGAATTATACATGCTGATTATGCATATATTATGCTCTCTTAATATTTAATAAAATTTAATAAAACAAAATCACTTTCCTAATTGGTCTTACTCATGACTTGGCTTAATGTCCAGGGTATCAAAACAGCAGAGACTGCCTCTTAAGGGACAAATTCTGATTGTCTTCCTGGTGGAGAGCTGTGTCCAGAAAACATAAAACTACCTAGGCTTGTGACTTGAGAATTCTTCGTATCCAGAAAGCAAAAAAAGCAATTCCTAGCGACCTGCATTGACCTTTTCTCCTGGCTCCTGTGTCTCCTACTCTGTTCTGTCCTTTGCTGGACATCTGTGACTGGAGGTTCTGTCTGGAGAAGGGACGAGGGTTTCCATGATCTTTTCGTGTGTCGCACAAGCAGCGTTGGCATTGCCAAGGTGGGTGGCAGGGTCAGCAGTGTGACTGGCAAATGGTGACGGTGACTACAGCACTGGGCAGCGAATGTCAGGTCGCTGCTGAGTAACCCCATCCCTGGCACACAGTGAGCTCGTGCCACCATTTGCAGGATTTCTGCACTTAAACACTAATCCGGTATCGGCATGTGTAGAAAAGCGGGCAATGGGAAGACCATTTTTGTTGTTTTTCCTACTATTTTTACTATATCTGTCCTCAAAAGATATTCTCTGCTTTAAACAATTTATCATGCAGAATCAAGTCAAAGGTGCTTGTGTTTCTAGAACCCTGAAGACAGCACTGAGAGTTAAGCATTTTCCCAGGATAACCGAGAAGATACCCTTACGTGTATTTTACTCTGCGTAGCGTTTAGAACAGAGTGATTTATAAGCCTTCAGTTTAGCCCATTTTGAAATGAAATCTCATTGTATATTCACAAATAAAATGCTACTAAGAAAACATTGCATTGGTTCCAAGTCAACAATTTTTCTTTTATTTGAATGAAATTATGGATAAAGACTTGAAGGGAAGCATTGACTTCAATTTATTGTTCCTCTTAACTCTGTTAAATATTCCATTAGTTGTAAGCTAAGGTATAGTACAGGAGGGAAGTGATGGAAGATTAATGGACCAGCTTAAAGGTACCCAGAAAGACCTTTTATTACTGCAAAAGAGTGAGAAGTCTCCAACTGAGCTAAGTCTATCTAAGGGGAAAAAATATGAAGCTTATGAAGGAAAATGTTTTTTCCTGTTAAACCAGATTACAGTCTGAGCTGCACTGGTTTTTGAAAGAGCCATTAAGTTTATTGTTATGCTTAATAACTCAGCCAGCACCCAACCACTTCATCCAAGGTCATCATCTAACCCTATTAAATGCGCTACAAACACATCTAAATTTCTGTCCCAAGGATTTTATGTTGCGAGTGCTTGGCTACAGCTTACCAGAACAAGGGATTCTGGAAAACATCAGAAGCTGAATCACAGCCTAAGTGCCTAGACCTAAGTGACACAGAAATGTGTAGATGAGGCACTTAGGGACATGGTTTAGTAAGCAAGATGTTGAAGGGTTTACAGTTGGACTCGAACTTAAAGGTCTTTTCCAACCATTATGATTCTGTGATTCTGTAAGCTAAGCATCTAGAATGACAGTCATCTTGTTTAAGAGGGCTAGGGCAAGATGCACAGCAGCAAATCTGCATGAAAGGGCTGCAAAATATTTCTGCTTGGAGTGAATTATAATCAAATGCACGTATCACGTTTTTGTAAACAAGCCTACAATTGCAACAATTTATGATGAAGTGGGATTTTTTTCCCTCTTTCACTCATAAATGTCTACAGTATGTTGTATTTATAGACTACGAAGCTTAAAAGGAGGAGTGTTTTGTGGGGCTTTTTGCTACTGCTTGGCAAAGCTGGGTGGCATTTCAACAGCTTGTTGTTATTCAGCACTTGGAGAACACTGGGACTGTAGGGAATTATGGGGACACTGTAGGTAAACTTTATTATTATCTTGTACTGCGTTTGATTTACCTAAAAAGTGATGATTTTAAATAACAAGCTTTAGGCTGTGTAATAATGATTTTCTTTTAACCAAGACCTCATAATATTTGTGAAATACAAAATATAAGTTACACTCTGCTGCCAATAGGTTCTACACTACAAGCCTTGTTTTAGTAGTGGTGTAAAGCATAATATTTACTTTAAGCCCTAAATACAGGAGCGAATCTGCAGTAAGAATGTTTGAAAATGCTATAGCAATAAGCAAAACAACAGAAGAAAAAGAAACCTGTAGCCTCTGCTAGTGTATTGTGCTTTTTTATTTGTTTTGGTTTTTGCTTTAAGGCAAATATACTGTCAGAAATATTATTAATAAAAGGAGTTAAATAATTCCTGATTCTTCATATGTTTTAAAAATCAGAGTAAATTCAGGAAGATCTTGTAGAGTTCCAGCTACGGTAGGTAGTAGTGCAATTTTTGATAAGCACAGTACTCGATATAGAAAGCAAAAGAACACTTTGTTTTTTAATGGCATTCTAGCAAGAAGCAGCAATTTCTGGAGGTGTTTGGGAGATTTTACTGGTCCAGATCTGGAGTGAAGATCTCTTTTTAAGGGACTGTCATCCTCTGGTTTATCCTATCAAGATAATCCAGAGATTCCTAGCAAAGGACATGTCTGAGAATAGCATAAATTAAAATTGTCTCATATTGCCCTACATTTACACTGTAAAGCCATGCAGTGCATATCTACCTTATGGAATTGAGGCACATTTGGATTTGGGTGGTTATTCTGAAGATAGGGGATTTACATATGGTGCCTGCAGGCTCCATCCAGGAAATTCTGAGAGATCAGACACTAAGGCATCTGAGTTGCATATGTCATAAAAATATTGCATTTAATGTGAATTTGGTTTGGACTGTGTAAGCTTTAACTTTTAGATTTAGGAGGGATCCCCCTTTTTAGGAATGATTTCAGAAAAATCTCTTTGATCTGTGGACCTCAAAGTTGAAGATAATCATTTTCAGTATGAAGATAGGTAGGGAGTAGGGGCATATCATAATCAAAGGCCAAATATCTAAAGGTAATCTGGCACAAATATTGAAGTGCCCAAATCCAGCTGATGGGTAGGAAGCTTGGTATGCTAGATATGCTCCAACTCTACTTTCCTTTGATAGAAGTCCTCAATGGGCTTAAACAAATGGAAAACTTTATTTCTGCACCTGTATTATCAGGCAGAAGCTAAAAACTGTGTAATCAGCAGGAGCTGGTCATCGTCAACCAGCCTTTGCCAAGATGTCCTTTTGAACATTAGACCGTCCAAAGCTTCACCTAAAGCTCTAAGTCATTAATGACTGACTAAGCAACCCTCAGGTTGCATGAAGCCAGAATTTAGCCTAACTTCTGTTTTTTATTCCAAATGCTCCTTATGCTGGGTTCTCTTGGTTATGAACACAAAAGTCATGCTTAGTTGCATGTCTAAAATAAAGATATAGCTGCCAGAATTGCATATGCACATTGGCAGTGACAGACAGGGCACAAATTCATCTAAGGAGTTATTAATTTGTGTCATCTTAGACAAGTGAAGCATGGATTTTAGTCTCCTGAGGAGGAACTACTTCATTATTGCATATGTTTTCTTATGTAGAGGAAGGCTCTTTTTTTTTTTTT
>VZSG01000032.1:1815205-1869778 GCA_013398315.1 Nothoprocta pentlandii
TAAATGTTTAGGGAATATACTAATGATGAACATTTCCGGTTAAATAGTGAGCAGATAAGCAAATAAAAAAAAAATTACTTACAGATACTAGCTACTAAAGTGACCATGGCTATGAACATGCAAAAGAGGTTTTCAACTTATTTTCTTACAGATATATGGAAACTGAAAATATTGTTGGTCCCTCGATGACAATAATGCCTCAGAGTATGTTTTCTCCCCTAAATTTATTTATTTGATACTAACAGTAAATCAACAGAAGCTTTCATATTTTATAAGAGTCATTTGAGTTTACAGTTCCCAAGAGAATCAGAGGAAAAGAAAGACAGAGAGTTTAAGGGGTTTTTTATATATAAAGAAATTGATGTGCTTTTTAATGCTATAAAAATATGCCATATATTTTGGGGGTATTATGATCTTTCTTCCTTGAATATTTTTGTTTAATAATAAATCTTTAGTTTCCACAAGGTATAGTTTATTCCCAAATGCTGGAGTCAGGACTTTGAAGCAGGATCTTATCCCACCAAAACCAAAAGAAGCCGTTAGACCTGGCATTTCTCCATGGTTGCATTTAGTCACATATACCTTTGACCACTGCATTGCCCACATATTTAATAATATTCTTTGGCAGGAGAAAATAATGCTTGTTAAATAGTAAATTAGAAGCAGGTAGAGAAAGTACAACTGTTTGTGACAAGCAAAAACAAAAAAAAAAATCCAATTTCCAGCAAATAAGACGGTGTAGAAATCTCATAGGATGCTTCCAGTAGGACTGTAGACCTGTGTCCATGCTACTGACCCCAGAGTCGGCTGCAAATGCCCCATGGCATCAGCCATCACCCACACCAGAAAACTGTCCCTGCACTGCCCAAGGTTCCTTCTGCCCAGCCGGGTAGGGGCCAGGCAGGGATCAGGAACGAGCCCAGTCCAGGGACCAGGTTTTTTCCCACTCCAATCTAGGCTTTGAGAGCCAAGAAAAAAATCACCTTTATGCTGTATCTGGCCAAAAAAAAAAAAAAATCTAAAAGATAAAAAGTTTCACTATTAAGCTGTGTTCAAAAGATATTCTGCAAAACTGTAGAGACCAAAGATTTTGGAGAAGGTTCACAGAGCCAGTAGGACCTTGATGTTCAGGATTTTGTATGCAAAAGTGCCTCTGAGGAAAAGTTCATTTCTTAACCAGCAATTATTTTGTACGAGTATGTTCATGAAAGTGCACACACAGATTTTAACTGTGTTTTAACACAGTTTTAGCTGAATAAAACTTTAGGTGAGCTAAGTCTCTGAAATTGTGGGAGAGTTTCAACACAAGTAGTATCTATTAATTTAAAATATATATCATTTATCTAGTTTTCAGCTATGGAGTGATATCTGAAGGTAGACTATTTCAACAGATGGCCAACTAAAATTTAAGTGATAGAAACATAAAAGAGTAAATGCCATTAACTCTTCCTTTCTATCTCTCTTTCTTGTATAGCACATAAGTTCAATATTACAAGTATTATGCATATTTAGCACCTCATTAAGCTTCATTTAATTGTTTGGGACCAGCTAAATACAAACTCATTAATTGTTAATATTATTCTGATAAGCTAGGAGATCTCGTTATAGTCACTGGCCCTCTTAGGGACATCACAGTGAAGGAACTATGTCCAGAGTTTGCAAAGACATAAAACCTTGGCAAAATATGGGGAAGGCAATTTATGATCTCAGCCTGTAGGTCTTGTGAGATTATTTACATGTAAGTAATATTGCAGGATGAAAAGCTTATGCCATTCTTGAAATGTTGTGGTGTCTGAGTCTTTGACATAAAGTCATTAGATTTCATAAAATTATGGTTATAGTGGCAAATAATCTTTTTTTTTTTTTAACTTGTGAAATGAGTACACCTGTAAATCAAGGCAAAGTTTTCTATGGATTTCAACAACAGTCGGACTGAGCCTGTAAATTGAACACTTTACCTGGAAAAGCTTGGATAAAAATATAAAAATGCCCTAAATAGGCATTTTTAGGCCTATTGCAAAAGTTGGCTAATGAAAAATGTGAGTTCTAACAAATCTTCAAGTTTGATCAACCTTTTCTTAAATTAATCATTTGGTTTCCTTTTATTATTTTATTTTCACACTCTTACCTGCTAGCTTTCCTTCATGCTCCTAATCACATAACTAGCAAAATCTTTGCATTTTAATAAACCTGCTGTCAGTACTACAATTCAAAGATATTTCTTGGTAGTTGTTAACAGAAATTGTCTGTAACAGAAGAAAATATTGGACCGTTTTAGAATATTATTTTGAATTCTTCTCATACACTAACTTTTACAATGTATGTGAGATTCCGTTTATTTTTGAATTCAATAGATTGATTTGCCAACATTTGGGACTAGTTAAATGCTTTGCCTAGTTGATAAAAATGTGCATTTTTTAGAGTCAAGGAAACATAAGGGAATTGTTTCATTGAACTAGTGGATGTATCATGATACATTTTTCTGGAAGTTTTATTTAAGGTTATTTCCTTTCATTTAAACAGACTGCATGACGGATGTAGGATGAGAATAGGAGCCAAGGGTGCTGTTAGAGCCAGGACCTGCTGTCCGGGCCCATCCCTTGTTTGCTGTCTGATTTTAGGAAAAATCCCATGTCTGGCACTGCCTTGGCCTCTTCATTGCAGTTAATTCATCTCTGTAGGGGGGAAGTGGTGAATGTGCCATAGAAAATTGCTAATATTTAGAAAGATCCTTGTTCCTGGTGCTCTGGGACCAGGCAAGATCAGGAATGTCCCCGGTGCTCCAGCGTAGTTAGCACGATAGGGCGCTTGGTCTCGTCCTTTGTGCTGTTGTTGTTCTAGCCCATGGTCATAAAAACACAACAACTATCGTTGTACAAAAACAGACCAAGTAGAAAATGTCCACCCAATTTTAAAGCCTGCGAGTATCCCACTAGCAAAATTACCTGCAGGTACCTGGCACGTTTCCAAAGAAGCACTATTCACCCCTTCCTTATCACAAATCTTTGCTGTCATTCCTTAATCAACTCTTCATTCAAAATTTTTCTGCTTCTATTTTGTTTACATTTCTGGAAAGATGGATGTAGACAGTTTCTGTTCAACAGTTATTCTGCATAAAGATTAAAACTGCAGCAAGCTGCCTGTAAGATACTGGATCTCAGCAGAAAAGGAGCCAAAAGAGCAAGAAGAGAAAAAGTCAGTACCTATACTGGGAACTCTGAAGTAAACCTACTTTATCCCAGTTACCCTTTTTCCTTCTTAGACTCTTTACCAAGAGGAACCAAATGTAAATATATTTTCCTTGCTTTTTATGGCCAGCATTAGTATATATTTTCTGCTTTCTACGTGTGTAGAAAAATTTGCCCTGTGTTGTAGCATGTAAAAGGAAAACTAAGGGAGTCTTCTAAGTAAGCAAGTCAAGAAATGGCTGAAAATTAACTGCCAGCATTTTAGCATAGTTAAGTTGTATCCATCAAGCAGGCAAATTCCAAGCAGCTCTTACTGTGTCATCAAGATGATGGCAAGAAAATTTGTTTTGTATATCACACAATTAATGAACAAATATATGTCTGTAGATCTGGGGCATGATGCCCATCTTGTGTTTAATGGCATCTTTTTTAATGCTGCTGTGATTTTGTTCTCAATTTAACCTCAAGATAAATTAAACTCTTCATTCTCGTGGTTAATTATTTAGTTTTATTTTAGAGCTTTTGGCTTTTTTCTTCATTTCCAACTTCCTTTACAGTTTTCTTTCAGTTTCTTTGCTCTTCAGACTTGTGCGTTTGCAAAGATCTGAGAGTCCAGTTCCTCGCAACCCAAAATCCTCCCCTGACTGCTGCTGGACTTGGGATGTGTGTTCTCCACATCTAAAGTTTGAAAGCCTGTTGTATGCGAGAAAAACAACTTGAAAAACTATTGTGTTCCCTCAAAAGATATTCAGGAATCTCTCCACCAGTCAAATTCTTCATGTCAAAAATCCCAAATTTTAACCTTCAGATCCATAGAATGGTAGTAATGTTAAGTTATGCAAATACTGAGAAGTTTAGTTGATGAGCGTTGAGACTTCATTCATTACTCTTTGTCAAATATGCTCAAGATCCATACGTGTCACAGTAATTAAAGTGCTTATGGGGGGAAGGGGATAAAGAAGAGTGGCTAAAGAGACTGTTACAGAATAGATCAAGAAACAGAAGTGTTTTGCTGCCATCACCTTTAATAAACTCAGGAGCTCTGATATGGCCTAATCTGTTAACGTAAATTGAAAAAAGTCATGATAGCAAAAATGAATACGGAAGAAGAGCACCAGGAGGCTGAAGTATAATTAAAAAAGCTCCCTTTATCTAAAAATTTCATTAAAAACAAAGAAACACTCAAACACACACCAAGATATATAGGACATAAGTTTTAATTAAAAGTGCAGCTGCTGCTTTGCAGTCTCGGCATTCAGCACGCATTTCTCAGCTCCAAACAGCTATTGTCTGTCTCTAATATTTCACATTTGAGAGCATCTGCAGGTCTGACATCCCCACAGAACTTCACAATGAAGTATAGAGGCCACCACAGCTCTGCACCTGAGACTAAGGAAAGGGTCCACACAGCTGATCCTCTCTCGGTGCACATGCAGGTTTGACATCCTCACCTGCAGAGCTCACCCCCTTCTGCCTTTAGGGGAAAGGATTTGGGATTGTAGCAGTGCCAGAGTTGTGACTTTGGACTATGGCGCTTTTTGGGTAGAGAAGGGGTTGCTTTACCACCACCACCACCCTCCCCCCCAATTCAATATTTCACGGAGATAACTTCTTGACTCTTTTTAACTGAGTTGAAGATATTAGTGATAAATCCTGCTCCTTCTTGAATAGGCAGGGTAACATTTTTTCTTCTGGAAGTATAAACGCTTCAGCTTTCAAAAGTTTGCGGAAGGTGAATGAAACTATGGAGGAACATAGGAATCAAACAGAATGTTTTCCAGATTACTGAATTTTAGAGTAAGAAGTTATTCAGAAGAAGAAATTCTAGGAATATTGGCCGTTGGCCCAAGGACACTCATCAGGAGTCTAAACCTAGTTCTGTCAGAATCCTACTCTGGGTACAGGGAAAGTGGTTGTCAGCACCAGTTATCTTAGACATAGGATCCTGGTGCCAATGAAGCTACTTCAAGATTTCCTCCAAAAATCAAGGCTTTATTTATTTTCCTTATCTATACATTGAGGTTGTTGCAAAACCGCATGCAATCTGGACACATTAAATAAAAACCTCCTTATTTCCAAGGTCATATGTTTCATGACACACATTACCATGAGTAAAATCAAGACTTTGCTGATAAATTGCTGCAGCACATTGAAATGTTTGTTTCTGGAATAAGTGTCTTTAAGTAGCTTTGCATCAGTGTGTTCTCCAGATGTGACTGTAGTGATTTTTCCCTGTCACACATTACCAAAAAAAGATCCCATGCGGCATTTATATCCATTTATATACAGTTGTATGGGAGTAGGATACGGCCCTATGCTGTTCTTTGTGGCAGGGACAACACTTCACCACAGACATCTCACAGTTACTTTCAGCAGCTAAACTTTTGAAACTAAAAAATATTGGAGTAGCTGCAAAATTGGATGAAGTCAGGTTGGAGTGAGATTAATTTTATCTCTTTGGTTGCTTTTGCACTTTAAATTGGTCTCTTGTCTCTTTTCAGATCATTTGATTAATGCACAGGAAACGCACTGGAATATATTGGTGCATCTCCAGGAACCTGTTTACTGATAGATCAGAGGAGTTTTGAGGTATTTTCAATTTTTGATTTTGCATTTTTTTATTTATTTTTGTGTTGTTTATCGATTTTACCCTTTCTGAGTTTGCTGAGCAGACCTGTCAGACGTGTCCTTCATAAATCCTTGCATTTGGTTTCTCACATAAATTTGAGCCAAAGAATTGTTAACAAAATAGTAAAGCAATATACATTTCTGCCAAGGATCTTAACCTTCCCTCTTCATAAACAGCACAAATATGTCAAGGAAAACTCAAGAATAAAGGCAATATGTTAAAAAAAGTACATTACCTGCTGCCTGTAGACAATTTGGATGGGATAAAAATGAATCATATGTCCCTGTTTTATCTTACTTAGCAAATTTTTCATAGTGCAGAACAAGGTTACTGCTCACTGGTACCATATTAAAGTTTGCCTCCTTGGCATGGAGACAGAGACACCAGAGTGATGAGCAGAGTGTAAGCAAACTGTCCAAGTTCGGAAAAATCCAGAAGTTCCTGCTGACGTGGTGACCTCTGTTGTTCTCGGAAGATGCTAAGAGTTTCATGTAGCTGAGAAAGTAATAAAAGATAATTTTGCTGTTAACACATACTACTTTCAGCGAATGAGGCTTTGTGGAGGTCATTTGGGACTCTGATATACATTATTTCTTTGCTTCTGTAGTTCAATAGGGATCTTGCTGGTTTGCAGTTGCTTATTCTATCCGAGCTTTGTAGAAGTCACTATTTGTTATTTTTAAACTGCAAATAAAAGCATATAGTATTATATTTAATGGCCATTCTTAGCTGAAGCAGAGCAGTCAGGGTGCTGGAGCTGAACTCCAACACTTGACTATACTACCCTCTGGTTTAGATATTACCCTGCTAATGATTGATCAAGTTTATGTTATATTCTCAGAGAAGAATTTGAATTTGCTTCCTGATGCCACAGCACTGTTTGAAGAGATCACGTCAGGAAGCATAAACACAAATGAGAAGTTCCGCAGTTATCTGAGCATCCCTTCAAAAGGGAAAAGCAAGTGAAGAGATGCCTTCCAACCTGGGGAGTGCAAAGAGACCAACCAGGTAAGCAATGCTGCAAAGACGATGACTTTTGGGAAATGAGAACACTGTTCTGGGGTCTATTAATGTACTCTAGTGTTGTAGATGAGAGCAATGACCAGCACGCCAACACGGCAGCAGCTGGAGAAGCACTCATGTGCCTTGGGACAATTGCTGAGAACCTCTATTGCTTACACTAGTCCCTGACTTTTCTGGTCAGGGATTGCCTGTCAGTTTGGGCCATTTCTCAGCCTCTAGTAGAACTGAGCTGTGGAATTTAAGGGATAAGTTAATTCCTTGAAATACTACCATACAGTCTTGTGAAAACTCCAACTTAAAGAGACATCTGGGATTTCCAGAAAAATCACATCCTGCTTGTCATCAGTATAAACACGTAGATGACAGACTGGGCATTGCTAAATTGAATTGCAGGTGCTGTTTGCAAAGGGCTTGGCTTTCAAAATTCTGGCTGTCTGAGTTCATGTTTTGTGATCCGTCTTCTCAAATTATAAATAAAATTCCTGTCAAAATGTGAATCGATACTTTTAGTAATATCATTATTCTATCCATCGTATTTTTATTTATATGTGAATGCTGTATAATTAGATAATCTGTATGTCAGATGAGATATGATACTTGAAAGAATTTGCAATATCCGGATGAAAGAGCTAATACCTTTCATGAAAAATTAAAAATCGTCAATCAGATATTGAAGTATTCAAAGTATTTGCAATTAATGATAATCGATATTAAATTAATAATAATAGACAGGTAAATGCTTCTCTAGCAGGTCTGAATTTTTGATCATTGAAGTTTGCTTACTAATCATTAACTGTAACTTTCTTATAAATTTATTTTAGCCTTTCCTTTTGGGAGAACATCAATCTTCAAAAGTTTGACCAATATTGTCTGCTAGTACAAATGGCGTAATAGCTAATTCTCCTCTTTCTGTGGCTTAAATTCAGGAGCAAGGACCATATCTTGCTTCTGTAATTCCATGGCTTCATCACACTGAAGGGACTTTTCTCATTGAGATTAATAAGACTTTAAAAGGAAATAGACAAAAGCAATAACAATAAACAAAAATCCATTTCATTTAATTTTAGTTATTCACTAGAGGTGTTTTTGAAGTGTGTGCCTAGAATGGCCACTATTTCAGGTGTGCTCACTCTTATTTGGAGGTAGTTGCAAGAGCAAGTTCCAGAAAAACAATCCTGAAAATAAATTTTTAAAAAGAAATCTTTGAAGTTTCCAGTAACAGATATATGATTTTTCTTTTCTGTAAAAATAGGAGCAACTATTCAAGCTGTGTTTTGTATCCTAAAATTTACTTACATTTGGAACTTAGGTTCAATTTTTTTGATAAAGCCAAATCTATTAAACATTATTATCCAATTTATCACGACTAATTTTGTGCAGGAAAAATGCTATCCAGCAGCTTTGTCTTGTAACCTACACACTGCATGCTTTCCTGCTTATCCAAAGAGATTAATCACAGAGACAGCTGAAACTGTCACTCGATTACTGTGTGACTGTATCTTTTGTTTTCTTTTTCTTTAAGAGAGTATTGCTTGAATGATGGGTAAATCAACTATACATTTAATTGAGTGAAAGTAAAGTCTAAATCAGAGCCTGATAACTTTGTTCAGCAGAACATGTTAATGACTTGACACTCATACTAATGTTAATTAGATTGTTCTGAAAAAGAAACACATGTTTCTAACAGTTGGCACACTTTGTCAGTATATGAACAACAATGTTTATCTCCTTGCTAGTTTCTACATCTTTCAGTATGAATAATTGAAACATTTTCATACTGGAAACTCGGTATTTCATCTCAGGCCAAAAGTACCACAGTTTTATTTTTAGGTGGAAATGTAGTAATACATCTAAATAATGAGACTTCATAAATCCATGGATATGCTTCTCTGATTATTGCTGAGACTATTTCAGTGGAGAAAGCCCTGCTATCTTTTGTGTGCTATCTTATTAAATGGGTTCTTTTGAATATTTTCCATCTAGGCTCTTCTTTTGTTTAAAGTTACTGAATCAGGCAATTTATCATTTATATTTTAAAAAGATGCAGAGCTGTGATCAATAGAAGTTGATGGCACTCCGTATCTTTCAAATACCTGTAGATCCTCTGTATGTTGTATATCTGATTTACTGCTTTGTAGGACAATCCCAAGTGATCCACAAAAAAAAAAAAAATCTATTTTTTGGGTTTCTCAGCAAATTAAAATACTTATCGTAAAACCACCTTTCTATTAAAAGCTTAGACCCAAGCTACACTTCTTTATCAAAAGTCAGTCTTTATTTGAAAATCTCTCCTCCTTTGTCAGAGCATTTCTAAGATAGCATCTGTTAACAGAATTCTTCTCTATATAAAGAATGCAGCCTGATACATGATAAAGCTTAGCGCTTTCTAAAGTCTTCTTGGAAACATTCTTGGGACTTGATATGCTAATATAGCTTTGATTTCAGTCCAGAAATCAGCCTCAGTTTTAAAAGATTTTGGAAAGAGCTCAGCAGCATAAATAGAGCAGAATACACTAAAAGGTTCTCTTGTGCCATTATCAAATGAATACAGAACTGAAAATCCTTGTACTGATGGGTAATGCTTAACAACTCACATCTGCAAATAGAACTAGAGATGTTTTAGTCCAATTGCCCAGTCTCTTGGCTTTGATGCATGCAAGAAGCCACGTCAGTCATACTGACTGACCAAGCTGAGCTCTTTCAATGGCAATGAGCTTACTTCCTACCCATGCCACGTAGATGGGCACGAAGTGGAGTTTTGGAGAAACGGTAGAAGGAGCAAGAAGGAAAATCCGAATGAGGCTCTTTCTCACTGTTTGAATCCATAAAAAGGGAATGTCTGTGGGCAGTGAGTTCACAGAGAGCAGGGCAGAAAGTATTGCAGACTTTCCCCCACACCTCCATCCACTCTAACACAAATCAAACAGCCAGAGTCAATGCAAAAAAAAGATGCATTTCCAGACCAAGCCACTCAATGCAGCAATTTTGAACTCTTTCAGATATCTCACTTCTTGCCTTAATCTGCCAAGTAGTCTTTAAAAGCTGTCTAGAAAACAGAGAAAGAAAGCAAAAAACTATTTGGTATAAGGAATTCATAAATTTTATCTGGCTTTATCTCTGAAGTGTCAAATTTCTTGAACAGACCTTTACTAGAACTACACTCAGATCCTTTTTGGATCAAAGGCTTACATTTTCTTTCACTTAAAGGACTTTACAAGAATCCTCAAAGAAAAAGTCAAAAGCTGAAATTTGGGAACTATGGCCACTTTGTCCCGTCAAACTGTATTTTTAAGTTGCAATGACCCTTAATATAAGTGGAAAGACGAAAAAAAAATCTGGTAAGAGGTATTTTATCATTAAAAGCTGTATGAAACAGGTGGAGAGGGGGTTTGTGTGACAAAATGAAGTATTTTTTACACTGCCCAAATAGCAATCAGTTCAAGAAACAGAGAAGGAACTTAGTGTGCTTCTGTTTACTCCAGTCTTGGATTTTGCTGAGGCTGAACCATGTGCTACCTAGCAGTGAACTCAAGTTGCTCTGTGTTTCACTGCCTCTCTGCCAGGAGGCAGAATTAGCAAGTTTAGGATACATTTGCTTCCTAGCTACTTTCTCAGCTGAATGTCAGTATTTTCATTTGGTTCAGTCTCTTTCAGTGTTATTTAAGTTCCTTTCCCATAAGCAGGGGAACACTGTGACAGAGTAATTTTGGAGGAGGTTTGGTTCTTTTACAGAATTCTTAATCAAGGGAAGAGCTGCTCTTTTCTACCCAAAGTCTGTTACCATTAGAAAACTTGATGCTGAGGGAAATTTCATTTTCTTTAATGAGACAGGGAAATTGGCTCTCTTCTTTTTCTGAAATACAAATTTCCACTTAATACCAAATTTTGTTACCAACCAAAGGCTCATATAGACTTAACACTCTGTTTGTAATTGTGTTCTTTTATCTATGTGACTAATTAAATGTACATAATAAAGGACTGTACCAAGAGGCAAATGAGGATATTAGGAGGTTTTTTTTATGTCAAGAGTTTTATATATAAAATGTGAAAAATTAAATTAAGCTTCATTCTCCTAGAAATTTATATCTTGGACCTTGTTATACTTATTATATTTAATTAAAATGATTATATATTTGGCTGCACTTGTAAAATTATTTTAAAAGAAAGAAATGTCTTTTGGTGTCTTACTTAGGTTGTGAATTAAAAGACATAGAGATGCAGAGATAATAATAAGGTCTTTTGGGAGAAAGGTCAGAGCTTATTTTTGCAATTTTATTTAGATCTGTGGAAAATTAAAATACCTCTCAAATTAAGGTTTCTTATAATTGCTATGTTAAAATAAATACAGCATTTTTTTCCTGGGGATTTTCCCTTGAATACTTGTTACAGTTAATAGTCCCAGAATTCTCCTCGGAGTTTCCTAAATCCCAGAGTAACATGCTGATGTATCTATTTCCTATATCTTTTAGAGTAGTTAAAAGTAGAGCTACCTCTTGAAAGACACTGTGATTGGAATGACTTATGCTGACCAGTTCCAATTTTCTCTCCTTGTAAACTCTATTTAGTGTTACAAAAACAATTCGAAGGCAGATTGTAGGTGCCACATATCTCCCCTGACCTTTAAATCAAATTTAGTATTTCACTCTGTAGTAGGCCACCAAGCAAAACTTGACAGCTTAATAAAGTGGAAATTTTAGGCAATAAATCTAAGAATTCTTCCATCATTCATGAGAAAAGAGATCAAAGCTTTTCTTATTGTTGAATATCTTCCAAACAGGAGCTTATGAAACTTGGGTAGAATAAAAACTTGTATTGTGAGAAGCAAATTCTACTACCCTAAATAGTATATCAAGGAACATCCTACTGTCTCCTTTACCTCTGGGAAAGCCAGCATGACATGCCCCAGTCATTTTGAATAAGATCAATTAATGCACTGCCATGATTACATTATCAGTGATGAGCTGTGAATTTCAACATATACCAGTCCTGAAACAGCTCCCCTCCCCCAAAATTAAAGCATATATTTCAGAAAGATGTTCAGGTTAAATACCAGACTATTTCAGTCAAACTGTGGGATCACGTTACTACTTCCTATAATTCACATAAACTATGTTTTTGTGCTCTAGATTACCAAGAAGATGAAATTCTTCAGTTCCAGTCAGCAATAATGTGGTGAAGATACTTACAAAAACAGATGCACTTTATATTTTTATTTATTTATTTTCACTTACAAAGCACTTTAACAAAGATACTTTTTTTGGTTTTTTTTTTTTTTTTGACAGTGATCTGTGCCCAAGTTTAAGGACACAGTGAAAGGTACTTGATTAATGACAATGGGAAATGTAACTGTTGAATTAAAGGCAGAACAGACACCTAAGAGGACATTGCAAATATCTGAGGCTGTGTCACAAACCAATAATATCATTTCTGGGCAGAAAGATACCCATAAGTTAAAAAACTATGAGGTTGCAGAAGGTCAGGTTTTCTTTCACTGTGTTTATGTGATTGGCATGATCACCTTCTTTAGTCACCTGCTGAAGTGAGACCTCATGAGACCTCATCCATGAGGTAAGAATGATGTTCAGTTCTGCAAAACCGTGTGTTTTATACCTACTGCACAAAAAAAACAGGGCTTTCCCTCAAATCCTCCCAGTGATTTACTATGGTTTGTTGTCATGTTACTACAGTTGTTGTGTTTTTATTACACTATATGTGCTATGTTCCCTTAGATCTCTCCACAAATGTTACTGCATGTGATTTTATGGCTCCCATAAGAATTTTTGCATGCTTTTCTTAGTCTACACTTAAGCTTAGCCTAAGCAAAGCAAAGACATTGCTTGGGAATTCTCAATGGTATGAAAATGAGAAAATTATAACCTTTATAGCTGGCCAGTGAGTAACAGCAGCAACAACCCAGTGCATGATGAATCCTTCTGAACTAAATTTGTATCTAGACAATTGCGATTGACAATGCCATTGACTTTAAAAAAAGTTTTGTCAATAAGTGCTTTTAAAGATCCTGTTTGTGTTATCTAAATATCTGTTTTGCTTTTTTTTTTTTTTTTTCCAGAAAGAAATCATGTCTTTTCATACAGAATTGGCAAGCTGAAATTTAAATGAACACTTTTCCTTTGAAGAGTACACAGCACTAGGCAGATGTGCATGCAGGTTGGGATGGGTGGTATTTGTCTTTGGAGCTGATGAAATTATATGAAGTGGTAGGTATTTTTAAATCCCTTTTGAAAAATGAGGATAAATTGAATCTCCCTGATTTCAGACACTACACCTCTCTGGAAATAAATGGCTTGCTTAATATTTAGATTTTTGAAATAGGCTTTTTTGTTTGGTAGAATGAAGCTCATATATTTTCAATTTTTTTCAGAAAAGAATGTGAGCTCTTCCCCAGATAGCCATAGTTGTGTAATTGGGACATTTATCTGAATATAATTAGACAGGTTGGAATATGGACTCCGATTTTCCATGTCTTAGGTAAGTTCCTTCTCTCTCATTTCTTGATTAGAAATTTCTCTTTGAACTTAAAAGGTTTTCCTATTTCAATGAATCAACATGGTCTGATGGGAACAGAGAGAGAGAGCTATTTCACTTTCCACAGATAATGTTTCTCTCCAGCTCGTAGGTAAACTATTCTAGCAATATCCAGAATGAATTTTCAGAATAGGACTAGCATCTCTTCAGCAATTGCACTTGTTTTGTTATATATCTGATCTGTATTTTCCAGGAAAAAAAAAAATGCTTAGCTTAGAAGGATCGTCTGCCATCTTCACCTTGTAGAAGTTGATAGGGTTTATTAAAAACCCTTAAAACGGTTTTTATGGCCTTACCTAGACAGTAGGCCAAGGCTGGGAACCTTCCTACTGCTACACCCAGACTGTCACTCCTGTTGCTCTAAGTGCTCAAGCAAAGTTCAAGTGATTCCTGTGACCATTTCATGGGCCTTCTATTCCAAAATTAATTTTACAGTAGGACAGAAAGGACACAGGTTTCCAATTTACTTGCCAGGCTCCCTTTTCACGTTTTTGAAATAAATTATTAAGTACTTGTATAATAGTGGAACTATGAATAAGTCCGAAAAATATATTTCTCTGTGAACCATTTTAAGAATAAAACCCAGCTTCAGACATCACAGATATGTTCTCTATAAATTCTTGGACTTTGCTAAGACATTAATCTTGCAGCAGGGTTGGCGGACTATTATCCACCATATGAGTCACTTACACTGACAATATCTGATAAAAATAGTGAAGGAATTGGAATTTCCTTTTATTAGTTTAGTGTAAGTGTGAATTCAGATGAGATCCATTGTTACTGTGTTCATTTATTGTCTATTAATAGCTAAAAAATCCATTGCTTCAATGGAAATATCAGTAGCAATGTATGTAATTACATTTTCTTTTTCCTTTTGTGCATGCTTCAAAGGGGAAGACTTGCACAAAAAAGACAGTAGTACCTGCAAATGGGAAGGGAAGGTGATTCTGCAGGGAGAAGCACAGCGATCCACACCTCCCATATTTGTAGGAGCTACTAAAGAGAAAAAAATATTTAAAATTAGGAATGTAAATGAATTAAGCACTTCTGACAACAGCGGATCCAAAGGCTCTCAAAACCACAGCAGGGCTTCCCACTGATTTTTTATGAGTTCGGGAAGACGAATACACAGGGAAGAAGGCTGGGAAAAAGCAGGGAATTTGTAAGCAGCGTCTGGCTCTCCCGGGGCGTTGTGTTCACTTACTGTCCTGCATCAGTGGAGAACCAGAAACCATTGTCTGCTTTTAAGCCCAAATATCAACTATCCCATTGTGTGGAGGCAGCAAGTGGAGCTTTTTGCTGTCACAGTCAGTTACTTGGACAAAAAGCAGTGTTGGCATGAAGACCAGGTTATTTTAGATGCTGGATCAGTTTATACAGTAATATCACTGTGTAGGAATATAGACTGAAATGCTGGCTAGTCCAAAACTGCTATTTTGAAAGGAAAGATTATGACCTGCCTGTTGGGGCAGGTAGGAACTCTAAGAGGGCTTCCTTGGCCGTAGAGTCAAACTGTGAGGAGATGTTTTCCTACAGGCTCTCGGGGATAGAGGCCCAGAATTTAATTTTTAAGATATGTCAACTTTTCAAGCAGATCATTGAAGCAATCAAGAGATATAGTTGCTTGGTGTAAGTTTGGCTGCTACATTTTATAGTGTTTTCTGTTGTGTTCTCTCAACATCTGATCACTGCTTGTTTTATAACATTGACAGTTGCAGAAAATACAGAACAAAACAAAGAAACTCCACCACATTTTTTTTTCTACAGAAAATACATAATTTCAGTCAAGTTTGCCTGTACTACAATACTGTCCAAATAGGAGAAAAGGGCTTAGGTTCTTTCTTTCAGATATTCTTCACAGAATAATAAGAGATGAATTTGTTCCCACAGTAAAGATATATTATTTCAAAATGATTCTTTATTTAAATATGAGATGAGCTGGCATTTTGTCATATCAGCTAATGAAACTGCTGGGGAAAATCTGAGGATGAGAAATAGACAATTAAATGGTTTCTTTGAAAACAAAAAGGAGATTTGCATATCTCTTTATAATGATGAGTTTGCAGTTCTTTTCATCCAGAGTACCCACCAAGTATAAATGTAAATCTGTAATGTGTCTGCGATCCAAAACACTTCAGGTTACTGGGATAAGAATGCTTTGTGCTACTGCTGTCATCTGCAAAGACAGATGCCCCAGGCTGGGAAACACTGAAAAAGTAGCAGATAACCATTCCCTTTCATGGTGCCAGAACTGTAATTCCATCAAATATTTGGCTTGCAAAAAGGGAATATAAGACATCAATACAGTAGGAGCTGCTAAAAGCCCAGGATTCATTGCCCTAGGCATTTGTAGTAGTTGTAACACATTCCTATACTTAGGACAGAAGATATTGCAACTTATGAGATTTTTATGGCACCTGTGGCATGTTTCAGTGAGCTGAGGTGACCAGGAAAATGCTATTCTGGGACAGCTTGCTTGCAGATCTAACAAAAAAAAAAAACAGACCTGGGACAAGAGACAATGCTTGCAATTGAAGCCCAATAAATAAAAGCTGGGGAAGGAGGTCATGTATGGGGTGATGCAGAGCTTTGCCCCAGCAACACAGGTGGAGCAGGACTGGGAATCGAGACCGAATCCAAGGCCCCCTTCCCCTGAATTTTTCCATTTTGCAGTTTCATAAAGGAAATGCTTGTGCCTTAGGCAGGAAAATCTGCTGTTGAATTGTCATAGCAGTATTACTACCTGTGATACATTTTCATACAGCCATAGAGATGATGGATATTATGTGTCTTCACAAGTTTGCCTTGCTAATCTTTCATGGTTTCCTAGGCAATGAAAAGGGAACGCACAATGGACCACAGATTTTCATTTAGTTTGTATTCAGCAGTAATGGAAGTGTATATATTGGCAATAAAAGAAAGGATATAGGATCAGAAAATAAATAAGACATGTAAGAAAGTCAGCTGGTAGTGATGTCCAGAAAACATAGTTTTTATCTCATTTTTAATATGGGATTGAAAAAAACCATCCACAACGGCAAAATATACAGCAATGCCTTCCCAAACAAAAAAAATTATCTCCAGTTTTCCAGGAAAAAGAAACAAAACAGACATAAGTTTCAGGAGACTTAAATTGGACATTTTGGCTGCTCTCTCCCTTTACCTGGAAGAGAGACAAATGCCAGAGGCATCTTTTGAACTTTTTTGATAAAAATTATATTTTCTCACGCTAAAATGTTACTTCTTTTAAGTTGCCATTTTGATTGAAAATTCCTGACCACTTTCATTTTTCTACACCACCCTTTTTACATAAAATCTCAGGGAATGAGACATTGACTACATCTGAAGGATCATATTAATACATTAGTTTTATTTGATCAGACCTAAACTCTTCAAGTCTGCAGAAAAGAGAATGCTAAATGTGAGCTCATCTCCAGAAGACCTTTAATATCAGCATTTTTATTTCAAATTGGCCTCAGGGGTTCAGAATGCCTACCAGCCTCTGGGGCAGCAACATCTCACATGCTGCACACCAAGTGTGGGTTCAGTTCTTGATCAGCATCTGCCCAAGGTGCTTACATACATGTTTGGATAAAGAAATGCACCAACATACTGCCTCTAAATCCCAAGATAAGCCCTAAATGTAACAAAAATATGAAATAAGCAGCTTTTTAAATGCACACAGTTGCCTTCAGTTGGGCTGCAAATCACGTGTCCAGAACCCGTCATTAATTATAACCATTTTTTTAACTACATGTATGCAGTAAGCATATAACTTATAATGATGTAGATTATAATAAGATGCAAATTCTGTGGCCCATGTCTACTACCACATCTCACTCTGCACAGCAAGGGAACACTGGAGCTGCACACATGTCTTACCAATAGATCATGCTCTTCCAAATATAATAGGCGTTAACATTGAAATGAAAAAAATGCTAATAATTTAATAATACTTTATGCTAGTAATGTTTTAATAAAGTTAGGATGGAAGGTTCCTTTTCTCAAATGTACCATCATTTAGGAATGTCTGTTCTTGGTTGTTTGATTCAAGTCTAGAGTATTTGTTCCATGCTTAACAAATAGTACTTGTGGACTACTGCATTCAGAAAACTCTCTCTCTTTCTTTTTATATTTGGTTTCTTAGTAGATATCATCCTTGTATCAAGAATGAATCCTTGATTTTGCAAAATAGCTCTGAGTAATTACAAGTAGTCAAACTGTGTCACAGTTGGTGTTTTTGCTGTATTTGAGAAATATGCGGTGTCGCACTTTTAACTAGTTTAATCTGACAGAAGCTAAAGGTCTTTTTACATCTATTTACCAAATTATTGCTCTGGGCTGACACCTTTTAAAAAATATTCTATTTATTGACTATTTAGAATGCTTCAAATTCGTGCTTTAAATTGTGAAACTGTGTAGCTGTTTCTGTGAGTCTTTTAGTGAAGTCTAGCATGTTCACTGCAAGTGAATTATTGGGTTGGCAGCTATGTCTACATGCCAAACTATGTGATCTGTATGCAGAAGCACAGATTTTATGCCTCAGGGCTGCACAAAGGTCCTCTCCTCCATGGTTTGCCCAGTGTCGTGTAGATGGAAAAAGGACCAGTTAGGGAGGAAAGAGGAGGCACATCTCTGTTGCACCTCTGCAATGACCCCATGATCACCCTACCCTGATAGGAAAAGGAAACACCACAAACCTCTTCATCAAGACATATCAGATTAAATTATTAAACCTTACAGAAGTGTCAACCTTTGCCTTTTTTACCTAAGCCAGCTTCAAAGGGAGCACTGTTTTTGTCTCTTTGAATGGATTCTGTGATCTTCATTTAATTTGCAGCCGGTACTGTAGTGAGGAGGCTGCTCGTCTGCCAAATATGCCTGTTGGCATGAAAACCCCTTTCCCTGGAAAAATGCACACACATCAAAAGAGGGGATGAGAGGGTAGCGTAGTAATATTGTCAAGTCCATTCCTTGCAGAGCCAATCTTGGGCCAGATCGTCAATCAGTCTTCACTGATCCTTGGGAGACCCCAGGTGAGAGCACAACGGGAAGTACCTGGTGCTGACAAGTAGATGAGCCCTAACTGTCTGTATGAACGGTGGAAGAAAAACTCTTCAGCTTCAGAAGCAGTTTTTTGGAACACAGTCTCAGCAGGACCTTCTTTAAGTGCTGGCAGATATTCAAACTGTGTCTGAGTGTGCAAAAGGCACTTGTGCACCTGGCACGTCTAACCAGCCTGCTCTCAACGAGAGAAAAAAGGCTCTGGCTACAGGATTTGAAACAGAGGCCTAAACCAGATTAACACAGACTGTGTTAATAAAAGGTGAAGTGCGTATTTTTTACTGATTAAATTTTTTAAAGGATTTTTCTGCTCTCAATAGCTTTTTTTGGCAGAAATTGGCAGAATTCTGTCAAAAATGTTTGAATATTGTATTGAGCTGGATAACTGCTATGAATTCCTCTACTGTACGTTATACCTTCAGATTTCTAAGGAGTCCTTTGGCTTTTATGTACTCATCCATTTTGTATTCGAGGCATCAGTTGCTTGCAGAGCATACGCACACAGGCAGTTTTCTTAAAAATATTTTCTCTCATGTTTAGTCTGGTTCTCTAAGGAAATCCTCATGCTAGGAGCGAATAGAAGATATATACATGTACATCTGTCCTTCTGTGTTTCCTTCTAAGAATTTCCATTGTTTGATTTCAGTTTCCTCAGGCAAAAGAGCAAGTTGGAAAAGCTGCAATGGGAGTTCACATCTTATTATACAGTAGACAATCTACACCAGCAGGTATGAATGAGGTAAGACTGGTAGATAATGTAGAAGGTAATTCTCATCATTTAGGCTCCTGAAAATCCAGGCTACTCAGGTCTTCTTTATGACCACAGCAAAAAAAGCTCCAGGAGCTTCTCTGTGCTAAAATTATTTTAGGGAATCAGCATGTATCAATTCAGCTGACTCTGAGCCAGGAGAAGGTTCTCTGTGCAGAAGGAGGTAGATGTGGATGGCTGGAAACCTTATCAGAATTCAGAAGCTGAGATTCAGAGAGAATTCAGAGATTGTAACTCTCTGTGAAAGAACCAATATCTGTGAGACTGGTGAACTAAGGAACTTGCAATGCTGTCGCAGGTCGAATCCTGTCTCTGTGAGTTAGGGATGTCCAGATTGCCTAGGGGAAGATCGGATAAACTGACACTAACTAGTACTCTGGGGTAAAACTTCCACTGATCTTGTTCGATAATCAGTTTATGACCTGCAAAGTGTGAAATGGTAGTAAAAAAAGAAGCTAGTATTAACTCTCATAGATTAATTTCATAAAACTACAGCTTTTTCAACTAAACATGAGTCTCTGTGTAAGCAGATATTTATATTTACATTTTTCCCTTTTGTAGTCAAAAGCAAGAAACTCATACTCTGTTCCCTGCTACCTGCAGAAGTTGGATTACAGACTTCTCAGGAGTGAGGGGGTTGTGGTATTTTAATTATTTTTATAAAAACTGTATGATAGCAAAGACTATTGTAGACTGACGCATGCCTTCAAACTAATTATCAATCTGAATATGATATGAAGAAAGGCTTTTCAGAGCTTAATCACGATAAAAAATGAATAGAACTGAAAATTAAAGCAAAAATATGAGAAAAGAAACTAAAACAATTTTTGGAAGAACTCAGGAAAAAAAAAGAAAACTTGGGAGGATTAGTGAGACTTGAATTACATTCTAAGATTCTAGATTATATCCAAATATTTCTTTAATTGAAAGGATATTCTGAAATTAAATATCACTTTTTATATACTGAGAAAAAAAAAAAACATAATTTGCAGCCCAAACCAGGCTGGTATGACACTTCTGAACCTTTAACGTAGAAATGAGTACAGCTTGCAAACCCATTTCTGTGAAATAAGAAGTTATCAGCTATAAAATCAAAACAATGTTATTATATAATGTCAAGGGCAGACCCTCTGTGTATTTTGGCTGCATGGTGGTGTCCATTTGCCTGCTGCCTTCCAGCAGTTCTGCCCATGGGCTGTTCCTTGCCCATTTACAGATCTTTACATATTCAATAGGTGGGTTTCTTCCTCAAATCATATTCCATGTAGCCGCTGCCTTCATGAAGTATATTCCCAGAAATGTGTTAAATCATGGCAACCTAAGATTTTGAGTACAAGATTTGAGCTCCAGGTCCCGTTTTTGACTCTCCTGTGTCATTCCCAGGCTTGGCACACAGCACATCACTTCCATCACCTGTAGAAATACTAATCTGTTCTAAGACCTTTACCCCACCAGCCCAAACAGTATAAAGAACCAAGCATATCGGATTAACCATACTGGATTCATAAATCAGTAAAATTTAATTAATTAAAAAAATGAATCTCGTTGGAGATGAGGCTTTTTTAAATAGGAAATTTTGGAGGAAGAAAATCACCACAGCTTTTGGTCCCTGTGTTTCAGATGTAATTGAACTTTTTTTGCGGGCAAAGCAGTAGGAAGTTTGGTCCCATCTTCCAGCATTGCTGTGCCGGAGCGCAGCGAACGCAGCTTTCTCCTGCTTCTTACCAACCATTGTGTTATCCCTGCTGGTGCTGTGAGCTGCCCTACTTCACTCAGCGTATTCAAAATCAACCAGAAACCACTTTCTGATACCTACTGAATGACAGCAAGTGAAGTTTAATTTCTAGGGCAGTATAAAAACTTTCATCCCAACTTTAGAAAAGTGAAAAAATTTATTTTTTGCTGACTGAAATGCTTTCTGAATTAGAAAAAGCAGAAGCTGAAGAAGCTCTAGATACAGTTCTGGGTGTTATGATCCCGGGCTCCTTCTCGGTTCTGCCTAATAACTAACTGAAACCAAGGGGAGAAAGCATTTACAGTTTTCAAGTTTCTTGAAACTTGATACTGCAAATAGCACCTCTGAAGTCAATAGCTTTGCACCTGGAAAAAAATACCTATTCAGCAGGGATAAAGGCATAAAGAACATCCCAAGGAACTAGGGAAAGGCTCTTAAATACAGTGTTTGTATCTAGTGTGTAATTTGGAAAATACTAGCTTTTCAACAGTAGTACAGGAGCTCAAACATTTCATTAGACATGTTATAATTGCCTGGAATTGCAAGCAGCAGTTTTCACAGAGTCAGAATTGCATTTCCTGTATATTAGCAACATTTTTCTTTGTACTTGAAAAAGCAAAAAGAGGAAGTCAGGGCTACAGTTGATTTGATTAAACATAAAACTTTTGCCCCTGTTAAACTGAATGCTATGAGTTAGAAATGCAAAGCGGAACAATCAGTACAATTTGATCTCAGAAATAAAATGATTAAACCTGTAGCATCTCAATTTCAGGTGGACTGAATTAATTGACCAGCAATTAATTAAGTAATTAAGGATCTAGTAAATTGTCAGAGCTTGGTCCCTTACTCTCTTTGGTGTCTGCGAGTCCTGCAGCCTTTGCCTATTCAGTCTGCCCAAAGACATCCTGGAGAAAGACGCTTTCTGACTCAACCCAACCTTGGGTTGGGTTTGGGGGCTGCTGCTCTGGGGCGTCTGGCTGCAAGAGCAAGTAGGTGAGGCATCAGAAAATGGATTCACCCCTTAAATCTTTGCTTTGCAGAATGAGGATGTCTAGGTGCAGTCTGTGTGCACTCCAGGTGCATTCTCTGTGATGTTATTTAGGCTTAACTCAAGCACTGTAGGGTTTTGTCTCCGACACCTCTGAACAGAGGTGGCTGCTCTGATCAGTCAGGACAAAGCTGCTACTGGAGTAACAGTGTGCAAATGTTGCAGCCTCAAAGACCAGGAGAACATTGGCCTCAATGATTATACACTAAAATTACACCATTGTCATCTGACAATTTTTGTGAGTTCTACCACCAGCACTGGAACTGCTGAAGTCCTGAAACAAGAAGTTTTCAAACATGTTATCAAATTATTAAATTTATAAATTATTAAATTAAATATCAAATTATTATATCCTTAATAACAGATTTTTGATCAAGTTTTTCTATTGAAAAACAAAAATTTAGGGCCTTAATTTCTTAAACATATCAAAAGAACTCCTACTTGCATCATGGAGAATAACACTTTTTCTTCTTAGCCTTGTGGACGCAATTGGACTTACTTTATTTGACTCTATAATTCTGAGTTATTTAAGTCTGTTTTATTTATATTAACTTCTCTTTGCGTGAGATCAGAAAAGTCTTAGAGTTCCTTCTGTTTAAATGCCCTATGGAGTCCGCCAAACAAAAAAAAAAAAAAAAAAAAAAAAAAAAAAAAAAAAAAAAAAAAAAAAAAAAAAAAAAAAAAAAAAAAAAAAAAAAAAAAAAAAAAACAGGTTTTGTACAAATGCGTGCTCCATGAGCAAATGTTTTGTAGCTGTAGATGTGGTTTCGATCTTGACTTCAGCAGGGCCAGAACATCATCCTAAAATGTTTAGACAAACAATTCAGGAGGTCTTTGTTCATATGTGTGATCTTTGCTCATCTGTCTCCATGACTTACACCATCCTGTCACCGGTTCTAATAGAAGTACTCTTTTCTGTCTTCTATATATATAATCACAGGTGAGTTGAAAGGAGTTGTTAGACTAAGTGATGGTTCCGGTGTGAACCAAAAAGGTGGTTTCTACTACTCATCATCAGAAGTTTGCTTGGAAGTCTGCGATCTTTCAACTAATTTATTTAAAAAAAAAAAAAAAACACATAAAAATTATGTGTTTGGTATCACTGAACTGTCTTTACCTAGAATTCTAGGCTTAACCATGAGGAAGGCACCTTGAAGGGCTACTGGCAAAGGAAAAAAAAAAAGCATTTTAATAGAGCTGAAAAATGGGTGACATTTTTACATATGACATATAGTGGTGTTCTGCATATTTGTTGTAATAGAGTGAAGCATTTGATTTGAAGCATTAAATAGGTTATGAGAATGCAATAAAATACTCACTGTGGCTTTAAAAATATTTATTCTTTTAAACATCTTCCACAAATGATACAGAAATAAATGGATTGTGTGTAAGAGAAGAGATTCCACTTCCCCACTTGAGCAGATATTTCATTCTGTTTCTCTCCTTAGGAGCCCAATGGAACGGAACCACATTAGGATTCTGGTTGCTCATAAAACAGTCAATCTAGTGCTCCCAATTGTGTCATAACTTCCCTGGTGAGCAAAGATACAGGGCATATAGGCAATAAATCGAGCTCCAAGTAGTGAGCGTAGCTAAAGTATGTTCATCTTGTATTGTTGGCAACACAGAGGCCCCATGGTGGCCCTGGATAGGGGGGCACCAAAGAAAAAGGAACAGAAAAATTATTTACTATCTCTGAGTATAAAATCTTTTACCTTAGCTTATCTTTAGAGAGAAACAGAGAAGGGAAAAAAAAAAAAAAAAAAAAAAAAAAAAAAAAAAAAAAAAAAAAAAAAAAAAAAAAAAAAAAAAAAAAAAAAAAAAAAAAAAAAAAAGTCAAGCAAGGGCTCGTTAAGACGTATTTTGCCATCAGACAACATAGTAAGACCATTATTAAAGTACCTGAAAAGTACCCAACTATATTCTGGCTGTGCATTGACCTGGAAGAAAAGCAGCCTCTGAGACTAGATCTGAACCAATTTGACTCATGGGGGAAGTGGCAGCACTCAGGACTGGTAGTGACAAGTGCAGCACTGCATTAGAAAGGCTGAGCCTGAAACTCCATTTATTTTTCTGTGTTTGACAAAGTCTCAGCCTGATTTGAACCTCATTCAAGGAGCTGGAGGTTGATAACATGTCACAGAATACAGAAATATTTCATCTGGAGGAGCTAGCTTTCAGCTTGGCAGGCTGTAGTAAGGCTGAAACAAATATTTTACCCTAGAACATACTTCCTTCAATGGCAATTGCTGCCTCCAGATGTCATCAGTGTTTCAGAAGACCAGTGTTCTTATTCTCTTTGGATAGTATCTGTTCTTCATGTTGATGACATAAATGATGTTAATTCTGTAGCACCTGATATAACTAAATGAATTACAGTATAACCTTGGCACCCTAAAGAGTGTATAGTTAACATAGTTAACCTAGGTTGGACACTGAAGTTATTTGCTACTACTACTTTTGATAAGCCACATAGGAGTAGTTGAAGCATGGACAGATGCAGGCTGAGCTGGATGTGCTGTTCTGGTGGATCATGTCTTGTTTCTTTCTACCACTTTGCATTCCAGTCAACACCTGAGAAGAAACCAGGAAAAGGTGCACGTACTCTGAACAAATTACCCCAAAGGTATTTTAAAAGTTGTTGCATGCATTGAAGAATGTTCTGTCTTGTTAGGCTCTATGATCCAGGTTGCAGCATGGAACCTGGATATAGTACAGAAAAATCTGCAAGAAGTATAAGTAAAGAATAGTGGGTATGGCTTTGGGGAGGTCTTGGGGCTGAAGCACTTCTGAAGTACCTGTTTCTCCTGCCACTGGCCTAATTTGCCTCAGTTTTGAACCCAGTTTGGGGTGCAATGTCCATTAGATCTGTAGGGCTTCTGGTTTGTGGTTCGCAAGCTTCATGTGGGATATTTTCAAAGCAACTGGTCTTTGGAAAGCTGCAAATATTGCCAATAGGAACTTTTCTCATTCTACTTTTAAAATATATAAAACCTGGTGTTGAGCCAAATTGTGTTACACATATAGATATATGCAATTTGTCTTAACTGTAGATCGTTATGATATAATCAACTTTCTGAAAAGTTTAAGTTTTTTAACAAAAAATCATGAAAGTGGTGAGGAAATATGATTTTTTTTAAACAAATCTAGAAAAAATGTTATGCTGCCATATTAACTATATTTAATCCTACCCCTTAATTTTATATAGAGACAGATTGCCTTACGGAATAAATTGGCACTAGTCCTTAAAAGTTAATGCAACTATGTCAGTTCATACCTTGTAAGAGTTTAATCCATAAAAATATAACATAATTTCAGAAATCGTTATAAAGTAAAAGAAATTTCTGGCTTTGCATCCCAAACCAGCGTAATCAGGGAGGCTGCCAGCACTGTTGTTGTTCAAATAGATTGCTAAGTTTAAGCGGTGGTTAACAGCACTTAATGGGTTGATTTTGCTATGGATGCATGCACACGAGCACCATTAACACTAATGTGGCTTATACATTTTGTATCCTGGAGCTCTAGACCCCGTTAGAAATAGCATTATTCATTTCCTCTATCCTTAAAGTCTGACTTGGTTAAAATTAGAAATGCGTTAAGCTATTGTGACGCTTTGATTCCTGTTAATGCAGACGCTGGTGTGCTAGGCTGGTGATGGGGAGGCGCAGCCTGATTCCCGCAGGCTGCAGAGTACCTGAAACTTTAACATTTGGGGGTCAGGATCTTTCCCTAGAGTGCAGAAAACACAGCATCGTCTTTATAATAATTAAATAATAATAATATAATAAATAATTTCTCAGACAGGCTAGGCATCTTCTTGCTTTTTGGAAAGCCCATAAATGCCCCATCCACCCAGGTACCGGCACCACGGAGCATCGCGGCAGCTGGTCCTGGCTGTCCAAGCAGTTCATCCCTGTGCAAGGCAGGCAACACAGCCTAGAACTCACCAGGCACAGCAGGTTAGTGGGGGAATTGCCACTCTGGAGAAGGACCAGCGCGTCTTGTAAAGCGCTTTCCATTTATTTTACTTAATTTTATCTTGCAGGGTCCCTTTTTGCTGTAATAATCGATCGGAAGCAGGGCTGCAGCTCCATTCCCATGGCTGTGGCTGGGGAGCAGGCCAAGCACTCGCCCTCACAAAGCTATTTGCTTTTCTGGAAAGAGTTGGTTTTAATGTTTCCAAGCAAGACTTAGCTTGAGGAGAGCAGTTCGGGTTTCAAATCATGATCCGTAACTTGTCTTTCTTGTAGGTTAGCAGTTGAGGCCTTGGATGATAAAACATATGAATAATTAATAATTACCCCAGGAAAAAGGGGTAAAGCTTACAAAGTGTTCAGTAGGAGAAGGGGATTTGCAAGAAAGGAATGAAAAAACAGGAGAGTTGTATTCTGTTAACTTTTTTACCTATTAATTTCCTGTAGAAATACTTGATTTTCCTCGCAAACTGTATAGTTTTACTAATATTAGTGGTCAACAATAAGAAATCAGATGAATTTTTCTTCTTTTAACTATATCAATTGCAGTGAATATTTATTTTAATATTCCTCAAGAAACAGATAATTTATTATTTCATTTTACATTGAGAGGTTCTTGTTAGCTATCCGGAGTGAAAAAAAGTGGTCAACACCTGCTTTAAATGAAATCATAAGAGTTAGATAAGGAGAAGACCTAGAACGTTGGATCTTGTGCTGTTAGAGTGTAAAACAGTGTTTTTAATTTGCATGCACTGTAACTGCACGTGCCACTTGGGTAAGAGAAAATGGTTAGTTAAGCCTGTAATTGGGATAACCTATTTGGGATGCACACGCATGGGGATTGCCTCATCAGTTTAGGAAAGCAATTACACACGCAGTCTAGGAAACTCATGGTTAAACTTCATGGAGATCAGTCCCTCTATCTTATCTATGGACAGGGAGAGATTGCTCCACCGTATATGTAATATTGACTCATACCTTTAAGATTCCTGTCCTTTTTTTTTTCTATATCTCTTATAATCTTTTATACTCAAGCGGATTCCAGCTGTGCACTTTCAGGAGAGGAAAGAAAAAAAAAAAAAAAAGAGCAATGGGATCTATCATACTATTTCTGTCTTTTGTAAATTTGAATACCTGCTCGTAAAATGGCTGAAGGAAAAGACTTTTGAGGTCATTTATTCAGACACTGGGAGTCAAGAGACAGCTCGAGGTGGATGCGGGAAGAAGAGGGGCAGCAGATGTTCACCAGCCACAGACCAGCCATTCTCTCTAATTAGGACATTTTGGCTCCCTTCTGAGTTCAAATCCTGCTTTCTCTGTGAGACTGGAGTGTTCATGTGAACCACACTGTTTAATTCAGATAACATAACTTCAGTCAAGTAATTATATTAATAAATTATCAATCCAAGGGCAGATCATTTCTCTTTACAGCAGAAAACACATAGAACTTTTTTTCTTTTTCTTTTTCTAGAAGCCTCTAAAATGTAGGAGTTAAAGAAATTTCTTCTTGTATTCCATTTTCAAATGTGACTCAAGTCAAGGACCCTCTGACTCCTACCTGCTTACATCCTACCTATTTAAATTTCAGCTAGGAATATTTTATATATGCTGCTAGAATGACATTACTGTGTTTACTAATATGGCAGTGAGGAATATTTGGATGCTGCTATGCCTTTCTGAATATTGATGCTATATAAAAACTGCATATATTTTCCAGGTGTAAAAGGAATGTATTTCAGGTTACCAGCTGTTAATTACTCGGAAGCTGAGTTTTTTTAATGTTTTGCATTCGGATGAAGTTGTTAATCGAACAGAGACCAAGCTGCAGGAAAAAAAATTCATGTCTTTATTTATAATCTTTTTTTTTCAGAATATTTGCAAAAGTGGATATACTATGTTTAAAAGATTGCCATTGAATCTCTAGCGTTATGAATTTCTTAGTACTAATTAATGACTAACTGTCAATACATAAAAAAACTGAGTAGGAAATTTTACTTTTCAGATGTATATGTTGTTCATTGTGGCTGATTTTCCTCAGCTCAGTGTGTTCATAAGGTCAATTTATTGACCTTATTTGCCTATAAAGGCAAATATATTCAATGCATAGCATTTAATTCAAAACTTAAAGATTTGTTCTCCTGTCTCCTTCTACTCTGGTGGAAGTTAGGAGCAAGTCTAGCTTTTTTTATGGAATTCTCAGAATCACAGAATAGCTGAGGTGGGAAGGGATCTCTGGAGACCATCTAGTCCAAACCTCGCCTCAAGTAGCGTCATCTATTACAAGTTGCCCAGGACCATGTCCTGCTACTTCTCAATATCTCCAAGGAAGGAGACTCCACAACATCTTTGGAGACTTGTCCCAGTGTTTAGTTACCCTCACAGTAAAGGTTTTCGTCCCGTTCGGACAGAACTTCCTGTGTCTCAGGTTGTATCCCTTGTCTTTCATCCTACCACTGAAGAGAGGTCTCTTTATATCCTCCCATCTTGCCCAGAACTGGACATCGTAGAGGAAATTCCAGCCCAGTTACGGGAAATCAAAGGCTATATTCAGTCTGGGTCCAGGAGAATCAAGCATTTCCTTTCTTAAAATGTAGAAAATAATAGAACTGCATATGTTGTTATCAGGATTAAATCTCACCAAAGCAGAACTATGGTTCTATAAAAAAAACACGCTGAATTTTTTGCTGGTACTTCAAGAGATGAGCTTTCTGCTGCTCTCCAAAAATACCAGACTAGATCAACCACTGAGTTTTTGTAAGTTCATCTTCTCTGTGGACTCTAACAATTTAATAAATTTTCTAGTGCTGGCCTGAACTCTCCTTCCAGCTATGGCTGTTATAGCACGGAGCACTCTTATTTTTTTTCTTTTTAATGGCTGAAGCAATTTCTTTTAGTCTTTGCAGTGCTGTTATATCACTCTGCATGACAGTTGAGAGTAGGAAAACTGAAGAGCACAAAGCCCCATGGAAACTCAATCCTTCCTTTCTTCCCTGCCACTCTACGCTTACAAATATAATTGATTTGGCAACAGTTGTATTCACACATTAGCTGGGTCTTCCCACAGAAGTGAGGAAGTGCCTGGGAGTCTTGCCAACCACTCAGTGTATCCAGGCACAAGGAAGCTTCTCCATAACCAAGTGCAGCCCAGGTGCCTCCCTTGGGGACGTAGCAGCGCTCCAGCCAGGGTGTCCACAGAGCACGGCTGGGTCATCCAACTCAAGGTCTTTGCTGATTAATCCCTGTGATATGTTTTCTTGCAGGTCATGAGTTTCCTTCTGGGGGAGTATTAGCCTTACAGACCCTCAGCATCTGAAATGAAACATGAAGACCTTTTCTACATATTGTTTTGGTTGCATTAAATCCCGTAGCATCATTGGCAATGCTTCTCACAAGGCAAGATCCTGGAGGAGCAGTTGCTAAACTCATGAGTTAGGTTAACTCCGTCTGCTCTGAGAGCTGGATGTTTATTAGCGTTTCAGAAGTTAGGTGGCATTTCTTCCAATAATGTAGATGGCCCTTGTTCTCTTAAAGCTTCAGTGGTTTGCACCACTTGGGAAGTGCATGATATCAAGATGATTTATTTCATCTCTGCACCTGTCTTTAATCGGAGAATTTCCCTCTGCTCTTTAGGAATTTAAGTGAAAAGTAGGGGGGCCAACAGATGGGATCAATCTCTGGTTTACCTGCATTACCTTTTTAAGTAAGTCAAATGATTAGTGGGAAAAAAAAACAGGCAACTAAAATAACTGAATTTTTCCTGCTAGTCTGTCTGCAGGTAAGAAACAAAAATTTTTCTGTCAAAATTTATTATATCAAATATTTAACCACCATTTCTTTGAACCTGGTATGTAAAACAGGAGTGTTTTATCTTAAATCAGTTTGTATAATACAAGTGAAATGTGCAAATTACAAAAAAATATGATTAAACAAAAGAAAAAAATGTGTAGCAATTGCCATATAATGACGAAATTCAATAACAGATAATTGCATACAAAGTACCTTAATGCTAACTGCCTGCTTTAAAATCATTGCAAAATTGAGTTTATAATTAAGTTATAATTATAAGCAAACATGAAACCGTGATTATTCCCAGAGAAGTTCATTTTATTTTCAAAACTGCAGCTTTACTTCACTTTGTGACTCTCTGTTACAGTTACACAGCTCCTTCTTGTTGTGCATGAATGATGCTTTGAATTCTGTTGCTTATATAAAATATTATACATTTCTACTGGGTATAAGCATTTTTAACCACACAGATTGTAAGAAAAAAAAAAAAAAAAAACCATCAATGATCTTTAATTAGTACAAGTGGGTTTAGGTGTTCCAGTGCTGCAAAGGTTTGTGGCTGTTGGAGCTGCTTAGCCTGGCCATGCAAATCACTGCCTCGGTGAAATATTAATAGTCCATCTTGGTGCTCCACTTCCAGAGATATCAAGAGCCGAGTGCATTGCATGGAGCAGAAAGTGGACACTGTTGCCCACTGAATGCCTCACCAGGAAAAGTCTCTGTTTCCTCCCTGACTACATTCTCTTCGCTCATCTATAGAGTTGATAGGGCACCTCGGTCCCAAAAACATAGAAGTCAAAGACTCGTGTGAAAATGTAGAGCTTCTTTGGCTTTATTCGTTTTCCTCCAGTAAGCTCCAACACTTTTACTGAGGGTAAATGAACCTCAGTTTCTGAGCTATGCTCAGCATAAATCAAACCCATCATATTAATGCCAATAGGAGTTATTCGCACCCATGAAGAGACAAATGGCCCTTTCAACTCCTTTCATGCACAGAAATCCTAAGGTATTACTTTTAACATGGCAATTTAATGATATATCTCATTTATATCATCAGATCCCTCTCCTTTTTCAGACTACAAAAATGACCATGTTTGCTTTTAGAAATAGCTGTATGACTAGCAATATGTTACTAGAAATAGATGGAGCCTTTTTCTTTTTCCTTCTCTCCTTTTTATTTTTATGAACAAATACGATGGTGCAGCAATTTCTCCCTGTGTGAAAATAACACATTCCTCCTCTTAATATTATTTAGGGAGTAAGTTGTAATTTGGCTACCTTTGCTAACAGCTGCAGGACTGATGCCAAAAGGTAACACACTTGTTTTCAGCAAGGCTGGCTGAGCAAAGAGAAGCTTTTCCTTGGGAATGGGGGAGACAGGAGCTCCAATAAGGTATATAAGTCAAGAGAAAAGGGTCTAAATCTGACCTTGTGAACTCTGTTTCTGCTCCCAAACTAGAGCAGATGATGATTTAGCCTCGTCCTCATCAGTAATACTTGCACTTCACAGATGCCATGGGTCCTTCTGACTTAGGCAGCATCATGAGTCATTTTAGGGCTCCAGATATACCAGATATAAGGAAAGAGAGAGGCAGCAACCTAGAGGACAAACTCTGTCTTGTTGGGGAAGAGGGAAAGTTCCCTGCAAGGGAAGTTGGTGACTTTAAGCTGCTCTGCCTGAACTTTCTAATTTTGATGGTCAAAGAGGTTGGCATTTTGCAATTGCAGCCCCTCGAAGCAGAACTGAATTTATATAGTCATCAGTGGTGCAAAAGCTCTCTCCCCTACAGCGCCTCATATATAGAGAATAATTTTTTACCTAATGCAAGTAGTATAACTCCAATAACTAGAATTAATACCATCTTTCTCCTATTGAATGCAGCAGGTATACTTAAAAATGTTTAGAGGAATGTGTTGGTACTATCTATTGCTTTGGAAAATCCTGGGTGCTTTGTGCAAACTCTGTCCGTTAGTGTGCAGGATCCTTTACTGAGCCTTGCAACCTAATCACATTAGCTGTCACCTGTGAAAATGTTCCTGAAAGTGCTCAATTCACTCGTGCAGGCCCTGAGCTCCTCATAAAGGGTCCACTTCTGCCACAAAATTAGAAATAGTTAATAATCTGTTTTTAATTCAAAAAAATCTTAGTTTAATTTATAGATAATCTGTCTTATTTACATATTATCTATGGTTTTGTTATCTAAACAGCTCTTTTCTTGAACTAGAATGAATAAATTCTCTTGTGAAAGACACTAAGCGTAAAACATGAATCAGTGGCAAGTAAAACATCCTTTGGCTGGATGTTCTTTTATCTGCATTCTTGAGAGATGAATCTTTGTCTTTCTACTCTGATAAAAAAGCGTTTCATCCTCTCTCCCTCTCTTTCCCCTTTCCTCTTGCGTCACTCTCCATTAGTACCATCCAAATCTCTCGCATTCTATTAGAGGCTTATTTTATTTATAATTAAGCAGTGATGCAGTCATATGTATTGTTGCATTTGAAAAATGCTCTCAGCTATGTTGGAAAGCTGGAGATTCTGAGTAGGGTGCATTAAGGTTAATTACTTAGTAATTTACAGTGTAAAATGCAGCTGCAGACACTTTGATTTTCACTAATTGTGGCACTCAACAAAGTAAATATGAGTGTGCTCATATTCCAGTGCTGTGATACTGTCAAAAAAAAAAAAATGCTTTATGTGATTTGTGATGTCCTTTCTTTGTCCTTGACTTCAGTGGCACAGGAGCAGCCTTCAGTAGGCCATCAACTGGAATACTGGAATCTCACTATATTCACTTTATAATGATTTTCTTTTCCTAATACAATTCCAATGTCAAATGCAGACCAGCTGACTTTTATTGCATTACAAAATATCAAAGATATTGTGCTATACAAGCAATACTAATAGAGTTTGATGATGCTGAGAGATAAAAGTGGAAAGATATGAACATGAGCATGAACTAAGAGCTGGAGATATTCCTGAGCTACAGTGTTTTCCTTTTTTTTCCCCTAGGATTTTACAGCAGCATATGGTCCAGGGCTCCAGACAGTATAAATCACTGTAGCTTCACTGATTTCATTCAAATGGACAGAACATTAAGGTTAAAGGAGATATGCTTAACTGTGCTGATACATACATGCCACTCAACCTGCAAGTCTGCTATTATCACAGTTTGTGTTCTGCAATAACTGCTGCTCTGTCATGAAGACCCCAAGGGATCGAACCTGCAGCCTTTCCTCACAGCCACCTTCTTGGAGATGTCCCCAAACCAAGGAGTATGGAGGGCCAGCATTCCCCCACCTGAAATCATCTCTTACTGACAGCTCTCTAGTGAGACCCAGAAGGACGTAATCAGCTCCAGTGTCTAGAGGACATCACGGAGCAAAGGGACTAGGAGAAAGTGTGTGAAATAAAACCAGAAGCTCCATGGAGAACACTCCCCCACACTTTGTACAGCAGTGAATACCATCCAAGATTTTTTTTCTTTTCAGCCTTTCTTACAGCTTCCTTTTTTCCCCAATGCTGTCCAAGTAGAATGAAGAATTTAGGATATCTTTGGATCCAATATATAAAAACATTTCAGATCTTTTCTGCTAGGTGTAAACAGCATGCAAAAGCATTAATTGCATTAAATAAAAATTAAAGGCTTGAAGATTTTTTACTCACCAGCTTCCTGGTCTGAAGTCAAGTGAAAGCAGCACAGAGGAAAGAGATAGTGAAGAGCAGAGACTGAGAAACATCCATCCTTAAGAGACATCAGTCTTTCTTTACAAGAAGGATAAAAGACCCAACTTAAACATTTCAGACTAGGACTGGTCACATGCTTCACTTTCTTTTTCCAGTTACTCTTTCTGAAGTTCAAAGTCCATTCAAAAATTTCCCATTAAAACACTTAAGTTTCTGAAAACTTAATGTGACAGTTTTTCTTCTCTCAGTTGGAGTCTAGTCTAATCTGCATTAAAAACTTAGAGTCATTTCAAGTTTCTTACATTGGAAAATGGGAGTTGTTTGGGGAACAGATTCCCCTAGCACCACCACTACCTGCTTAGTATTTCTTAAATCCTTTTGGAGAAAGTCAACACGCAGTAAAACAGGAGGAGGGTAAAGACATTTTTCTGTTTTATTTTTTTCTTATTTTACTACAAAAAGGAATGGTGAAAAGCAAACAAGAATGAGGAACTGGGGATGCTAAGAGTGTATTTTTGCTTTAAAATATTTTTATACATTTCAAGTGAAAACACTTGACAGGTAAGAGAATGGGGCTTTTGGGGTGTGCTCGCTTGCTTTTCACCTTTTCCTCCAATATTTTTGATGGGAAAGACTTAAGAAAGTGAGACAAGGAGGACCCTACTGCAACAGACCCTTCTTCCCAGAAAGAGGGAGAGAGGAACTATTTAAGATAGGAGTAGGAGAGCAAATCCAGTTTGGTTCCCGGGCCTCAGTCTCGCTGAGCAGCTCTCGCACCTCCCGCAGCCCCTGCGAGGACTGGCACTGGTGCCACTCAGGGCAAGAACACAAAATTAAGCAGATGCAGCAGGGTTTTCCTGAAATAAAAGCTAATTAGGAAAAATAACACAGGAAGTATGTAGGGGGCCTTGAAAACTGATAAACCCTTCCCTTTATGACCTAATAAAGCTTTCACTATTAAAAATCAAACCCCACTAATTTATGAGGATTCATCCTAAACCATATTGCTAAACCACGAGTGATTTATTGAGGAGGAGACTTTAACAAACCAGGCAGTCACTTCATCTTTAAAATACTGTTGTTGCGTCCAGTGTTGAGCTGTGCAATCTTTATATTTAAAGGGAAATCAATATCATTGATTACACAAAATAAAAGCTGCTCTGTGAGAAGCTATTACTAAATCTGGCTGCTGGAAAAAATATATTGTTTTTAAATCAAACTGATAAAAATCAGTTTGAGTGTCTTATAGCTAGACACGATGGCTAAAATGCACAATGAGAAGCAGAGAATTACACTTTTCATCAAGAAAACATATGCCAAGAGTTTGAAAAAGCTTCTTATGTCCTTGCCTCTTTCTCATGCAACCATCTCTCTGCAGCAAGCAATTTGCTGGGGGCTTTTATTTAAGTGTAGCATTTTAATGGATATTTTTTTCCTTCCAGAGGATGCATACAGCAGTCAATAAAATTAGTGTCAAAATCCAAACCACAATAAAGTAGCCAGCTTAGTATGGTTCTTGAAGGCACAGCCCTTAGATTTAGCTTTGTATATCTTCATAATATGGTCATGGGCTTCCATTCAGCAATACTTAAGCAGAACACCTTTTATATTGGAAGGAAATTTAGTAGTGCCAGTAATGCTGACAGAACTAACGGGCTATTTTTCAATTTTAGTAGCACCATTCCGCCCTAGCACTGAATTTCTGCTTTAATAGTTTTATCAGTCTTACAGAAGCTGACACTAGATAATTAAAATGGCATCCAGATCACCAATGTAAATGTACAATGGTGTATTTAAAGGCATAGAATAAAGTAAATTATAACTGAGGCTAACATAAAATTTTCTATGCAAAATAGTTCCTCATAAATTTGTTTAAGGAGGTTCTTTTTTAAAGCCACACACTTCCCTAGGAAAAAAAAAAAGAAAAAAAAGAGTTCTGTCTGTCAAAGATACTTCAATTATCTTTATTTTACATTGTTCTTCTTCTAGGAACCATAATAAAGAAGATGCTCTGAGTGCTTTTATCCGAAGTAATAAGCCTTCAGCATACTCAAGCATAATTAATTGTGTTGCTTAAAAATAAGGGTTTCTAGTAGAATATATGGGCCTTGACATTTTTGTTATGGATAAATTCTGCTTGGCTTATGTCATAATTAAACATCAGGATTATATTTTCATTACATTCTTAAAATTTTCATTAAGTCTAGAATAAAGAAAAATTACAACAAAAGCTAACATTTGAATAAAAGTGATGACACATTCCAAGACTGAAGTATGCAAGAACTGAGATGACAACATTATAAATACATTTCATTAATATTTGCCAGAAGAGCTATGAACTTGAACTTAAGACAATAAATGCTCTTTAAAAAAAAAATGCACTTTGCAAAGGAATCACAGCAAAAACTTTCTTTTATACCATAGTTAAATCAATTCATTTTGCTTCTGATTTATAAAGCAATTAAATGGCATTAAGCAGCTGCATAGATGGACTCAGTTATGACCTAGTTTACATCACCCTGCAAGGCAAAAAAGATCTCATCAGGTTTTCACGAGAGACCTTATGTGTTAACGAACTTCCATCCATTTTGTACATACAGGTAAAATTGCACCATGGAAAAATCTGCTACCTGGCACAGGCCTGGATCTGGTCTGCCAGCTGCTGCACTGCTTGCTAAAAAACACTGAGATGTGGTTTATTTTTACCAGAATCAAGAAAGGCTTGAACAGGGGCAAAAGCCTAACATGCACAGGTACTGATAAGGACAGGAAGAAAGTGGCTGAGAACTCCAGCGTTTAACTGGACAAACATTCTCCAAATAACATTCTTCTCAGCTTTCCAGATCCTCACTAGCTGGCACTTCCCAAACACTGTTTTGAAGATTCCTAACAATTTGGATTTTACCAGCTTTTTATAGAAACCACCTACAACCTTGAACTGTTCTTATTAATAAAATGTTTTGGCTGCTTACCCTGAAATGTTCTTTTTCTACTTTTAGTCTTTTATTTTGACCTTTAATCTTGCTGTTTAGATCCTGGCTCCATGCCAATTATGATCCAGCTTTACAATTCCAGTTAGCAGTAGGGCTGTTTCTCCTCGTAATATTACACCACACTGTCACATGACGTTTCTCACATTTCAGAGCTCTTACCAACACTTACAGGGCACTCCCTCTCAAATACAGGAAAAATATCTATAGCCATAAGTAAAGAGTCATTCCTAAATGACCTTAGCTTCAATTTTTAATGCATTAGTTATCAGGGTTCCATTGCTTAAACTCAAACATGTACCAAAGCATTTACCTACGTTTTTGCTTTGGCCAGTGAAGACACTGAGCTATGGGCTCATGCAAATAGAAAAATAAGCAGGCTTTTTAATTAGCCTGAATTCCCTTCTCCTGCTTCTCCCAGCTCCAGCCCTCCGAGGGGGAATCACCAGGAGGGCACCCTCAGAGCATGCCCTTCAGAGCATCACAGTGATCTGCTCTGCATTTAAGGTGCTGTTTCCTTGCACATTCAGAACCTCAGACAGGCAGTGGCAAGTGGAGCTTGATGAAAGCAGCCAATAAGATACAATGGGGATGCTGAGCTCATCAGCAACTCAATATATCTTTGCTAACAATCAGAACTGGTTTCAAGCTACTGAAGCTGAAGATTGAAGAATTACCAATGGACTTCCTTGAATTGAGTAGCTTCTCAGCTGTGGCCACTTAGTGAACACCAAAAGAATCCAGAAAACACAATGCAACTTTGTTCTCACCACGCTAGATGGAAAATGTTCTATTAGAGACTGCCAGGTTAAAATTCCCCAAGTCCTATTTTTGAAGCCTGTTAATTTGACTTCTGTTGCATAGACTCTGCAGTACTCATCAAAAAAGAAATTCACCCAAAAGACGGAAATGCCACCAAATCTAGGCTTGGAGAAAGGGAGCACAGTTCTGCTACAGGTTAAGCTACGAGTCTACTCTAATATAGGTTTTGGACTAAGTTGAATGTAGCTCACACTCTTCTTGAGCAATTGCAGACCTGGTAAATGAGCAGCTGTAGCTGAAGTCTCACAAAAACAACAAGATTTAGCTAGGTGAACTGAGAAGCAGAAATAAGCAGAGCTGGCCCAGTTCATAGATGAGCAGGTTGGCTTTCTGTGAGTGCCTCTATATTTGCAAGGGTTTCTTGCACTTGGAAGTGTTGAACAGCTAGCATAAGCACATGAACTGTTTGCCTGGAAAGCAGCCAAATCCCTGATTCAGTCGTCATGTTCGTGCTCTACTGGTCTTGCTAACGACATGGGTTGTTTTCTCTCTGCCCCAATTGCTGCTCCCTGGGGTACTACTGCTCAGCCTGGATCTGCACATCTGGAGACTTGAGACAGTGCATGCCAGGCTGATGCAAACCACACGCAGCTTTCCAAGGCGTTGCTGCAGCTTGCTCATGGGTCTGTCCTGCGTGGAAAATTTCTGAAGATGGAATCAGCCACAATTCAGTCATCAGCCATGGTATAAAGTGTATAAATTAGAGCGCACTTACAAAGTTTGAAAGCACTTGCTAGGGAGAAGAGTGCTTCAAGTATACAACAACATAAACTCCCCTTGAGACTCCGAGATTCAGCTACACTGATCTAAGATATTTCACCCCCCCAAACAGCATATTCACAAGGAAGTTTTTTATTAGCTGCTATACAACAAAGCTCTGGGACACACAAGACAACGCAGATGGACATGCACATCAGTATCTCAAGTGCAAATAGTTGTTGATAAATCCCACGTATTTCCTGACAAATTATCCAGCCCACCCTGAGAGCTTTGAGCACTTGTAAATATGCAGAGACTGAAATAAGAATGAATCAGACTGAAGTCCTAGCATGAAATATGCATGATTTTTTCCCCTCAATTTCTTTAGAAGTAATCCCATTTTGGCTTTGGATATGGCTTTTACTGAAACCACAGGGGTGAATTAGGACTCTCCAAGTTGAATCCAGCTCCCATGCCTAGAAATTTGAAATTCAAGATTGCATCTTAGAGCATTTCCTCATACTTTACTCGTTAATATAACTCCTCTTTCTGGAGGGAGTTTCCTGGCTCAGGAACAAATGCTGTGTTTTGAGAGTCTGAGGACTGAGTACATGACAGAATTATCAGATCATCACTAAATGATCTATCAAGTGCATCAGCTCTGGCTAGACCATGGCAATAAGGGCTTGCTATCTTTTTTTGTGCTTCAGATCATACTGTAGAAAAAAAATGAGTTCCTGACACCTCTTTTGCACATTTCTTTAACTTTCCTTGCTTCCAATGCCAGACTCATTATTCAGTCTTGCTCCTTTTGTAGCCCCCAAAACCTCAAGATCTGCAAATGAATTAAGCCAGGAGATCCTGAGTGCAACTCTCAGGTCTCCGCAGAGCTCTTGTGCTGCCCCTTCTCCTGTCCTCTCCTTCCAAAGGCTGCTGTGGCTCATGGCCGCCAACCTGGGTGCTCATTTGGCATGAAGAAGACCACTGCACCCTGTCTCATGCACTTTGAGCCGTGACCCTCTCTTCATTAATGTATTTATGTGGCTTACAGGCATTTCTGCAGCCTACAGAATCACAGTAATGAGCACAGAGCTAATAAAAACTCTGCACTGGTGAATTCTTTCATATTCCTGTAAAATAGTCACTGGAAAGAGAGCTGGGAGCAAAGAATTGCAGTGGCCCTGTCCTGCCTGGTTCTTGCTCTCTCTGTGACCCATTCCAAATTCTACAGCTTCAAACAGAAAATAAAATATTAGTATGCTGCTGTTTATACTGCCTGGGAACACAAAACAATATCTAAAGGGCAGGCAGCATTTCATGGCAACTTGTACAGGTGTAGAGATTTTAATTTAGAGTCTGGCCATAAATTAAAATGATTTAATGTTGTTTGATATCAGGTCCTCGTTTTCCCAAAGGCATATCATAACTGGACATGCTCTTTCTCACATCCATGAATGGTCAGAGGGCAGTGCTTCTCCTTTCACCCTCACTGAGTTAAATTCACAAATTTGGGAATTTATCCTGTTCGCCATAACCACGTAACTTCTACTTTTTACTTATGCAATTATCCAGCCTCTTTCTCTAGAAATCTCATATTACTAGTGCTTAAGTGTAGCCAAATGACCAGTACTGAAAGTCATTCTTAATTGTCCCTAAAGTGCTGTTCAAACTACATTTTGACCGCAGTGATATGATCAAGACTAGTGACCCAGCAATTCATTGTCACATAAATTATTCTCACTTACAAAACACTTCCTAGCAGTACACTCATATTCTGCATTTCTGTAGCTTCATCCAGATTTACATTTATAAGTCTAAACTGAGGCTCCTTATCTGTTGGTTACGAATAAGCATCTAGCAACCATGATGCATAAATACATAAATAATCCACTTCCCAACCATTTCAAAGATAAATGCCAACCACTTTCCTCAATTCTGTAGACAACATCAGACAGAATGCCAAAGGGAGTTTGTGTATTCTAAAAGCGAGTATGAATTTTGAGAAAGCCTTTTTAATACATTAAAGGACAATGTATTTTGTAACCCGCTCCATGCCAGTACTTCTACACTGGCAACAATCTTGATTATCCGGGAGAGCAAAAAATCTGTGAAATGCATAGATATCAGAGAACAGGTACAAGTTTCCAAGATCCAGATAGGGATTCAGATGTAAAATTCTGGCCTGCCTCTATCTGAAATACAGACTGTACAAGAAGGATTGAAGTACACAATCCCATGGCTTTAGAGTCCAGTCAGTCTGGATCATGCATCGCCAGCAAAAGATCTTAAAAGTTCATCTGCAGGAATCTGCCAGAAATTGGATGCTACTGACCAGATATACTCGTTTCTCTGGACAATTTCTGGCATAAACATATGTAATATCACATATGGGTATTTCCAAGCTGTAACCTAGCTCAGCTCCAAGTTGCATTTTCGCACCTGTGTAACTATAGATGTTAGTAAGTTTTCCATTCTTTAAACCAAACTGTGTGAGATCACAGGGTCATAAACAGTGTAATTACTAGATGCAGAAAAATTGGTTAGACCTGGAGAACAGATATCAGGAACCTCAATTCGATGTCCCTTCTGATAATGTCTGCCTATGACCTGGGACAAATGGAGCAAACTTTCTATGACTCACCTTTACAGAAGAAGTGGTGTAAAGTCATATTATTACCATGACTTTTTCAGAGAATGGAAGAATCCTGCTTTCATAAAAACTTGTCCAGCATTTTGCAGTAATATGCAGAAAGAAATGATAGCAAATCCTGCTCATTGGAAATATTTTTAAGCCTAGCCTTCTCCCTCTTTTTGTTTGTATAACAAGATACTTGGCTTTTACAAATTTTTGGGTCCACTCCACAAAGCTTTGCCAGTGCAAAGCTTTCTTGTCACAAACTGTATGAGCAAAAGCAGATCACAACTGGTAGCCAAGTAACTCTCTGCTTACCTGAGCCAATGATCCTTTTGCTGAAGAAATATTCACAAGGGTCAAACACAGTTCTTCTTAGACTGCCTGGAACCAGATCTTCTCATGTGAACCCTTAATGATGTAGGAACATCCCAGGAAAAGCTCCTAGCTGTGATACTTGTAAGAGACCAAGTACTCTGGAGAGAGAGATTTTAAAAAATTAAAAAAAAAAAATCACACAATGATCTTTTTGCAGATTTCTTAAAATTGGAAGAGAAAATAAAAGAACTCAAGAGAGAGCAAAGATAAGCTTGCTGAGGACAAAATTTCCACCATGCAAGCAATGAGGAGAACTCCCACCCAGCTGGAGATGACTTCTTCTGTGCTCAGGAGAAGGAAACTCGTCTCCCAGGATTGCTCCCACCTGAGCCTGATGCCCCAGGACAGCAAAGCTGGAGATGGCATGGCTACAGTATGGAGAGCAACAACCCACTTGCATTAAAGTTTTATTAAAATTTAAATTTATAAATAAATTTCTTACCTTGTCATATCTTTTTCTTTGCTACAAGACTGCGAGTGTCGTGTAAACCCCAATGCGAGTCATCTTATTTTCCTCTCCAAAAGTGTGGTCTGGTACCTAAGTGCACCTGGGGGTCAGAGTTTAGTCAGAACTCCTGAAAGATGGGAGGAGATTTTATCTATGAGCAGTGTCCTCAGTTTAGCACAGCCATAGAAATCTGGTTGGTTGCACATCAAATTAATTTTTAAAGCACTAACTTTCCCTGTAAAGTCTCTTCCGTTACTGCAACAAAGAATTAAGCAGACACATAACTTTAAATGTGGAAATAGGTTAATTAAAGTCAATGAAGCGGCTTCAACTTTCAGCATTGTACATGTGCCTAACTGTCTGCTGCATCTTGGCCGGCTTGCATATTTAAAGATTATTAAAGATGACTATTCGAAATCTGCCTTACAATTATAAATAATTATATGGTCTTTTTTTAGATCTTTATTTTTCCACCACTGAGGAGATTATGATACTCAGGTATTTCTCCACTAGATTTGTTTGCCTTTCACAATTCAGAAGACATAAATAATGCTTATACTTTTCAAGTTAATTTAAGTTGGATTTGGTATGCCATCAGTTTAAATCTCACTCCCAAATTGAATCAATCTTTATTCAGCTTTAAAATGTGCTAAATTGTTCAGATATTCTAAAACTCTTCTTCCTGAAGGCTTCTGAGTGAAATTCTACATTTATTTAATAAAGCAGCCAGGATTTACTACACCAGTAGTGGTAAGCACTTTTAGCTTTCCTCAAGATAGATTGGAGTTGACTGTATACTTTTTTTGCTACAACTGCACAAGTTTACAAGTCACAATTGAATTACCAAACTGAGGAAAAGAAATATTATTCCTGTGGGTGCAATGCAGGTTGCAGACTTGTTTTCTTTTAAAGAAGGGTTTAAAGAATTAGCAATAAATGTTATCAACTGCAGCTAGAAAATGATGCTGACTTATTACTTTGCGTGGGCCCTAAGGGGCATCATGAAAACCAAATTCCTTCGTTGAGCTTTCCAGAATAAAACAGGAAAAACCTAACAAAGGCTTTTGAACCTCTTAAACTCAGATTTACAGTACAGAAAGAAAAGACTAAGCTTATTGGTGTCCCTAGCTTGGCTTTATACAACAGTTCAGTACTTAAATGGTTACCAATTTATTTACTTCTGAAGCATTGCATTGCCATAGCACTAACAATGTGTTAGATGAGGACTTCTCCTTTCTATGAGCAATTATCCATAGCACTGGACAGAGGCAACTTTCTCGCCTTCAGTGGAAAACCTTAAGTAACATCTATGCCTCTAATAGGCATGAAGAGTACTTGATTTTATAACACAGTGGGGTGAAAGTTGTGTTGAACTGGGTGGGAATTAGATAATGCAGATTTTTCCCTTTTTCACCTTCCACCAAACAGCCATGCTCAGAGGATTCCTTTGAGGTCTGGAAGACAAAAAATCGTGGCAAAGTGGAGAGTGTGACCTGAGTCTTCCATATTTTGGGTAGGTGGCCCTAGCTTTAGGCATAATCATGAATCTGCCAATAGGCAGAATAACTTTCAACTAAACGAAAGAGAAATATTTTCCAGGTGTTGCAAGTGCTGTTACAGATTAGGTGTTGTTCCTGTATCTGACAAAGAACAAAACTTGGAATCAATATTTTTGCTCCATAAAACGTACTTGCTACATTATGCCCAGCTCTAGTAAACAGCCTTTCATCTTAAAATCTTGAGACTATACGCTTAGTAAAAGGTATCCTCTCAGACTGAGAAATTTTGAGAAATTATTCCAAGGCTAAAATACTCACGCTTAATAGCTGGAACACCATCATTACTGGAAACCTTTCAGAGCCCAACTCTGTGTCTTAGCCAAGGATAGCACTGATATGAACAAAGTCCTGTTCTTTTGCACCAAGTATATGTATGTAGCATTCAATAAAATTTGTATGTAGCATTCAATAAAATTTATATAAATTGAGGATCTAGATTACAGCCTGGCAGTCAGACTTTTAATCTCAACATATTCTAACACTGCCATTCAGCCAAGTTATATGCCCTGACCTATGTCCCAGGAACCTAAAGAAAAGCATCTTCTGTATTCCTTTCAGTTAAGTAATTCCTGTACAAAAAGTACATGACAGCTGAATCATGCCAAGTGAATCACTGTTTGCAGCAGACTAAATCTAGACTATCTTACTTAACTTGTATTGAATTCAAGACAACTAAGATAGATGATCTTGCACTTGTTTTTCTTCAGAAGCTTTTATTATTTTTGTAGGAATCGATATGGAGAGTTCACAAAACAAAATGCATGCTGCCATTCCAGAATTCATTTCTCTTATACAGCAGTGACTGCTCTAACATGCTTGTGTTTTAGGTAATCTTTCTTCAAGCCTTTTCATTATTTGGACCACAGTTCTGCTTTCCAGAAATGAAGCAAAACTGATTTCTTCCAAAGAACCTGGAGATGAGGTGTCCCTACCCATGTACATCAGGTTATCTTTTGACTCTGGCTATAAATCTCCACTGCAGGAGATAGTCCCAGCTGAGGATGAGAAGAGCTGCTCCAAACTGCTCCATTTCTGCAATTGCCAAGTTGAATACAACCTTCCTGGTGCTGAATGCCTTTTAGGACAGTTTATTACTTTCTTCATTGTTCTCAGTGCCTATAACCACACGAATAGGATGGAGGGAAACATAAAAGGAGTGAACAGCTGTGCTTTGGCTGCCAAAAATCATACAAGTAGGACCGGGTGCCGTTGGTGTTGAAATGCTTATGGGCATTAACTCCTGTTATTCCACGGGCAGCTGCAGCAGCAGCAGAGCTGCAGGGAACACATCTCCAGGTCTACAAGCTTGCACTTTTCTGCAAAGCAGAGGTTGCATTTCTAGATGAAACTCAGTGAGCATAATTCAAAAATTTTCTTCAGCCTCAGCTATGTGGCTCTGTGCTCCAGAGTGAAACATCTGGGAATGCTGAGCTGTGCACAATTTCTATGCAAAACCATAGATCAGCCTGGGCCCTCCAGAAATGAAGCCATTTTGACACAAGTTGCCAACCAACCTTTCAGCCATCATTTATCACACTTCTGTAGCCATGGCCAAGCTATAAATATTCACTGGTACAAATGTGATTGGCACAGATTGGGATGATGGGGCAGCCTCACTCATTGCTGTTCTCTGCAGACAAGGTTTCTGTAGCACTAGGTTACACTGCACCCCACCATAGGACCATGGGGTAATAGTAACTGAGCACCAAGGTAGAATCAAGGTGTGGGTGCAAAAGAGACCAAATAGTGTGAGACCCAGACCCCGTCAAATGTGTACACACATTTGTCCTTTGCACCAAAAATGCCCCAGGAATGACAGAGACCTGCTTTGTAGGAGTAAATCCAGGCACACGTGTAAATACAGACATAAAGCTATTTTATTGGCCAAACTCCAGTTCTCTGCGCTATGCTTCTACATCTAGTTACCTCCAGCAGGAATGAAAACCATCAGATTACAATACGGTGGCCTTAACAGAATGGTCGGTATCATGCAGTGTAGGAAAGTATCACGCACATAAGCAGAACACATTTGGGCAAATCCACTAGACTGTGTAACAGGTCAAGAACATGTTTAAGTTAAGTTGCATGGAAACCAACTCTGTCATCTTCCTCTGCTCTTGGTCCCCTGGCAGAACTGAACATTTTTTTTTAGCTAAGCTAAACCAGAAAAAAAATAAAATAAAAAGAAAGAAAGAGAAGAATCTTTTGAAAAATGATGCAACTAGCTTTTTTTTCCTTTCCTCCAAACTGTGAAGATTAAAATAGTGATTGCTTCCATCAAATGCTTTAGATCACAGCTTTCACTAAACAGACTATTCAAGCCACATTTCCATTATTCTCATCATCACTTATATAACAGTGACTGATTTTATCATTATTCTTTGTATGCATTCCCCTTAGTGCTCTAGAATAGGGATGACTTTTTTTTTCTTCCACTGCTAACCCGCAACAGATAAATAACTTCTCAGCGTAGTGTCTAAGACACCGTATTTTCTCAAAGGAGCCTTTTCTGTCTGGACAACAATAATACAAAAAAATATCTTGTTGGGGCATGTGACAACCAATAAATTTTGTTACTGGGGATCTTCATTTATTTACCCTGAGCCTTCTAGTTAACATTGTCTTTAAAAAGACAAAGAGTTTGAATATCAGAAACTGATGTTACTATAAGAAAGGGAACTGTAATGAAGTGCTAATGTAAAGCACGTTACTAATTCAGAAACACTTACAAAAACAGTAGAACAAATCTTATCTGTTTCTCCACTTCAGCCCATATTTCACATTAACAGTTCGGCTTCCTTGTTGTGATTGCAACATACTGCTTCTTGCATCCATCTTCACTATCCTAAATCCAGCGTGTAAAAATGCTACATGCACTGCAGACGTGTTCTTCTAGGGTATAGAAAAAGAGAAAGAGTTGATGGCTAATTTTGAATTTCTTAAGGTGCTTAGAACTGGCCCATTTCACTGCACCTGCATTTCTAGAAACAGAGATCTAAGTAATACAGAAAAGGAAATAAAGCACAATGCCATTCATCCTAAAAACATCCTTTCCCCCAAAATGCCCCATATCAGAAAAAGGAGCAATCCAGCAAACTGAACAGGGAAGAGCCCTGATAGTAGATAAATTTGCATTCTAGTTATGGTACTTCCTGAATTCCTTCCCCATTCACTCATTAGTAGCATAGAGGTTGAAATAATTTAATTAACACTCAGGAAATGGTTTAATGATATTGGAAAATGACTTACTGCTCACAAATATAAAATTCTGTATAAGATAAACCAATCTGAAAACTGCTTATGAAATTTTCAAAGATACCTCGGTGGCTTTTCCCAAAAGGTTTAAGTTACCAAAGTGCTTTAACGAGATGTCACTTTTGGCTCCAGAATTATTTGACATATCCTAAATTCTTCCTAGTAAATAGGATTCTACAATAAACAGCAGCTTGGTATATAGGATGCATTTGAGATTCCATCACATTCCCAGCTTTACCACAGACACTTCAATCACCTTAGCAGGACAATACATTTCTACTTTTTCCTCATTTGTATACTAAAATAAGGATAAATTATAAATATAGCTAGCTATAGATAGCTGATCTCTTTTGTAAACAGACATACCTGTAATACCAATATATAAGATGCTTATTCTCAGAAAGTAACCATTTTTCTCTACTATACACAGCCAAAAAGCTTTCTTGAGTGCTTGGCTCTCCTGACCTTTTCGTTGTAAAAGGCATATATGTTGAAGGACATGAGCCTAGATTCTCATCACCTTCTGCAGCATGGGTACCCAGAGAGGGCAAAATTTTGCCCTCATGAAAATCAGTATGGCTATCACCAAATTCAACAGGTTCAGAAATTCAACTCTAACCTTTACAGCGCTGCTCAGTACAGCAGCCACAAGGGAATGATCAGTGTTAACTTCTGCCAGAAATTAACATTTTTGCTTAATAATAATAATAATAAAAGAAAAAAAATCAAAGCTATAAACACCCTCTGACTTTTTAGGTGTCTCTTGATCTACTGCTTCAGCACAGGAAAACTCCTGTAGCATTAACACTGGAGGACAGAGGGAAAAAGAATGAGAAAAGAGAGGGAGAAAAAGAACAGTCAACTCCAACCACAGCTCCAGCTAACCCAGGCTCCGTTACACCTGCTTTTGCTAGGAGAAATTCTACCGAAATAATAGACATGTGAGACAGTACTAAGAAGATAAGCTTAGGATCTCTCCCAAGCTTTAGTTTGGAGACCATTGTTCTTTCTTATTCAAATGTTTAAATGTAACTTAAGGGAGCTGGTGTTCACTTGCTCATCTCCAGATGCCACCTTTGAGTTGAGTCAGTTCCTAACATCAGCTAAAGACCAATCACAAGCTGCTTCCAACTGACTTATCTGTATGTTTTTGTTCCTTTCATTAGCATGATAATTAGTAATTCTCAGTTTAGAGGTATCTCCTTAATTGAATAACTTCCTAGGCTCTCTAGTTAAAGTTTAAATAACCGTTAATGACTGATGCAATCAGTAATGTTTTGCCAAGGGGAAATCAACAATATATCAAGATAGTTTGGTATTATTGCTGAATGTTAACAATAACTATAGGAGATTACATGTTTACAAACTAAAGAAATCAGATACATTTAGTCATTTGCAAAAACATATTGACATTTTTAATAGCATTTTTCTTCTGTTTAGAAGGAATATTTCTTTCACATAATGTCTGTCTATGTGTATATATGTATAAATATATAGCTCAAAGAATAACATGAGCTTTCAGTTTTTACTGATTTTCTAGAAAAAAATAGTGTTTCCCTCTGAAATCAATTCCTACAACAAATAACTTTTTTCTTATTATTATACATAATACCCACTGCAGTTCCTTTTTTTTTTTTTTTTTCTTTTAATTATGAATGTATATAGACATACATATTTTTTCGGGGAGTACATTAGGCATATATAGATTAATTGTAATGGGAGATTTGTTTATATTTTTCCAAAATGTAAATCATTCGCCTTCAGGTCATGCCTTCCCTTCCAGTACTTCTCACACCACAGCGCTCTATACATAAATACTGCTCGGTCTAGCAATTGACTTTCTCTTCCTCTGGCTGCTTCTCCCAGAGTACAAACATATCCACCTATCCTCCTGACATTCTTGTGGTTTTTTTTTTTTTTAATAACCCTACATGTTGGCTCCAGTTCTGAAAAAAAATAAGACATTTAGGCACAATTCTATGCCCTTGATTCCATGACAGTTTTATTGGGAGCATCAACTAGCCATGCCTTAGGCTCTTTATGAGTGAAATATCAATTTACAGGAGTAGAGGAATATATAATACATTGCACCTGGCTAACATGCAGTGAAGTTGCCAAGAGATCACCCGAAAGGGCAAATCCAAGCCTAATACTAATCAAGAAGAGATTTTATTTTTAACAGGTTTTAGAGAAGGTTCTAGTTTGCTGAATATTCTCCCATCCAAAATTTCTCTCAACTAGATACTTTCTAATTTAGAAATGCATGCTTCATGATATGAAAAACACAGATTTCCATCAAAGTGAGTGTATGTTCCGGGCATGAGGAAAGCAGCTTTCATTAGCACTGCCTGTGAAAATCATTTTCAATTGGTATTCAATTTGATTGCTCTGGAGCTTAATGCTGATGACAAAACCTAAAGCATAAAATCTCCTCCAAAATTCTTAGGAATCAACGTGATTCTTAGCCCTGACTCCAGTGTATTCAGGATATCTGTCTAAACGTTTCCAGATAAAATGCATAGGCTATTTCTAGATCATGCAGATTACCTCTAGGATGCTGCCAGAGTGAATGATGACAGTTTGCCCACCTCCCAGGAGTTTACATGAATCTCAAAAGCTTACACTTTGCATATAATAATTACATCCAGTAGAAAAATAGCATGAAGTGACTTCCAAATTCCAAAGGTCAAAAATTCAGCTAACATATATTAATCTTTATTATGTAACCATGACATAATAAATAAATTTATGAATTCATATGATCTGTACAAAAATCCCAAAAGATATTGCACCAAGTTAAGTACCGGCTATTTGGATTTAATATTTATTAAACATATGATCTGAAATTATATACATTTGCGGAATTAAGGCAAAACCAGATGATAACTTTAATACAACAGAAGGTTTCAAAAATAGACAAAACTACAAACAAGGGGATCTCATCTCCAGCTAATAAAGTGTTGTGTCTAAGGAAGGAATCCCTTAGGTTTTTAATAGAGTGGTTATTATCAATCATGTTAATTAAAGCTGAAGAACAAGTGTGAGATTTCCTGCAGGGCAAAGCTGTTTTGCAAAGCTGTGCCTGAATGATCACCTTTAACCCTGATAAGAATGTTTCTTTTTTTTAATGGTTATAATCTGTTCTTGTTATTAGGAAACACCGTGTGGAAAATAGGAATACCTTACATAGCCAATTAAAATACAGCCATGACCCCTTAGCTTTACGTAGGCTAGACTTCATTGTGACCAATGACAGAGCATAAATATATGGGTGAACCATCCAACAGACTACACGCAAAGGAGAATTAAAGTCAATCATTTACCAATAATGATTACCTTTCTCAAGACAATGGAATAAATCATATAAGTCCCAGTGAACAAAAACATGTATAACCAATATATCAATATACAGTTCTTTGGCAGCAACACACTAACTCTTGATTGAAGTCTGAACTCAAACTCTTCTAAATTATAGATCTGGTTGCCAGTCTTTTCAGAATTAAAGAAAATTGATTTCTCCACAAATCCAGTTAGTCCAATAAATGAAATCTGAATAAATCTTGCAGGCAGCTTTAGACTGTAACATTAAGCATAGATACTTATTGTCTGCTTTAGTCTTAATCCAAACATGTTGTATTTAAACACACAAGATTCTGTGAAACTTCTGAGTAGTTCAGATGGGGCCAAAATCCATAAAGAGAATCCATATTCACTCATGAAAAAACAATAAAGAAACATCAATCCCATGATGACAAAATGATCTTCATATAACAGAGGCAATGATCAGTCCACACCTGGATGGATGTCACAGGAAAATTGATTTCACAGGGGAAAGACCAGAAAGCCAGAAAACGTAGAATATTGCCATCCACCGACCAGATTACCTTTCTCCAGTTTCAGATAAACCTTATCCTCCTTGTCTAGGTAGAGCAGGACTCCATTTGTGGCAGCTTCACGTGTGACGTCCTTGTCTCCAGCAAAAGCAGAAATTACAGGTTTTCCATTTAGCATCAAATTAACCTGCAAGAGAGAAAGACACTGAAAAGCTCTAATTATCTAAAAAACATCATCTGGTATCACTGAACATTATCCACAGTGTAAGAGTCTGATTAAAGCGCTATTACTTTTCACTTTTAAAAAAACTAATAATTACATTTATTAGGGGTGGACAAGTACATTACTGTTTTCACGGACTTGATCTGCAGCTTTACGAAGCTTTACGATGGGACATTATCCATTGGCTGCAGTGTTTTGGGCTCAGATGATGGGAAAAGCAATGTTGCATTTCCCTTCACAGCTCCATGTGTCTTTAATTGCTGATAAGACAGCCCTGTCCATGCTGACACTCCAGCAATGCAGAGCAGGGAGCTACCTTCACTTTGCCTGTTTCCCGGGTTGTTTAGACACATATTAGCCAACAACAACAACAACAAAAAAGACATTTTTAAGAGACTTAGGTACCCAAGTCTGTCAAATAGGCACTTAATAAGATTTCAGAGCTCCCTCAGCATGCTGGGAGCTTGCAAAATTTTACTTGTGGAGAGCAAAATATATGTCCCAGCCTTAGTTTTAGTGTAGTACAGACTCTCATCTCCATGAGCCCCTGCATTGTGTATTGCTACTGAATCCATTTCTTTATAATATACTTCTGGAAGGCAGCTGAGCTCTGCTCTGCAAACAGCCCCACACAGAGAGACACGATGTAAATAAAGATGGGTAGGGACTGGGGGAATGGCCAGATCCAGGCGTTTTCATTTCCCCAAAGACAAACTATTAGTTTCTTCTTTTCTCCCTTTTTTTAAGCAGCTGTAATGCAGTCACAGAGAGGTGAATTATGAAATGCTTATTCATACTGAGCATTCTGGCCTTGCATATGCTCCCATTAATTTTAATGGGAGTTGCAGTGGAATAAATTACTGTTCAGCATAAGTCAGGGCAGCAGAATCTGGCCCTTATTTGGGATTCGCTTATCTGGGAAATCCACTTAATCAGGTGTCCCCAGGGAACCAATTTCAGTTTAATGATACTTAATGGCACTAACAGATGTTTCAGGGGCATAGTAATACCACTTATGTGGGAAGCCTACAGGTGATTTAGTGATGTTTAAGTCTTCACGTGTCTGAGACTCAAGCTGGTTTGCTCTGTTTGCTCTACTGCGAAGGCTTTCAGTCCTCCCTCCTTAGCTATGACACATGCAAAACAAACAAACAAAAAAGGACATCAAGAGTTTACTCATTGCTTCTTTTTGGTTTGTGTCATTCTTTCTGTATCATCTCTCTACATCAGGTTTCCTTGCAGATCATCTTATAATCTCATAACTATTTTATTGCAATATCAGCCACATTACAGGTATGCCCTGGATGGTCTTAGGTTAACAATGCCAACAGGGAGCCAAACAAATCTCTTCATCACTCTTTGAAAATCTTGGCCTACGAAATATTCCAGCTAATCCCGCATGTTGTCACAATCACCGTTTCAAGCCCTGCCTTTGAGTACTGGTGCCTGAGCCAGCAGCATCTCTACTAGGTCTCCAGAGTCCAAGCCTTGATGTGTTTCTTGCAAATACATATTTTGATGACCAACATATATTTTAGGCCATTTCAATCCTTATCATGTAAGAGTGAAAGGAATCAAACCTGAGCATATTAAGGTCAATATTTCACCAGAGACTTTCCTTTCTGACCTGAAAGAAATCAAGATTCCTCACTGTAAGCTGAAGGCAAATTTCACCAGAGATATGAATGTCTCACATAACTTTCTCTACCATTTATAATTCTCTCAGGGGCTTTACTGCCAACCAAAGCCAGAGAATTTGGGTCTGAGCCACTTAGAAACGACTGATCACTCCTCCTATAGAAACCAGTTTCATCTAGGTCCTGTACACTGAAAACTACATTCAGATCCACTTGTCTCACAGTTGGGTATAGAGGAAGGGTTGATCCAGATCTACAAAGCCTGTATGTCATAGAGGATGTACAGCCTAGTCTGAGGTGAGGCAAATATTAAGGAAATTACTGCTGGCTCAGTAGGCCACCGTTCAGGAACTTAGAGGTTTTCCTCTCATGTACATACATTTCATTAAGCAGTTCAGCTGCTATTAAACAGCAGAATAAAGTGCAGGAATACACATTTTCTGTGTATTAAATGATTATGTTTATGATGTGATGCGACAAGCTTGAGCAACTATAAGGCTTCCCCAGAAGACACTGCTAAAGAGATGTAACATCTCCATGCTACTGCAGAGCAAATTGGCAGCCTTCACAGATCTTGGATGGTGACAAAGGGGCTTCCTGAGCAGACACTTGGCATCATGATTTGACACTCAAGTCACAAAATGATACCAAAATAAGCAAATATGGCATGTGTCCTCAGAACTCTTATGCTCAAGACAGTGAGCTTACTCTGCAAGAAAATATGATTCTTCAAAGGTGTTTATGTGAGTAACTAAAATTTAGAGATATGTTTTATCCTTTGATGATTCAATCTACATAATACTTTAAATTATCCAAAATACTTAGCTTTTATGGTGAAGCTGTGACAGTTTATCTCAGGTGAGGATCCTGCCTCTCTCTGTTCAGTCTAAATGGGTTCACTCTGCTGATAAGACTTCATGCAACCAAAAAAATCACAATAAAGAGCTGAGCTATTTTTTCTTTGAAGTATGTTACAGTATTGTGTTTAGGCACGATTTTTTTTCTACAAAAAACAATTTCTTACATAAAAATATTTTGGATTCCTACTTGATCAACATACCTGGATTGTTTGACTCTGGTAGACTTTAATTACGTGAAAACTGAAGCTGTAAATTCCTTTTCTTGGTGCTACAAAGACAGATTCCAACGTGAAAAAATTGCCCACGTTTACTAGGATCTACAAAAAAAAAAAAGTATATATCATGGGAATTAGTACAGGTATTTAATGCTAAATGAAAAATATACTGTTTATTTTAGAAACCATTCACCTAAGCATTTTTTTCATCTATATCTATGCTTTTTTATTGTTCTGTTCAATTAAGTTGCAATGTTTCTCATAAATCGGGTATTTAGTTGTATTTGCAATATGATTTTACTATCTACTATTCTACTAAGGTAGAATGAGGACTCTTTCTTGCATTGCTACTATACAGTGCTTCAAAGAATTTTCTGATATACACAGTGAATATCAAGAGAAGGCATGTTTGCTTATCATTCAAAATCTGAAATCTCATCAAGTCACTACAAAAAATCTATGAGTGACATATAGATTTAACAAAGAATGGTCAAGTCAATGCTCTAAAAGTATCAAACTGTGAGGAAGGATGTACAAGAATGATGTAATTTGCTTACCAGGTTGTAGTCAAGCTGAGTTACTGAAATACTTGGAATATCTGAACAAGAACTGGCTCTGTGCCTTGTGTGTTTTATTTGTTTTAAAAAGCACTTGTAATATTTTAGGTCTAATTAAACATAAACAAGTAACAGAGGGGAACATATTAAATGGGTGCATCCTCTGTATGCTAAATATTCTCTGAAATTACTATATTTCCTTACTTCCCACTTAGTTGTGCCTCATTTTTAATTTACATTTTCGGCTCCTTTATGCCAGACACAGCCTGGAAAAGCATAAGGAATATTCATGAAGTTAGTGAAATTTAGATTGCTGGCATTAAGCTATGTGACATATCTGGCTTCAGTTGTCATGACAATTTACCGTTTGCTACAACATGACATGGGAAGCAAAATAACCATCAGTCTCAATTACTTTGGACCTGCTCTAGGACAGGAGCTGGTACGCGAAACGCACGCTGGCATCTGGGCTTTTGTTAGGCTGAGCAGAGCAGCGATGTACTACAAAGAGGGCATTTTGTGGAAAAGTTTGATTTCCTTTTTTTTTTTTTTTTTTTTTTTTTTTTTTTTTTTTTTAAAACTGGAGGAAAATATTCTAATATTACATGAGAGATCAGTGGGGAAAAAATGCTGTCATGCAACGAGTCAAAATATGGCCTATAAAGTGGCCAAGTCCATAAGAACTTGTCAAAAACAAAGTGAAGGCACCAATGGAAAAGTACCTGTTTGTCCTGCTGCTGTTTTTCTATGAGTTGAGTGTCTACTTTAAGGTGTTCTTTAACAAATTCTTCAAAAGTTTTCTGTCTTATACAAATTCCTGGTGTGACTGGCCTAAGGAAGAAGGGACTAAAATGTAAAGTTCTCCAACTAATTTTCTTTGGTAATTCTGATAGAACTGACATAGTTTAGATCTCCAATACTAGCCCCCCCCCCCTTTTTTTTTTAAATGTGAAGCATCTTAGCAATAAGACCAGCATTACCTGGCATTCAAATATCACGTTAAAATGACCCTTCGAGA
>VZSG01000032.1:1870293-1893552 GCA_013398315.1 Nothoprocta pentlandii
CTCTCCCTTTCCTCTTATTCCCTTTTTCCGCCCCTGTTTTTCCTCTCTCTGCACTTTTTCTTTCTTTTTAAGTCCTTTCAGGAGCTCTTCAAAATACAGCACAAAAAGCAATTTGGTAAAATAGACGCTTTCCAGTGCCCTCTCTTCTCCCCTCTCTCCACATCTGAAAAGAGGGAGAGGAGGAGGGTGGGTGAAGGAAAAAAAAAAAATCCCTCAGGTGAATTATTGATGAGAGAGAAGACGAGCGAGGTCATGAAGAAATAAAACTGTTTGGCGTTGCCATGATTGCCTCCACCAGATCACACTTCCCTTCTGACCGGAGCCTCCAGGATGCTCTGAGTGGCGAGTGGAGAGGTGGGAGCTTATCCCAAAGCCGCTGAGATGCTGGGTCTGATATAACTGCCAGAGTGCTGCAGATTGCAGGCTGCTCTCCCCCCTCTCCCTCCTTCTCGCTCTCCTTCTTCCCAACAGTTATGGCATAACAAGCCTGCCCAGCTCTTGCTGAGCTCGTACAGACACGAGAACCTCACCTTGGATTTGCGCCCTGCACTGACACACGCACTTGTCCTCCCAGCCAACTTTTTAAGCAGCTACAAAGCCAAGGGGAAAACAGGAACCCATTGCAACAGGGCTCTTGCTTTCCAAAGCGGAGAAGGAATCACAGGCTCGTTGAAAGACAGCGTCCAAATCTGGAGGCGTGTGCAGGAGTGCACACCTCTCCCTATGGCTGCACGTGCATCTCCTGCATGCGTTCTGGCATGACACCCGGACCCTGTCTGTGCTGCCACCGAGTCCCCATCGCGCAGCAAGGAGGGAAGCAGCCCTCCTAAAAGCCACCCATTTAGACACTGGAGGGGACTTCATGGAGTTCTCTCTTGAGGATTAATGTTGCATCATGGTGCTGCCAAAAGGTTGCTCTTGGTAATGTTTTGATTAGGCATCTCAAGCAGTCTAGCAGTAGCTATACTTTTTGATGGGTGCCAAAAAGGTTGGAAAAATGAGTATGTAGCCTTGCTTAGTAATCTCACATATTTCCAGGTGATTAAAAGCATGGCTAGTTTGGCTCTGCTTCTAGAGCAGAGCTTTCCTGCACCACCTGGTCCCATGAGCAGTTGAAATAGCATCTTGGTGCAAACTCACCCCCTCTCCAGGGACTGGGGAAAGATGTAGAACTCCCAGAAGCAGAATAACCTAAATAGACTTTCCCCAAAGCGCCCACTGTTTCTAAGAAATTGAGAGCTGAGTTTTTCAGACAGACAAATCTCAGTACTTTGAACGTCTGTGCACATAATGGCTTGGCAACAAACACATCCCATGTCAACTGGGAGCCACCAGCTGCTCTTTTTGTCCAGAGCCAACTCTACCTGGCCTTCTCTCTCCTGTCTTTCCAGCACAGTCAGGAAAGGTGCTGGAGCTGTGAGCACGCTGGAGCTTGTTCACTGCCTTCCGTAGGGGAAAAGCCTTGGGAAGCAGCTCACACAGTATCTTAACTTCATGTACTAACAAATGCTGGCTGTAAATTTTGAGACTAACAGACCAAAGAAATTAAAGAAGCAACAGGAAACTAAGAGCAGTAATAAAAGGCATTGATGCTCACTGCTGAACGCAAAAGCTTTCTGTGCACAAATGTGACCTGGGTTTGGTGTTCAGCTGTTCTGGAGAACAGAGCAGAGCACAAAACTCTCAGAATTCAGCCAAGTCTCCAAGAAGTTATAACATAGCTAAAAAGTCTTCTTAGCTCATCAGTAACAAATACAACAGTCTATAAACAGTCAGATAAGTGGCAATAAGAAATGTTACTGTTTTCTAAGAGCACATCAGTATCCTCTTACCATAGTGTTGCTGGCAAAAATGAATGGAAAAGTTACGTTGAGAAGAAGCACTTGGTGTAAGCAAAGGGAAGAAAGGAGAAATAAAACCAAGCATCTATGGAAGCACACAGGTCCTTCCATAGAAGCAGACTTGCAGATTAAAAAAATTGTGCCAATGCAGAGGAGCACCTCTCTAGAGGATTCCTGCAAAGCAAAGCGGTTATGACAACAGGAAAGTGTAGGTCTGCACTATTTTGTAAATAAATACAAATGTATAAATAATTCCTCACTGGTTCAACATCTCTCCCGCCTCTCCTACTGTGCTGCCTTTGAACATATGTGCATGTGCATGAATTTAAATTAAAATTGAAATTGCTGGTTTCATGATTTATTAGAGATTCCAAATTTTAGAATAATTTAATACAATTTTAAAAATCCTTTTTTTGTTGCAGTTACATCAATTCTCTCTATAGTGAAAAAAACACCTTCCTTGCACTTATGTGCATTTCTTCTAGAGCTGTGCATTTTTGTGCCTGCAGGTTACTTTATGCATGCAACTAAGTTATTAATTAAGTATGCAGCTAATTAGTGTAATTTGTGAACACAGCTACTTAATTTCAGAGCTCAGTCATGATAAAGTTAAGTGCAAGTTAGGTATAAATTTGCACACACTTTTGCATGCTTAGAACTGGATTGTGCTAAGCGCTCCAGTATTCTTTATCCCTAACTGGTAACTAGTATTGAGATTTCAGATTACTTTTATTAACAATATGAATTCAAGAGGTGAATAAGATTATTATAATTAAAAAAAAAAGCCATTTGCAGGATTGAGAGAAAGCAGAATCTACATCAGCATTCACCTTAACAGCTGAGTCCTATAAGCAAGGAGGAAATTGCAAGTCTAATGAATTTCTTCTGTTCCAGGAAAAGGAAAGCAAAATAGATGCCATCAACCAAAGTGTATTTTGGGGTAGAAATTGCTGAAATAAAAATTGACACCAACTGCATCAAATTAGCATTTTCAGACAGTCAAAATCAAAAGGAAAGCATTCAACAGTGTTGTAGATAAATTCTGTAAACACTCACGCAGGGTACCACATCACACGTCAGAAGACAAAGCTGGTCGTTAAAACCTCTTTGTGCTTATGGATCAGACCCTTACCTGGAAAACCAGGAGATGCCATGGAGAATTTCCAGCTTTCTAAGGGATGTCTTAGAGCTCATGCTGTAAACAGTTCCCTGAAGAAGCCAGGGCCTGAGGACCCGCAGGGTTCCAGGCTCCTGCACTGCTCCCAAATCCACACCTAAGCAGCTGGAACACAGAGCACTGCCACCAAAGTATCTGCACCATATCACAAAATAATTCCTTTTATTTTTTTTCCCAACACAAGCAAGGGAAAGAAATCTTAAAGTTTGCCAGTAATAGTATTCTTTTAGATAGATAGTCTGCTTTTTAATTGCTGTGTAAAGTGAGGCAGGTTTGCTAGGGATGCTGCTGAAAGGACAAGTTGAAAAGTGAGATTTGTGTTTAATTCACAAGCAGCAAGGTTAAGGACTGCTCTTATTTTATCGGACAAAGAATTTCTTGGTATCGATCTGGCTCCCTCTAACAGGGACTTTTTTTTTCCTTTGAAAGAAAAATGAGTAAAATAAATAGCAACAATGCTCAAGAGAAGAAATTCAGTGAGACTAACTCACTGCTCCTTTACCTTTCGAGATATATAACACAGAGGCCTAAAGCCATCTTCAGCCAGAAGCATTTTGCCCTTGCTCAGGAAAAGAAGGTGTCCTAGAAATTCTTGGAGAAGGGGAAGAGCCAAGGGAAGAATAAAAAGACAACACCACACTTACATTTACCTTTTCTTTTACGTCTTAGCCTGTAAACCTGCATTAAATATGGTTTCCCTATCAATATTGTACGACATCTTTCAAATTTCTGTGGGCAAAAAGCAGCATGTTGCTTCATGTAATTACTCATTTGCCTTACAAGAGGGAGAAATAATCTCTGTAAGATTTCCTCTCCTGCTTTTTGAGCTCCTTATTTATGTCTTGAGGCCTCAAGAACCCTCCTAACCTCTCGGCAGCAGGACCTCTCTTCCCTTTCCTTTTCTATATCCTAATTATATTTCCCTGCTGTCAAGCAGAGCTTCTCATTAGCCAAATGTGGTACATGGTTCATGCAGCTACGGACCGTCAGGATGCTTCCAGCGCTGCCCATCCTGCTCCTTGGCTCAAGGTCCTGATGAGGATGTCCAAGGTGCTGCAGAGAACGGGAGGACGGCGCAGGAAGACTCCAATAAAAGGGAGATGCTCCTTCCCAAACGCAACGCTGTTCGGTGCATCTGGTCAGACTTTTTACCATCTTGTGACATTCTTTCAGGCTAAACATTGTACTTCCCCATTGGGCTATGATATGTGACCCAACTTACATGGCTACATTAAGTCCAAAATATCTAGTCGGGATTTATAGCCATGCAAAGTTTACAGCAAAATTTGACCCAGTAGGTTTTTTTTACTAGGTTCTAGGTAGTACTAAAGTGTTTACAGCATCAATAAGCCAGTGAATTTCATAGTTAATTATTGTTTGAGTCTATCTGCAAGCAGATTAACTTTACTTGTGTTAATTTTTATTCAAAATATTTTAAATAAATCTCTTACTAATATACATGCTTATCGCCTTTGTAAGAACATGACTTTGGTAGAGAAAGACCATAGAATCCACTTACTTACATTGGCTGCTTTTATAAGTGGAACATAGTCTTGTTATCAGGTAAAATAATTCTTGTTTCGCTGTTGCAGTTGAGTTCCTACCTAGAAAAAAATCTCCCACACTTTTAGTGTTTATATCTAATTTATCTGGTATGTTTTTGCAGTTTTATGAATAAATAATTTCATGAAGTGCTGCCCTGTATAACCTATGCAATGGTTTTAATAGATTTTCATTTGCATTGTAATGAAGCAAGAAGTGTGACTTTTACTCAAATGGAATAAAATTAGATGGTGAGGTTAGAAAACACAAAAATAGACTAGCAGGAAAATCATTCCCTTTTATCAAGAAAATATCAAAGGGACTTGTTTTTCCTTGCACTGGTTTTAGCAGCTGGTTTCACTGAGCAACCTTTCTACTATACACTTAGAATGGAGTTTACAAGAGCTTCAGAAATCTTTTGGCAATCAATTTAGCTTAAACCATTGAGTATACTTTGTGGACAGTGTTCATTAATTTGATGTCAAGGAAACCATGTGAAAATTGGACCCTGAAGTAGCATAATTTAGTGCACCTCCTTTGACATCAATAGAAATACACAGACTGCCTCCTCTGAAGAGGATTTGTCCCAGGTATATTTCTTATTGAGTGTTTCTCTTCCCAAGCCCAGTGAAAAATTAAAAATAGCATTGCTGTGGGAATAACTGATGTTAAAAAAATGTCTAAGTTAGAGAATTAAGAGACAGTCCTTTGTTAGCATTTCTTGTTTTGTATTTAAAAGGGAGGAAAATTATTTGAAGTTTTGTGATGACATTCAGAGGCGAAGCCATAGGGAATAGCTTTGCTATAGAATTTTTACTGACATTTATAGAGATATGTCAACCTAAACAGAAGAAAAAAAGCTCTGCTTTTCATGCAGACTTCATCTTTTAGTTACCAGCTTTTGTTGCATCCATTCACTGTTCTGATTAGTCTCTACCCTCCATTTAGCATGAATCATACCAGGTTGTCCTGCTCCATTTACACACTATTGAGAAACCCCAATTCTAGTTCCTCCTAGTATGCAGTGCATCCAAGCCAGCTGGTTTCTCACCTGTTGTTCTGGAATAAATGTCTCACACAGTTTTGCTTTGCTTTTTGTTTGTCTGTTTGTCTAATTACAAGAGACAGCCATAAATAAACAGTCATTCCCCAGTGCATTTAATAGTAGGCTCCTCTGACTGTCCCTGTTAAAATATAAGATGTGGATAAAGACAAAAAGAATTCTGAATGAAATATTAAGAAAATTGGGCTAGATTCCTCCTTCTTTCTCAGCACTCTCAACTCTCTCTAAGGCTTGATGGGCACTGCTCCTCTGTGCTGTGCAGGAAAACTGCTTTAGTGCAGCAGTATTAAATGAATTTTTCCCTCTTAAGTGCTACGTCTGTTTTTAATCTCAAACGTGTGCCAGCAGCATGGAAGGCAGAACACATTCCCTATACGTCTTGCAAAGCTTGTCTATCAATCCAAAAGGCAAACCCTCGTAATTGTTTATGGCTAGCACTTTTCATTATTATTATTGAGAGACTCTGGTAAGAGTGTGTGTTGCTCTACAAATCATGCTAGCTGAAAGCATCCTCAGAACAATATGTGTGCAACCCAATGCCAGCCAGGACAGCACCATGGAAGCTGGTCAGTAAAGGGATACCTGCAGCAGAGTTAAAGTTGTCCTTCGTATCTCCTCTAAACTTTCTAAGGAAGGCAAGCTCATCCCACAGGACCCCCCAGCCCTATATAATTAACTACACATAGTCTAGGATCCCTCATGGCTGAACTTCACTCACCTCAGGGATGGAAAAATATCAAGTCTTTTAATAGCATTTTTCCATTAAGTTTGAATAATTTCCTGAACATATCACTGAACAATTTTATCCAGACCTTTCTGGCTCAGTCCAAGCAAAGCTGTCAAGAACAATAAATATCTATTATCCATCTTTGTACTAAATACTTTAAAATTATAAGGAATAAAAGCAGTACATTTATTTCACATTGAAATAATATAGCATTTCCATTCATTCACTCTTCATCAAAACCACTAATTTCTATCCCTCAGCTGGTAGGTATCTTCCTCAGGTAACATTGTGCTGTCATTTTTTAACCTGCTTTCTTAGGGAAATGAGGGCTGGGAGTTCACATTCTGCCTTTCTGTCTGTCCTAAACTAATAACTTCTGGAAATGTTAAGTTCACTGATAAATTTTAACCAAAGGTAATAGCACAATGTGCCAAATTTTCTACAAGTATCATGACTGGGTAGCAAAGAGATCCTGCAAGGTGTTTTCTGAAGGGAAAGGTGACTGCACAAGCCAACTTGTTTTATGGCGCAGAGAATCCAAACAGGAATGAGCCTTGGTTATGAGAAACACTTGATATTAACCATGACATGCAAAGCCACAGGTCATCCCCTTCATTATTTTAACCTTAATTAATATTTTGTTAATGTCTATAGGGCTATGAAAGGGCTATTCAGCACCAGTAAGACCATTCCTGAAGCGCCGTGTCCAGCACTGGTCTTTCCAGTGCACAAAAAAAGATGTGTGCCTTCTGGAGCCAGTGCAGCAAAGGGACAAAGAGATCCTTACGGACTAGAGCATAACTGTTCAGCCAAAGACAAAGCTCCGTAGGAGCCACCCGTAGATGTACTGAACACTGCTAAAGTGAGAAATAAAGAAGATGCTACTTCTCAGTGACATACAGTGAAGGACAACAGGCAGTAGGCACAAATTTAAACATAAGAAATTCCATTTAAACATAAGAAAAACTATTTTCATGTGAGGAGGACAAACACCAACACATTGTCCACTGGAAGCATTCCAAACCCTGCTGGTTGCAGCCCTGAGCTGCTAGCTCTGAGCAGGAGGGTTGGACTAGACAGCCCCCAGATGTCCCTTCTAACCTCAATCATTCTGTGATTCTGTGTGAAACACCTTTGTCTGAAAAGCCTTTTCACTTTATTTCTTTTTATGAGTCTATGTAAGTAAATACTAGGCAAGACAGAAAAAGACTGAAACAGAGGTCAAAACACTAAGTACTTTTGAAGAGATAATAGCATTCAGCAATCACTCTGAGTTCAAAATACTCAGAGATGTCCTTCTCCAAGACTCCCATTCCAAAAATCTTTTCTTAATCAGACTTACACACATGCAGTGTACGGCCTCCCAGCTTTATCCTTGGGAAGCTAACCCTCTCACTGCCGCAGCATCAGAAGTTTTCAGCTTGAAACATTGACACTCGTTAACGAAAGAGCAAAATCTCATTGACTACACAGTGCTGAGCTTTATCTCAATGGGTATTCTGATCTTTTCTACTGGATGACTTCATCAAGATGAACACTAAGAAGCAATTATTTTACTTTAAAAGAATTTAGATTAAAAAAAAAACAAAATAGAAGTTATCTTTTTGCATGCACTCCACCACTTTAGGAAGAGTGTCAGGAGCTGCCTTCATGGTAACCATTGTAGTGTCTCTGAACTCAGCTCTCACACTGAAGAAAGGGAAAGACAAATAGATATGAGATCTGCATAGCTTTTAGTCATTTTCTTCACAGAACTGGATGTAAAAAGCTGAGTGAAACCAGTGCATTCATGGAGACCAGGCTCTGGAATAAGCTTCTGTCTCCTCACAGTCTGTAGCCATGACCTTATCTCCTGAAGAGAGGTAGATCTGAGTCCTGGCCCCTCTAGCAGTGATTGCTTTGTTTTAGCCCATGAGTTTTCAATATAAAACTCTAGGAGCATTACCTGAGCTTGAGCCTGGAACTTAGATCTCCTTCCCCTGACCGTCCTAATCTCTAAACACTCATACTCCACGTGCCACTCTAACTTGGTTGTTTCGCACAGCTGCACAGAGAAGAGGTGGAAGCAACAGGAATAAATCACAACCGTTTTCTAAATTTCATTCCCTGAATGTGTGCATGGCACAGTTACACCCCCACTGATGTGGCTACAATTAGATCTTCTAAATAGCACATTCTACGTGCCAAAAACGTATCAGTTATCTTGGCACACCAAAACCTCCGCACAGTTGTTTCATCAAATTCAACAACTGAACTTCAGCTTCGAGCACATAGTTATCACAGCCGCTCTGTCCTTTCGTAGGGCAAGTTCAGTAAATCCATAATCAAAAGGATTTTGTTTGCTTTTAATCTTATTAATCAGCTTAATTCCTGACAACAAAGTGAAACATCAGATTGTTTTAAATGGCAGGATTCCAAACAACAAAGTTCAAGTTAAGCATTAATGACAGCAACTTGGGATGTTATCTGGGAATTATTTACTGACTGAACAAAAGTTCCTGTTTTGAAAATGAATCAAATATTTTTTTTCTATTTATAATCATATCATTTCAGCCCATGTCCTACAAAGCTTATTCAGAAAAATTTCTATGAGCTACAGAAAGTTTTGGCTCAAATATGATCATCTATATTGGAATTTTGGAGAAAACAACCTTTGGGGTTATTTTCTTTTTTAGTTAAATGCTAAAAACAGATGACATCACCATAATATATAGCACTAGCTATTTATCCTTGTACAAGCTAAGGACAGCCAGATATTCATACATCTATAAATAAATACATTTTTAAACTGCATCTAGAGACTTACATTGTACAGCTGAAACTTTTGTCTCAATTGCCCTATGCGTAAAATGAACATAAAGAAATATTTACCTACCTTGTAGTTTTCTGTTGATTAGTTACTGCTGACTGTCCTTGACTCAAATATTGTCAATGGGTAAAATTCATCCTTGGGCAAAGAGGCAGCAAGTATATGGCGGCTTAAGCATAATTTGCACTCCCTGCTATCATTTTTATTATATATCCAAAAAGCACAGCCAGCTTGTTAGATGCATCGTGTTACCTGCACTAATACGCCATGAAGTGAAATACTGAAGTTCAATGCTAAGAAAATCCTACTTGCATAGAGCATTCATACCTGTATGAGCCTGAGCTAGAGTTTTCCTAAAAAAGGCTGTTTCCAGAATAAAACAGCTCAGCTTTCAGAACACTCTAACTGGACACTCTAGTGACCAGCAATAGTGAAAAAAAGAAAAAAAGAATATTCTAATTTACATCACTGTTGATATACATGTAACACCAGTTCCTTTGGGAATTTAAGGCAAATCAGTGACCCCCTGTCTCTATGTGCTGCATTTCTCATGGTGTTTCTAAGAGCGGATTTGAATACACTATCAGAAGAATAAATTCAGGATTTTGTATAGTGGTTCTTTAATTCTGTAGCAGTTCTCTCAGTCACTTTTCTTTTTAATGAAGATAACTAATGTATAATGTGTGAATCCAAAATTATTCTCTTCTCACAAAAGTTCTATATACACACTACGAGTACCGTGTATGTAACAAATATAAAATAAATCTCGATTCCATTTTGTAGCAAGAAGTTCTTTCACAGCTGAGTTGTCATGAAACAAAAATCAGCATTTAACCCACTGCCTTATTTCAGATCAACTAAATTTTGGGACTGATTTTAGTGAGAACAAGACACAGAACTACATTATAAAACATACAACATTATCATTAAAATTTCATATGTAGCTTGTTAGTTATAGAAGTGCTGGAAATTGTGTTACATTCTGCAGATGGGATACTTACCTGACACTAACTACAGGTCTGCAGGATTTGTCTATCATCCTCTAAGGAAGGATTCTATAGATATGGTCTATAGGGAGATTTAGATTTAGAACTTAAAACAGTTGGAAATCCTTGCCTTTAAAAGAATAAATCCTAATAAATGCTGAGATGTGGCAATTAGCTTCCTTTACCAATAAATACTGTTAAAGCCCAGACTACTGTAAAAAATAAAGAAAAAAAAGAAAAAGAAAGAAAAAAGAGAGGGGGGTAGAAGGTCTCTTTCTTTACTTTTACAGATAAATCAGGAGGCCCCTGAAACTCACAGGCATTGAAGAAATGTCTTGTTTGAGAAAACTGAAGCTTGTCTCCTCAGCAAGCTCCCACTCTGTAGGAAATCTTCCAGCTCTCTGAAGGGGCTAAGACTTCTCGCCAAAAAAGTATTTAGACATTCATTTTTTTAATTAATGATCCAGGATATTCACACAAAGACATAGATATCGACTACTGTGTGGAATATATTTTTAATTGGAAGAGGCCATGGTATCTGAGCTATAAAACAAGTACAAGCTGTTAGATACAATTATAGAGAAAAAAAGTCTAGAGGAAAAACTTTTAGTTAAAAGAGGCTTCCCAGGACTCCTGAGCTCAAGTTAATAGTACGAAAACATGAAGTTTAAGCTTAACATGACCATCACGGATGCTGTTCAGGGATGCAGGGATCCTGATACCATGGAAATGGCACTTGTATTCAGGATTATCTTACATGAATCACATATAAATGAAGATGTCTCAGATTGTGGAAAGGTGTGATACACCCCAGAAAAACCTAAGTATTATTTACAGTGCACATATATGCACTTACATAAGGCACTGTGATACAGAAATAAAATAAATAATAAAATAAAGAAAAATAAAGACAAATTTAATTTTTCTCTTTCAGTCAAAAAAGAGACCCAAGCTGCAGTTTCTGATTTATATATAGATCCCATTGACTTCAATGTCAACCTGATTTCAGCATTCTGATACTGACTTGAGAAAAAATGTAGCCAATATGTTTTTTATAAAATTAAAATCCTATATTTTTTCTGTAAGTATTTTTCTATAAAACTATTATGGGATACTAAAGTCACTAATTATGCTTTTTAAATTATTTTATTATATTCCTTTTGCCTCTGAGAGACATGACTATATGTTCTTAACTGGAAGCAGCGTTCTGACAACAGTCCGCAGAGAAGGCAAAAGGATGTCCCTTCTGTAAAGCAGGTATTGCAGAGTTTGTGGGAGTCAGACATTACAAACTGAGATACTTGTACCCCTGAAATAACTTTTCTGCTTGTTTCACTCCACGTTTTGGGCAGACTCTACCTGACACTAAGCAGCAGCTAATCAGTAGCTGCCTGAAAGTTATATTAAGCATACTGCATATAGACTCTTTAGATCCCCTTCCTCCAGAGCAGCTGTGAGGTTCCAAAGGGAAGGAAACACCTAAGGAAAGTGGGCAGGATCTCATCTGTGCCACCCCTCCTAAGCAGGTGAACTGTGCTTGGGGTGGAAGAGACCTCTCACTTTTGCAGTGATGACCATGATATCTACAGGAATATTTCTCTTCCTTTTAGTATCGGAGTCTATCTAAAATCAGTCAAGTAATACACTTTGCCTCAAACAAAATCGTTTTCAACACCAACACAGAAAACTTTAACAGCAGCCTTGCAAAGCTATTTTCTACTTTCAAGATTAAATATATATTTTTCTGTCTCTGCATTTACAGGCTTCCTTTTCCTTACATATTTTTGAACTCCAAATAATTATGCTAATTAAAGCCATGGAAAAGACAACAAATGTAACCGAAGTATTTTCTCTTTGGAAAACTATGCATAATTATCTCCAGCATCAAATACTTAAATGCATCATGACAAGTTTTTATTTTACCTCTCTGATATTGCTCTCTTCCTGCCACTGCAAATCTCACATATTGATTTTTATAGTATTTTACCTGAATACATGACATCAGCTATAAAAAAGCACTTCTTTATTGTATTACTGAGAGAAAAAACTACCCAGCCCTGTAATTTCTCGATTACATATTAACATGAATTTTTGCTCAATATTCACATTTGTTCGTTACAGCTCCCCATTACCTCATGAAATTTGTGAAATGTTATCTGAAAAATCACAGTAAAAATATCGAAAAATTTGATCAGTATGCAGAGATTTAGTCATTGAAAGTAATAACTACAGCTCAAACAGAAGACTGGGTATCAAAGCAAAAGACTGATAGAGAATACACAAAATGTCAAGAATATCTTTTTTCTAAATACACAAGCATCTCAAGACACAAAAGTACATACATCAGAAAAATGAGGACAAATCTAATAACTCGTCTGTAATTCTACAGGTCAAATACAAAACTACACAGTATCTCTAAAATCAAGATAGACTGATGTAAAGATGATATATTATGTGCTACTTCACTCTAATAAAGCTTTTAAACCAATTAACTTAAATGTTGTTTCTTGGACTTCTCTTTCCCTTCTCTCTTTGCAACAGTTGTGTTGTCTTTATGGCATGACATCAACACATGCCTTCCTAAACTCACAAATAAATGAAGATATCCATCCAAATAGTTCCTGAGAGTCTAGATCTTGTGATTCCCCAAACTTTACCTGTAAATTTGAAAGAGAAAAAAAGTTTAGCATTTTCCATTCTATTTCTATTCTTTAAGACAACAATCAGGAAAACTTAAAGCTGACAAAAACATCTTCAGCAAGTTGAGAACCAAAACGTCCCAAGCAACAGTGGCCCAAAGAGTTGGCACTTGAATGATCTCTTTCCTAGTTTTCTCCATAGCTCAGTCTCTCTGTCTCAGAGTTCCTGGCTATGAAGTTTGTTACAGAAGCCCTGTTCATAAAAGAAAATTAGTACATTAGGGAAATGGTTTATATTCCATGGTGTGCATGGTAGCAGCATATCCAAACCAAAATAATTTTTCATATTCTAACATCTTGTTTTGCAAATTATATATTTTTTTGCAGGGAAGCAGATATATTTGGAGAAAAAACGAACTAGTCAAAAAGACATCTCTCACTTTTTCCTTCTCTTCATATAAAAAGACAAAAGGATGAAAAGTTTTTCAAAAAGTTCTGATTGGTACTGGCATCACACACTCTATTATAAAACAGTATGTAGGAGGTAATCATACTACGAAGTACTAGTTCATGCCTTAACTAAAATAATTTCAAAAAAAATCTTCAGTTCTAGGTCAGAAGAGGATTTTTATTATTAATTTTTTTATTGGGCTTTTTTTTCAAGAAGTTTGTCAGCATTTTCATGGATTTTTCCTTAATGAAATCAATGAGTTCAAGAACAGGAGGTGCCTGAAATAACTTCCTAATCAACCAGTATAATCTAGAGAACAAGCTCCAAAACTTTGATAAAAAGTTTTAAAAGGCATCTTGTTTTGCTACAAGTTCTTATCTTGCCAGTAATTGCAAGCTATACTGTAATTGGAAGATGCAGCTCTCCCAAGGTAAGTAGCCATATACCAGTACATCAGTGTTTCAGACTGCAAATTAAATATATGGACAAGAAGTTATTGCTCGTTCAGTTGATTAACATCTTCTAGTACCTGTCATTATCTAAACACAATCATCTGGACATCATCTACAAGGTTCTTATGAGCAAGCCCTCTATTTGGAGCTCAAAAACACAGTAAAATAAACTTTTAACCTTTTAACTGCACAAAACTTTAACCTTATCCAGTGTTACCTGATTAATAGTTTTACATGTTGTCTTTCTAATTGCACCTCTTGGGTGCTACAAGCCCTTGATCTTTGGCACACCTCACCACTCACTCCTGGTGCACCATCACTTAGAACAATAACCGATTTAACAGAGAAAGGCTTTTCTGAGAGCTAATGACCATCTGTGGGAAGTTGATAGCCCACAGCTATCCCACAGGCAGTTATCTCCAATTTATTGTTAACTCCATAGAAGTGTCACATGCCAAGGTCACTATTGATTTCATAAGCAAAATATAAAAATCATAAAGGCAGGCCCATGGATTTTTTTTTTCATTGCTACCTACAACACATTTTCAGATCAGATATCCAGCCCCTAGGGAAGCTGGACATTTGCTTTCTAGTACTCTTCAGATGATAGTCTGGCCTTTGATCACTCATCCTATCATATATTTACTTCACCATTTTGCTGGTTTATAAATATGCAAATAAATCTGTGAGTAGCATTTTTCAGAAGAAAAAAAAAATCCTAAATAAGAGAAATTAATCAAAACCTGAGAGAAATGAATTAAAAGCCTCCTAGCATTAGAGAATAGTGGGAAGGAGGGAAGAGGGAAGGGAGAGAAAGTAGAAGAGTTAAAAATTAAGAGAAATACTTCTGGCCACATGGAAAATGAAATCATATTCAGATGTAAATAGACTGCAAACAGAATTTTGACATAATACGTACCAGTATGTCACTATAGAGCTTCTTCATTTCATCACATTTTTTTGTCAGCAGGGAAAGATCCCCTTCATATTTCTGAATTAAATCCTGTAATTAAAAAAAAACTTAATTCAAAGTTAAAACAGGTATTAAACAACAGTGAAAACAAGAAAATAAGTCAAAATTTCCAAGCTACACTAATTTCACATTTTACAAAACAGAAGCACAGATTAAGCACATACATTTCCTTGCTAGAATAAAAGTATCAAATACTAAAAGGAAGATAAAAGAATTTAAAGAACTTTTTTACAGTATCATCCAATAACACTACCTAAATCTACCAAAAATTTACAAAGCTACAATCAAGATAAAGTCTTAATTTCAATGACTATAAACATGTGCATATTTTGCATAATCTTGGCCAAATCCCCTTGGCATAATCCCCTTGCATGTTCTCAGTTGCTAATTCTTAACGGTCAGGAACAAGACCACAAAAGCTTTAAAATAATATATCTTAATCACAATTAATTTGCAAAATATTTGTTTTAAAAACTTAATTTTTATTGAAGAACTATACTGCTGAGCTGCTCCTGAGTGGAAGGGTCTACATCACCCAATGAAGATATTCACACAAAGATATTCAGGAAAACAGAGGCGAACATGCAGAGGTGAATGCAGTCACTTGAAGCAGATCTGTCCAGAATCACCGTAACTTACTGATGAGAGCGCAGTCCTGTCTTTGGCTCTTGCTAATTTCTGACCAAAATTGGCTTTCCAACAGCACGTTTTGCTATTCTTTTTTTCCTTTGTGTCCATCTGGCTCTGTCATTAGCATGGGCAGAATCATCTTAGGTTGACCTATACTCATAATCTAAACATGTTCTTTGATGATCTTTTTTGTGTGTGTTATTTATCCAACCGTCAGGGAATAAAGGTTATTAAAATTATTTGCTCTTAAATTGCTGTTGTTCCAAAATGTTTATTGTTCCTCATCCATTGCAGCCCATTTACCTATGAAGCAAAAGGAGGAGATACAGAAACTCTGCCAAGCCCTTCTCATGCTGCATCACGTGGTAAAAGACACTATCAGAGGCTCCTTTCTTTCTGAGAGGATCCTGAATCCTTTGTCAGGACAGGATGCAGTACAAACCAAATAGATTACTCATCTTTTATCTCCAGTCTACATAAGGCTGAGAACATTACCTTTAGTTCCTTGCAGAACTGTGATTCCTCGGGTGTTGCCTTGACCGTCTTGGGTTTGATCAGCCGCCTGCACTGAGTAATATTTTCCAATTCTTTCTTTAAAACTAACAACAAAAGCGAAAAAGTTATAAATTTAACCAGCATGCAGTCGTGTGAAGGACTGCAGATGCCTAATGGAAAAATGAGAGGAATATGGGGTTTTAGTATGTTCACCTAGGAATGTTAACTGGCCTTTTTGAAATATGTAGTAATTATGGTGTAAGGATTTCCCACATTAAATGCTGAGACTGTCATTTTGATATGTTATCACATGCTGAAATGGGACATATTGGTCCATAGTTGCAGTTAATGACCATGTCACATTTTCAAAAGATAGATTTTTATTAACATTTAACACAATATAACAGATTTTTATCTACTTAAATACCTTTTCTGTGAGCTCACAAAGGGTTTAGTCTAAAATCCATTGATTTCATATGGTACAGCTCAATGGTAAGTTCTAAATGTCTCTCAAGGTCCACCTTACATTTGAACAATCTTATTCTAATTCTCTCCTATTGACAACACTAGTGTTTTACGACTTTTCAGAGGTGGGTATCAGTTTGGTTCAAAGAAGTTCTTGAATTTTGCTACTTAACTGTACTAAGTTTTCTTCTGCTATGTTTTCTGCATCTGATGACTCTGTTCCAGGAGTAACTTTGCCAGTAATTTTATATCACTTAAAGTCTTTAGGAAAAATTTTATTTTTCATGGGTAGTATATTTTTGATATTTCTATACCACCTGGAAGCACTTTTATATTTGTTTTCAAAAATTCCTCACAGTAACATGGCAGGTTAAATATCACCATAGCAACACTTTACCTCAATATTTTGCACCTTTACCTCTCTTTACAAACTGCAGAAGTGCAATGAAAACCTGTTCCAAATGACTGCATAACATATGACAATCTCTCACTGAATTTAGAAACCATATTTACATACCATCAACTTCAGCACTAAGTCCTTTCATGGAGGCTGAAAAGGAATAGAGAGGGAAGATGATGATAATAAATATCATTCACACAATGTGAATCATGGGAGCTTCCATAAATGGGTTGAGGGACTTTATTTTTCGTTTGTTGATATTTTCCCTCCATCATCTTACCGTCAGGAACAGCTTCAAATTCCGTCAGCTCTTGAGGAAATTTAGCCAAATCGGGCTCGTGTAAGAAGATCTGCTCCACAAGGGCATGAAGCAAGGTGAATGTCCTCTCCTTACCCCGCAACAGAGACAACTACAAATAGAATATAGCAGTAATTTGACAGACTGAGGAAAGGCAGACAGACAGACAGACAGAAAGACAAAAGCAGGAATGCTGTTGAGAGCTCCCAGGTAAATTTGACAAGAATGAAAAAACACATTAGAATTAAACTTCTCAATTTGCCATTTTGCAGACATTCTTGATTAAGATCACCTTTACACCTTTGTATCTGTTCACTTTTCTTTCTCTTTTGTGTCTTCTTATTCACAGGGATTTTTTTTTTTTTTTTTTTTTATCTTAAGGTATCCTAGTTGATTGCAACTGATTTTGAATCTCCAAACACAGTCACGTACCCCCTTCTACTTAAAGCACTATGCTGTACTCATATAGATAGTAAGGTTCCTTAATTGAATCTGGGAAGATGCTCTGTGGCGGAAAATGATTTTGTAGACATCTTTCATTATGATAGATGTGATACCAAAACCATTTTAAAAAAATACAAGCTGTGTCTTGAATTGTCACTAGTATTATAAATCACTCACATATTAAAGTCTCCAGATGGAAAAGATATCTTAAAAATAACCCAAACCAAAAACTTCTCTCTCCTATTTACAGATCAAGCATAGTTTTACAGCAATCGTAGAGGTTCGGGACAGCTTAGAAAGTTTGTATGCCTTTCTTATTTTACTAGCATGAAAAGATCATGCTCTGTCACTGTTGTGTAGAGGAGGGGAAAAGAATCTCTGTGCTCAGTGGCAAGTGTTCTAGTGGCAACTAACATAAAACTCAGCCTTGAGTCATGCAAGGGGTAGGTCAGCATAGACACAAGAAACAAAGAGTAAAAGATGGGTTTTGAAGGGTAGATCTCTGCCAGGAAAGAGAAAAGCTCAGGACAAGCATTCCCCTTCTGTGCTCCACCACCCACTAGAGAACTACTGGAGTTTGTGGGACTACTGCAAACAGCCAGCAGATTTTACCAGTTCTATACATACATACATACATAATCCTGCTGCTTTTTGACATCAGTTCATATCTCTTAAAGAAGTACACTGAGAAAAATGGGGAAGAGAACAGCATATTTATCTTTAAAGTGTATAGTAGGTGTCCTGATTCCTAGAGGTATTTTTAGGGCTACAAGACACATAGTTTGGACCTCCCCACCCCATGATTCCAGTCACCTTTCCCACAATTCACCAAGGCTCTGACATTGGCTCTAGAAGTTTCACGTAGATTTTGCTGGTTAAAAGCACTGCAGAAAAACCTAACTCTCTCTAAATTTCTTCATTTATTTATATTCTAAGAGTTAAATTTTACCTTAAAAAAAACACATAGTTCTTCTTGTCGTAAAAAGCCTCTGCACTGAAGTAAAGAGCTGAAGTGCTAAGAAGGAAATGCTCCCATGACAGAGAAGCTCAACCCTGGCAAGAGAAAGGCCATGGTCACAGCTTCTGTCCCAGGAAACGAGACGAGGTCCATACAACCATGTTCTTCAAAGTCTAAAACTTCACTTTACCCAAACTCAAGGCTAGTCAGTGGCCCACAGCTCACATCTTTTCTAGCTGTGGAATATTAATATTAGAGCAAACAGCATTTTTATGTTTTGCCTTGTTAGAAGAATAATATATACAACACCACAGTGCCCTCACATAGCCAGCGTTGCTGTCTTAAATGGGGAAATGCATCTTTTTATGGTATACATTAAAGAACACATTGTTAAACTGGACTTTGTTTCTACTGTAAGCAAGAGCAGATGTTAGAATGTTAGCTATTCATTAAAAATGATTGTTTTTCTCCACATTCAGGACAAAATTTAATGTTAATGGCCAATATAAAATATAATATGATGATTTTAATGACAAGCAAAATGTTTACTCACTTTCATCAAAGACGACAGTCGAAATCCTCTAGCCTTCTCTTTTCCTGCCTTTTCATTTAAAAGATTCCCAATGGCTAAAATGTACTCCAAGACAGCGATAAATTTCTGGCTGGACTGCAGCTGCTTACTTGCTTGGATTTTCTGTTTTATTAACTGAAACACATACATATTCCTTCAGTTTAGGTTAAAAATATGAGGAAAACATTGGCATCTTTACCTTCTCTTTGCCAGGGCTTCATTGTTCTTAGCTAGGATAAATAAGCCACAGGGCAGCTGATACCTTTCTGTTCAACTTCCTTTGGAGAACAGGCCAGAGGGGTTCAGGAAGACCCTGGTGGTCAAAATTCTGCCACCAAGATAAAGCTAGCGTTGGCATGGCCTCCCTGCCTCAGTTGGAGGTCACGTCCTTTCTGGCTGCCAAATCAGCCTTGCCAAAAGAACTTCAACCTCAGCTCTTATAAATGCTCCTGAATAAAAAATATTTTGCTGTTTGAATGCACCAGATTGCACCAAATGTCAGGCACCAAGGGAAAAGGATAGCCTGAAGCTCAGTGAAAGGTTCTCCATCCTTCCCCTCTCTCCCATCTGTTTATACCAAATAGAAGACTGCTGTCTTATCAAAATTCTTGGTACAGTTTCCCCACAAGGAAGAATAATAATTTTCTGTAATCAAACATCAATTTTCTTTCCTGAGGGAAGTCACCTCCCTTCTAGGTCTACAGATACAAGAGGTATTTTTGTTTTAAATGAGGAAATGTACATTTTTTTTACTGCCAGACCTATCTTGATCAACCAGCAACATAAAAAAAATGCAAAAACAAGGAGAGGAGAAAACTCTAGAGCTTTGAAAGTCCATGTTAAAACATTCATAGCACAGAGGGCCAAATATTGAAAGCTAATAGTGAAACTGTCCAATAAATTTTAGGTGACTACACATTATATAGATATGCAAGGAAGTGCTTAGTGAACTAATCAGCTGTTCAGTGAGCAATAAATATCCCTCAAAGCAATTTCTATAGTATAGCTTCCAAATTTTTGAATATTTGGTTTCAGTAGAGGACAGCAAAGGTGTCACATTATCAGAGGTGAGGTCAGAGATCTGTGCATCTCCCCAGTGCTCTCCATCTGTTGCTCTTCTGAGTGTTGTTCTCTGTTATTCTGGTTTTAATCACAGCCAAACAAAAGGCAACAACACAGACTTTCAGCAACTTTCCAAATGTGCTTTCATTCCCGTGCAGAAAGAAAGCCAAATCTTTGACTGAAACAGAATTGTGTTGAAACAAGTTGTTTTGAATTGAAGCGTAGGTAAAGCCTGACAGGTAAGGCAGTTGTTTGGAACTGGGACATTCAGCTCCCCAAGACTCAAAACCTCTTAATTTATATCCAATCACACAGCTTGAAATCTTCACTGAGGCCATTTGGCCCTCTGCTATCCAATCAGTAGATTTTTATTACAAGTGAACTATGAAACAGGACATTACTTACAGGCTCCAAATCTCTTATGCTCACAGGGAGCTCACGGATGGTGAGCAGGAGATCCAGCCTCTGACCTAAATGCGAGATTTTACACATCTGCACAAACAGACAGGAAAGGAATTCAAACCCATGTTTCTACTTAAAGATGCACGTATCTCTCAAAATCTTGAGCAATTCAATTACAGCATAGTTTTCCTAGTTTTTCTACTCATTTATTAATCTTATTCCAAGCCTTAAGACAGTAGTTCTACAATGGCAAATATAGAAATCACATCAGATACGTGTTTGGTTTCCATATATACATTCAAGAATTCACTGCACAAAGAGACAGATGATACTTAATAAAAGGAAAAAAAAAGAAATAAAAAGAAAATATTTTCACAAGGACAATATCCTATAATAGTTAAATGCACACAAATTTTCACTCAAAGTTTTTGAAAATCTATCTCAGAATAAATCCATTCCTATTTTCAAAGAAGGGGAAGAAGTGCTACCTGAAGCTGCAAAGTGGTAAAAATTCTCTATAATTTCTATGTACTCCATCACATAAAACTGTTACCCTAGTTCTGGCTGTGACTGGAAACTTAAGTTCCAAACTGTCTCTCTTATAGCAGTGTTACCTAGAAGACAGTGTCCTAGAGATTGTGTGGGCTCTTTTAACGGCTGCTGTGCTTTCTTACCTCTAACATAAACTGATCAACTATATGCAGCTCTGAAGGGGACCCTCTGAAGGACTGGTACCTTTCTACATCCTTTGGTGTTGGCATATACCTGTAAAAGAGAAAATGAAAATTATATGTCCTCTTTCTTGAGCTTTTCACACATGTCATTATTTCACACACCAAGCAGTTCGGATCAGGTTCAGTGGGAGCACCTGGTGCTGCTCTCCCTCATACGGAGAGGTGAGCAGTGACTGCTGTCACCAAGGGGAATGACCATTTATCCCAGGCTATCCTGAGCTACAGGACTCAAGACCTCCCCTCATTTATGCCAGTTCAACCTATTTATTTCACAGAGATTGCTAGATGCCCCTTGACAGACAGTCAAGCAAGCTCTCAACAAGCCATCTCAGTAGTACCATGTTACTCAGTAGTACCATCACATGTTACATGTAGTACTACTGCTACGTGTTGCTCAGCTCTTTTTCCTATTCTTATCACCTTCTAAGTGCAAACATAACAAAAACTAACGTTGATGTAGAGATTAGGATTTCAAAGCCAGCATCAGTTTCATATAGAGATTAGAATTTCAAAGCCAGGATTAATTTCATGTCTACTACAAGTAGCATATCCGTAGCAAAATACGTTATTTGCTCTCTTCACCAGCATCATCTTTTTCCAGACTCTGTTTAGCCAAACACTATTTTTTTTCTCATTTTGAAGCAAAAAGCAGTTTCACATTAAATTTTCACATGAATGTATTTAATAAAAAGGTGCAGATGTCACTTGTCTTGAATGGAGAGATAGCTGCATAAAGGATACTAATCTAGGACATGCTCTCTTCCCAGGCCATAAACTATTCAAAGAAATACAATCTATTCCCTACAAATTTTATATGCCAATAGCTTGCTTACACACTTGAAATCTATTTCCTTGAATATACTAATTCATTTTTTTTTAAATAAGATACAGCAAATTGCATTCTGCTTTGAGGCTCAAATTTCTGCCACTATATAATACTGCTATCTTTAATATCTTTCCCCTTTCCAAAATAATTTGTTTTCCTCTTTATAAATGAATACTTAAAAAGGGAACAGAACTTCTTACATTTCTTTCATTTGATAGAAGGTAAAGCTGTGAGGTGTTCCTATTAAGTTACAACTGTTCACTACTACAATTGATTCTTCTATTAACTCTGCTCCTTGTAACCTGTTCAAAATCACGTCAGGTTTGCTGTCATTCCCTAAGCAACACAGGGAAGAGCAACATTTTGGGGAACACTGTACAATCTTAGTTGTAAGCACTGAGATTCACAGTCAGGAGAGATTCAAAGGCACAGTAGCATCTTTCCTGAATTTCCCATTATTTGCAGAAAATTATGCTTTTTGCAAAACAAAATAAACATAAATAAACAATTGAACCCCAAAGATTACCTTCTTAATGCTGTAATCTGCTCATCTGTAAGTCCACCACTCTCTTCATGTATAATGTATAATTTTTCTTTCAGCTGGCTTGGTTTTATTCTGAAACTTTTAAGAAAAATGTCTGGGGGAAAATGATTGTTAGATTACTTGGAGGAAAAAGCTCAAGGGAAGGAAAAACACCAAAACATTTCATATTTGCCTTCCAGATAAAATTTGTTTTTCACTTAGTAGCTACTAATGCTAAGGTGAAAATTCAGTCTTTCTTTTAAATATACATGCAGTAGTCAAGCAAATATATTTTCTGTCAAAATATAGTCAATGCTCATGATAGAACTATCAAGACGCTGTTACAGGAAGATATTCCAGTATATATTATTATATATTTCTCTGCATTCAAAGTACATTCTGATTTTTTTCCTGAATATGAATGTCATGTATTTGTATATTACAATACTGAAGGTTAAAGGAATTAGAATATTCTATTTGTTTTGATTTTGTTTGTTTTTTTTTATTGCATTTCCATTGTTCAAATAAAGTAGCTAGAGTTCTGGCAAAAAAAAATTAATCACAAATGAAGGCAACCTGGGAGAGAAAAATGCTCTTTTCTTCCACACTGCCCAAAGAGTATGTTTTAATATTGTCTGTGGCAGATCTCATTGACAGATACTCCTTCTTGTCATTTTAAAATATGACAAACAATTCTTGCAATGTTTTAAGACTTTTTGCAGGCACAGAGTTGGCTCATATTGCCCAGTATGAATGAGAAATAGAAGTAAGGTCTCTGTTCCCTAAGCAGG